>CM067316.1:58661826-58856826 GCA_034231615.1 Meghimatium bilineatum
ATTATTGTTATTATTATTATTATTATTATTATTATTATTATTATTATTGTTATTATTATTATTATTATTATTATTATTATTATTATTATTATTATTATTATTTATTTATTTTTTTTTATTTTTTTTTTTTATCGATGTTGATACTGTGTTGTTGAACACAACATCGCTTGAACTATCTGATACCATTATCTCCGCTGTCTGAAACCTATTCTTGATCTGTCCCTTCCATGCGACACTATCCTTGCCATCCTGTTCCCATAAATCACTGCCTGTATCATGTATATCTCGAGTGAAGATGATTTTTTACAGAAGTTAGGGTCAACCCTGAGATCTTTTCCCAGACTCGAATTGTCCATAAAGTCGATTTGCCATCTTCCATCCTTCTAATGTAGTCCAGCCATCGGAATCTGCGGAGACGGCATAGAAAAGACTGTGGTATTGCCCTTTCTTTATCAGAAATCAATGTTAGCTACTACAAGTTCAATAAAGTTGCCCGAATAATGGAGAGTCAAATCCTCTATGCTTCGACTACAATTCTAGTAAGCACGAATGAGATGGTTTGACGAAACTAATCCACTAAACCGTCAAAAACTCCGAATCTCACCACTTTAACGATAGTGGTAGCAATTGTTACTGCTAATGCTAAATAATAAATACTACTGGAAATGTATGAGACAGAAGGGAAAAACGACTACCACCAAACAAATAGTTTACCAAGCAGCAGTAGTCAATCACATCTTGATGCTTGTGAAGCATGGACAGTAAACGCCAGACGAATAGACGACTCAACCATTTCCACCTACGCTGCATTCGTAAGATACTCAACATCCATTGGTGGGATGCAAACGCACAATGTTGAAGAATGTACTGATACGATAGGTAGTTCCACTAGTTCGCATGAAAGATCATCGTCTGCCAAAAAAGCTGTCATATGGATAACTTCAAACTGACTCCAGCAAGGCCAGAGGACAGAAGAAGCGTTTTAATGACACTTTTACTACATCGCTGACTCACTTCAAAAGTAAACCTCAAAAATCATGGGAGAGTCTTGTACAGGACAGATCCAACTGGCGGCGCAGAACCACGGGTGGTGCAGCAGCAACAGAGAACCTCAGACACAGTAATGCGCACTAAAAAACGTGCTAGAAGAAAGACAAGAGCTGGTTAATGTTCTACAGACTCATCCCACACATCACATGCTCATAGCGCGATAAACAATTCCAGGTACACATCAGTCACCTCCGGGCACAACCTAATCACCATCATCGTTGTCATCATTCCAGTTGAGCTGAATAATCATCATCGACTCAGACGGACGAACTACAAATATTAAATCACAGGGATTCCAGGTTTAGCCTAACAGGATCCAAACGTTGGGTTGTCGTAACATAGGGGGAAAATAAAATATGAAGGGAAATATATTGTTTGTTTGAGAACCCCGGGAATTACGAACGATTAGCTCTTACTTCCTGTGTTCGGTGGAGTGGTTTTTCTGAGCTTTCTTTCATACCCATGAGACTTCAGCTTTCGGCTTAGTGCAATATTGCACTAATAATTGTATCATATATAGTTGTATAATGACATGCTACAAAGCTTCCATAAGACAGTCTAAATATAACGGCATGTTATCTACTAAGGTTTTCTGTTGCATAGGTGGTTTGTCAGGTGGGCCATTGGTGAAACCCACAGACTCAACCGCATGCGTGTGGCACTAAATAAACTACAGAATTGCTAGCAGAAAATACAACTAGATTGACAACAGGATGACAGAGAGATAACATTTCGATTGAGCAGTCATTAATTAAAATATTACTTTAGAAGTTGTAGCAGAAATAATATTACTTTAGTACGTAGTAGCCGCAGAAAAAATATTGCTTTTGGCACATGTATAGAATTATGTTTATTGCAAATAATTAAATTATGTGGCAACTATCAAATATGTAGCTTATATAATTACGGCAATAATTAAATTATGTGAGAACTGTCAAAAGTTACTGACGGATACAGAAATAAAATAACGAAGTTCTCATATCCTTAAAATACAAAACCAATGCAGACGTTCCAGTCTTGGAAATGCGTTGTGCCGTCGTTTTTAATGTGCCAGTCGTCCGACACATCTGTCTTCAGTGTAGATGCGGAAATAAAAGAGAATTTAAAAAAAAAAGAAGTTGACGATTGTATGATTACGACTAACAACGCACAGGATAACGAGTATTAATGGATAAATTGGTGGAGAATATAATGATGTGTTCACGAATTGAACATTCAAAGACTCGTTTAAAATCAATAACAAAATCAATGAAACGTCAGAATCCCAATGTTCGATTTTTCAAGAAAATCCGCAAACTCATTCTGCAGGCTTATACCTATCTCCCCGCCTCCCCTTCGTCAAAACCTTTAAGCAAATCCTCGCTCGTAACTTCTCAGGAGAAGAATGAACCAAGGAATATACTCCGTACTTGGTGACATTTCCTTCAACAAAACCAGATTTAAGATCGATATTTCTGTCCAGAGTGCAAATCAACACGGATTAGGCGAAAAATAACATTTGCAGTGAGTACTGGCATGAGAAAATATCACACTCCATATTTGCTCGATTTCTACTCGTGCATGTCGCGTGAGTTACCGTAACCCACGCTGTTCTTGAACTGCCATATTTTACTTCTTGTTCAGACAATCAAGACTATTTTCTCAGATTCTAACATTTAAATATTCTTTTTTTCTATCTTGTTCGCTGCATCTATTTTTTGTTATCTTTAATAATTATTTTGAAATTATTGCGTATAACGATGTCCTTTCAATGTATATGTATTTGAATAATCTTTTACCCGTGGTTGCTAAATGTGGTTTCATTGTATCGTAAAAAAATTCCAATTTTTCTTAAGTCTGATTTCACAACATACATTTTTTTAAAGTAATAATGATACACGGAAGAAATACTTTGATAATTTGAAACCAAGATAGATTTTTTATTCTCTTTTCTCATGCTGTTTCTTAAAATACTATTTTACTTTTTTAAGTCGCTATTTGTTATAAAATGTTTTTCTCTGTAGTTTTCTAGGTGGGGATTTTCTCTGTTGTTTTCTAGGTGGGAATTTTGTAGTTTTCTAGGTTGGGATATTTCTGTAATTTTCTAGGTGGGGATTTTCTCTGTAATTTTCTAGGTGCAGATTTTCTCTGATGTTTTCTATGTGGTGTTTTTCCTATTGTGTATTATGTTAATAATGTTATATTCTGCGTGGTATAGAAGCGTATTATGTTGATCTGAGAATTTTATCCATATTTATATTGACAAACGTTTTTGGTGGAACCTTTTTATCGTCAGTACTGTTGTTTCGTTGCTATTAATTATTATCATGTGCTATTTTGTTTGGCGTATGCGGTAAATTATATCCGTAACACCATCCGCTGTATATATGTATCCATCAATATCCATATATGTCATGGTTTACAGTTTGTCTGCGATATCTGCGCTGTTCTGTCTAACGCATCCGTCCTCAGGATGACATTTTGGTCACTTAGACATTCTAACTAGATGGGGCTGCTAACCTTTCCTCAACTCTCCGCAGTCGATATGACAAGTTACAATGTTGCCATTCTTTGCTCCATCGATGGGTCCTGCAGCACATGTGAGATTTCAATATAAGAAATGGCCCAAGGTATACAGGGGCCCTTACAGAAAAGCATATATTCTCCTGATATTTAAATAATTGTATTTTTCTTCAGTGTGACACGACATTAGGTGGATGAAAATGTCGTCCTCATTGTCATTCTATACACCTCTCGCTTGTGTGCTATTGTCTGACTTCGTCCAGTGTTGCATTCACAAGGTCTTCAGAATTATATCTCTCTATTGCATTGTATTTTTTTTTACATGTCATTTTAGATTGCTCTTTTGATGGTTTAGAGAAGCACAAATGTATAGCATTGTTAATTTTTGTGAGAATAATATTGAATGTCGTGAAACCACGAAGACGGATGTGTCGGGTCATTTGCACAAATAAAACGGCGACGCAACGCATTTCCATTCTCAGGACTACGCTCTGTTGGAAATCTAGTATAGGACCATGGTCCAGCAACAAGGGAGATCCAGCGGGAGTTTGAGAATGAACGCTGAAGAAGATGAAGAAGAAGAATGCCGTGACAAGGTGTAGTATTTTGTGGAGATAATATTGAATGATACCATGGACCAGAAAAATCACCAACGTGGCCATCCTGAGAGAATTGTTTTAAAAGAAAACTGGCTAAACGGCATTGTTCTTTCCAGAAAACTATAATATTTTGGCTATATCAAACACTATGACAGTCTATAGAAGAACATAATGGAGGGATGATGCCAGGGAGACGAACAAGAGAAAGACCAAGAAAAATATGAAAGCTAGACAACAAAGATGATCTGAACATGACAGAAGAAGAAGCAGGAAGACTAGCTCAAGATCCACAGAAGTTTCGAAAGGCTGCGATGACTACTACATCTTGTTCAGGATATGCTACCTGATGATGATGAATATTGCATGTGATAAGGTGTAGTATTTTGTTGCAAGGCCTGATCGTATGTTTTACAAAATATCATGTCAAAAAAACCCAGATATAGCTCTCCAAGCGATGTATTTGAATATATAATAATGTTCGTGATGTCTAGAGTACGTAATAATGTTCGTGATGTCTAGAGTACATAGTAATATTCGTGATGTTTAGAATAAAAAAGTTTTGATGTCTTGAATAAAAAAGTTCGTGATGTCTAGAATAAAAAAGTTCGTGATGTCTAGAGTACATAATAATGTTCGTGATGTCTAGAGTACATAGTAATGTTCGTCATGTCTAGAGTACATAGTAATGTTCGTGATGTCTAGAATAAAAATGTTCGTGATGTCTAGAGTTCATAGTAATGTTCGTGATGTCTAGAGTATATAGTAATGTTCGTGATGTCTAGATTACAAAATGATTATTTTTCGGATATCCAAGCGGATTATTATTTGAAGCTAATGAGTTACGTGCTATGAGTAGTACACCCGGCAAAAAGAGTTCCGCTTTGTTGAGAGAGGATGAGTATATAGCGTGTAACCAGAGTACAGTGAAATTAATCCTCTACACATTTTCAGGCTTTTTCAAAAATATATGAAAATAAATATAATGTGATTAAGTAAGGATGTGTTACACACAAAAAATAAAATACTATTAGAAATGAAAAAGTATTTGAAATAATTGTTAATTTTTTTTTAAAATTACATATTAACGATTTGGTCTAATAGCTTCGTCATAAGTAAAAAAAAAGTAACGTAACCCATAGCATTTATTAATGCCGTAGGGGTATGAGATGTTAGCGATCTCACATTTCACAGGCTCTGTAAATGAGGGCGGTAGCCATCTCCTCTCCCTCGCAGTCTTTACTTCCCGGATTAATCCGGTACCCATTTAAGGCTGGGTCGACCTGGGAGCCGTTGCGATCTGAATACATTTCCGCCTCAACTGGGGAATGAACCCAGGACCACTCATATGCGAAGCCAGTGCGCTAACCACTGCGCTAACGCGGCAGCTTCGTCATAAACAGTAACGAAACACAAAATGAGATGGAAAAAAACAATGATTGATTGCAACATGTATTGTTCTATTCTTTTCCGTGTGTGTGTGTGCGTGCGTACGTGCAAGTGTACGAGCGAGTAATGTATACGTGTGTATATTCCAGCTCTCTCCTCAAATTCAAGCTCAATCATTCTTGTAGCAGGATAAATGATCTTACTAAATTCCTTAGCTGGATTTAGACCGGAGAGCTGAGATGTGTCATGTGGCAGTTCGACCAAAACGCCTTTATAAAAAGCGCAACATAACACGCAACGACATAGGAACCGCACTATCTATCATCAAATCTTGAACACGGTAAGAGAACATGTGAAAGACACATTAAACAACACATTGCAATGAACATTGCAAGATGTAATGAAAATTGAAACTTTTATAAAATGCAAGAATTTCGAACTCCGGTTCAGAGACTAGATAAACTTCAGCAGCGAATAATTTTCGCTTGTGCATCCAGCATAACGCAGATGCTTCAAAACACATAAAGTTTGAATACCGTCCTGGCATTCTTCCATCCACTAAAGGTTATATATATATGTCCGGCTTTGTGGCAGCGTGGTACCTGCACATTTTGTTGCACCCAAAAATCAACATGGAAGTAGAGAAACAAATGATTAAGAGCATCTTTATACTAACACTATGCTACCAATACCAGACTTGGCAACTGACATCTACACACAAGAGAAAGATCGAAACTTGCGAAATTAAATATCTACGGAAGGCTATTGGAGTCACCAGACTCGACAAAATCCGCAGCGAGAACACCAGAAATAAAATATGTATCACATCATGCATCGAATATATTAAGAAAGAGCAGATAACATGGTTTGGACATCTTATGAAAATGAACGATCAACTTCCCATAAAGGCGTATAACAAAATGGAATCAGGATACAGAGCCAAGATAAGACCTAGTAAAAGGTGCATAGACAATATCAATACCATCCTGAACAAACATGAATACACCTCAACAAGAGCAACACACCTGGATCTGGAACGCAGCCTACATCTCCTTCACAAACCCATATGCCCAATGGTAACACCACCTAGGGATAGACAATAAGCAATAGTGGTACAGAGCGCGTCTGTACTGGCCAAGGTAGAGGTTTAAATCAATGCCGTCCAAAAGTATTTGCATGTGTAGAGTTGATATACTTCATATTTGTTCCATATTTCTTTGGTCAATGACATGACCTATAGAGAAGATAATTTTCAGAATTAAAATGAAAATATTATGGTGGTTCTCCGAATATTAATTGCAGAGAAATAACATGCTGTCTCTTAACTATGCCAACCATTTGTGTCCACATTTTGGCCCCTTCCACCTTTTCAACAACTGCCAAGAAATCAACCGCATTCCCTTGTTTGAGTGTTCAACAAAATGTAACCCCCCCCCCTTCCACACACACTCACTACAAAAATTGTGTTTACAGTAAAAGTACTTCAAAGCACGTTTACTCATATTTTTCGGATAATCTTTCAGACTCACACAATATTATTAGTGTACTTTAATAGGGTCCAAACCCGAAATAAAGGAATGACGAAAACGGATGTGCTGGACCTCGGACGTCCTGACCACAAGTGACCAACCGGGGTGCAAATAATCACAGTTCTACTGTGGAACTTGCAGCACAACGTACTTCACGCTCCCCGGCGGGAATCACACGAAATATTCGTTGTGGTTATATGAGAGCGAACGCTGAAGAAGAAGAAGTGTACTTTAAAAAGTATTGTTGACGGCAACTTTTGTCAATTCCCACCCCCATCCCCCTTGCGAATAACTGTCAAAATTTTTTTTAAACTCCCACCCCATCCCTTATTGTTGACGTAATTTATGTATAGCCACCCTTTATGACGTATGAGGTAAATGTGCAGAGACCTTATCCTAGAGGAATAATGGTTTATTGAAAAATATTCAAACACAAAAGATGAACCTGTGTTAGAAAGAACTATTAATCGTATACATATTCCAGGTGCTGTCCGAGGTGGACATGGAATACTGAGGTTCTCCATACTGACAATTAAGGAAACAGAATAGATTAAACAAAACTGGCAGATCTATATTATATAGTAGCAGTTAATACAACGTTCAGCAACAAAGAAACTGGGACCCTAGATACTTCTTTGGCAATAGAACGGGTTTACCTATTGGAAAAAATACATAATTATTTCCTTATTTTCGTATGCATTTCTCTTTTTTTCGTGTGACTTTTCCGTGTGCATTTCGACCCTTTTAGCGGTTCAATTTTCTCTTTTTTTTCGTGTAATTTCCTCTTTTTCGTGTGCAATTTTCTCTTTTTCGTGTGCATTTCTTTCTTTTTCGTGTGCATTTCCTTCTTGTTAGTGTGCAATTTTCTCTTTTATGTGCATTTCTCTCTTTTTCGTGAGCATTTCGCTCTTTTTCGTGTGTAATTATTCTCTTTTTCGTGTGCATTTCTCTCTTTTTTCTTAAGCATTTCTCGTTTATTTCGTGTGACTTTTTTATATTAAGATTATTCTTTATATTATATTTTTTATACATTATTGATTATATATTAATCAATATATTATTTTATATTGAGAACGGAGGGATTAAATCTATTTTTAAATGTACTAAATGTCGTGTTCCGACTTCCTGTAGAGAAGTCCTTACATAGAGCTAGGTCCCACACATGGAACGGAAAAGTGATACCCCCCCCCCCTTCCCATTAAGAAAGGTTGGAAAGTTCTCTGTCGTTTGGTGTGCGTGTCAGTTCTCCAGTGTTCAGTTAGCTACCATACCGTCAGAACATATTTTGCAATGCTAGACAAAAATACGAATCACCAACTATAATTCAGTAATAAACTGACGCGGAATCAAGATGACAGGAGTCCGTCCATACCAAGTCTCCTAGCTCAACATGTAAATGTAATACCGTGCATCACTGCATGATGGTTAGACAACATTAGTAGGGGTCGAATCAGGTAACATGACCCAGTCCCAAAGATATTCTAAAAACGGATGTATAGGACCGGAATATCGCAATTATATGTCAATATCGTACGAATAAGACTGGTTATCTGAAGGACAAAATGAAGAGTGTATTTAATTAGCGAGCTACGAAAACCATCAGCGTGCATAAATTGTAACATTTGCTTTTGAAGACCCAGCTCTAACGGGTTCCTCGTAGTGGTTAGGGCACTGCCTTGGTGTATGAGTGATCATGGGTTCATTCCGTGATCATGGGTTCATTCCCCAGTTGAGGTGGAAATGTTTTTCAGATCGCAACGGCTCCCTGCTCAAATCAGTATCGGATTATTCCGGGAAGTAAAGACTGCTAGGGATAGGAAATGGCTACTACCCTCATATAGCAGAGCCACTGAAATGTGATATCACTAACATCTCACGCCACTACAGCGTACACGCCATAACATCATTAATAAATTATATGGTTTAACTTTACTTTATTTTTAATGATGTTGCTTAGTAATGTATTACCAATAACTACAACTTCGCTTTAAAAAAATTGCCACAAAATCAAACATATTTCCAGAACATGCCCTGCGTATTGATCCCAAACAGCCTCACATCTTGGCTGGTGGGGGCTGATCATTGCTCACTGCGTGTTTTATGTGTGGTAGCCAATGAAAAGACAACAAAAACACCCCGGAACAGTGAAGATATGTTACACTATTTAAGATCAGAGCGTAGGACATATTCTAGAGACGTGTTTGTGCTTGAGGAAGAAAATTTAATGATGACATTGACCACATTTAGCGATGACTTAGTCATACCACACACTAGAAAATCATCTAGAATAATATTGAATCTTTCAGGTCCACAAATTCAAGTATTTTGGAACAACGATAACATTAGAGAAGAGTTTATGTGAGGAATGTAGAGTTTATGTGAGGAATGTAGAGTTTATGTGAGGAATGTAGAGTTTATGTGAGGAATGTAGAGTTTATGTGAGGAATGTAGAGATTATGTGAGGAATGTAGAGTTTATGTGAGGAATGTAGAGTTTATGTGAGGAATGTAGAGTTTATGTGAGGAATGTAGAGATTACACGAACTGTTGAAACATCGATTGTCACATATATTGGAAAATATCTGTACTGAAAATATCTGTACTGAAAATATCTGTACTGAAAATATCTGTACTGAAAATATCTGTACTGAAAATATATGTACTGAAAATATCTGTACTGTAAATATATGTACTGTAAATATCTGTACTGAAAATATCTGTACTGAAAATATCTGTACTGAAAATATCTGTACTGAAAATATCTGTACTGAAAATATCTGTACTGAAAATATCTGTACTGAAAATATCTGTACTGAAAATATCTGAACTGAAAATATCTGTACTGAAAATATCTGTACTGAAAATATCTGTACTGAAAATATCTGTACTGAAAATATCTGTACTGTAAATATCTGTACTGTAAATATCTGTACTGAAAATATCTGTACTGTAAATATCTGTACTGTAAATATCTGTACTGAAAATATATGTACTGAAAATACCTGTACTGAAAATATCTGTACTGTAAATATCTGTACTGTAAATATCTGTACTGTAAATATCTGTACTGAAAATATCTGTACTGAAAATATATGTACTGTATATATCTGTACTGTATATGACTGAAATGGTTCGGCCACTTAATGAGGATCAACTCATATTGGCCAGAGCAAGAGCATACAACATATTAATGGAAACAGCAAGATACATGGGACGACCAAGAAGTAGGTGGATTGAAGGAGTAACCAACATTCTTAGACATCACAATATTACTGCATATCAAGCCACCAAGCATGCCATAGCTCGAAAACTGATAGGCATTCTATTCTGCGACGACTTGCAGCAAAAACTGAACAGAAAACAAGATAGATAACATTAGATAGAAGTTCAACAAAGGTTAGAAGTAGAATATGACAGACAAAGGAAGCATTCAGAAAATTGAAGAATATGCTGTGTAATCTGCATCTGTCTTTAGAGGTGAGAAAGAGAATTCATCAGTGCTACATACAACCAATTTCTGATATTCAGATACTAGTCAGACATCAAATAAGCAGGATAGGGAAAAATTAAGGCAACAGAGATGTGGTTCTATATAAGGCAACAGAAATGTGGTTCAATAGAAGGCAACAGAGATGTGGTTCTATAGAAGGCAAAAGAGATGTGGTTCTATAGAAGGCAGCAGAGATGTGGTTCTATAGAAGGAAAAAAGGTTGTGGTTCTATAGAAGGCAACAGAGATGTGGTTCTATAGAAGGCACCAGAGATGTGGTTCAATAGAAGGCAACAGAGATGTGGTTCTATAGAAGAATATTTAGAATAAAATGGATAGCTAGCAAAACTTGAAGCTGTTGAAAGGCTCAAAATCAAACCGTGAGTTGCTTAATAATATTAGGAAGAGGTCATCTTTATTTTTTGGCCACGTGCGAGATAGGGAGAATTGGAAAATTTAGTAACAAATGGCAACGTTTAAGACAAGAGAGATTGAGGACAGCAGGGTGAGAAAATATTGAGTAGTTTAACGTCATGGCATAGCAAAGAGATACAAGAGATAGAGATTTCAGGAAATTCATGGTCGTCTACGCCAGTCTCCACGGCACTTAATGATGACGGAGGTTGTGATGAAGGTAACGACGATGATGATGATGATGCTAATGATTGTGGTGATGATAGTGGGAATGGTGCTGATTGCTGTGGTGGTGGTAGTAGTGATTATTATGATGGTGACATTTTTACGAGGCAACCGTGCACTATGGACAAAACACTACCGGTCAGAAACAATCAAAAAAACAAGATCAACTATTTCGTTTTACAAGCATATAATTAATTGAATTACTCAGAAATGGTTTTTTAAAAAGGCTAAAATAACTACGGCGTTAGCCCATGAAAATGAAATAGTATGACTAGCATAGCATTCATTGAACGTCTCAGAGTAGAAATGTGCAACATTTTTATGTCGGCGGGCCTGAATGAACTTTTCTAGTGCAACGCAAAAATAAAAGTTTTCGTTTAGTTCTTTTGTCTGTACATAAATATTAAAATGTTTTGACATATTTTTCAGCGAAATGGTGGGCGGTTCCCGAATTCTTGACAACCATTCTATAGGGAGGGGATCTTCCTAGCGTAGTGGTTAAGCTGTTCTCCTTGTGTTCAAGAGATCATGAGTTCGAATCCGGCTCGTGTCGTCTTGTTTACAAGTTGGATTTATTCGGAGATATCTGTGGATTACCACTTGAAGCTACGGAGTTATGTGCTACGAGTGGTAATCTCGTCAGGCGGCGTGCTGTTTCGTTGAGAGCGACGGAGTACATATGGTAAACCGAATACAGTGTAGTTAATCCTCTACGACAGTTCAACCTTTTTTATAGGGAAGAGTGGGTCAGATTGGAGCAACATTGTTGATAAATTCATGAACAGTCGCTGTAAGTGGTATGTAGAGTTTTCTTAACTCAGTGGTCAGTGCATGTGATACTTTTATGTCTAACGGACAACAAAAATAACTTGACAAGCTGGATTAGAACTCAGTAACAATTTTTTAGTTTTCTCCGTGGCGTAGTGGTTAAGCTGTTCGCCTTGTGTTCAAGAGGTCACGGGTTCGAATCCGACTCGTGTCGTCTTGTTTATAAGGTGGATTTTTTTCGGAGATCCCTGTGGATTATCATTTGAAGCTACGGAGTTACGTGCTATGAGTGGTACTCTCGGCAGGCGGCGTGCCGCTTCGTTGAGAGGGATGAAGTACATACGGGGAACCGAGTACAGTGAAGTCAATCTTCTACGGCCTCTGCGGCTTTTTTGTCCACCATTCTTTTAAAGGAGATAACACTGCAACGACAATAGAAATCACTGGAGGAAATGTGTCTCTACGACTCTGTCAGGTTATAGGGAACGCCCATATTGCAACCATGGCCTGGATTATTAGTTCAAGGTGCACAGAAGACTGTCTTTTTTTCCAGGAATGTTGTAGGGGATGACTAGAAAGTTGAGGGATAGGCTGACAAAATATGCCACTTGTGATACAGCATGTCACCGCATGTCTTATTTCGATGTGTTACCTTTGTCTTCTGTCAAATGACCCCCCCCCCCCCACCATGGATGACGTAACAGTGCAGCGAACATTACACCGTTGTTCTTTTCTGGCAGACTACTTGGTGACGAGAAAGCTAGGTGTGCCATCATTGCTAATGGGTGAAGCTATCTGAAGGAAGAGTTATGACCTAGGTGGAGCCCAGACGTATGTTCTGGACCTGGTGATTGTGTGATATTGCCGCACTGGAGTATCTCACTTCTGAGACTACATATACATTCATAAATATCCCTAACATAATCATGATTTGGAGACAGCAAACTTCGAGCATTGAGTGTCACGTCTGTTATTCAACCTGAGGAGGACATGTGTTACTCAACCTGAGGAGAACTTGTGTTACTCAACCTGAGGAGGACATGTGTTACTCAACCTGGGGAGAACCTATGGTTTTGTTATGAAGGTTGATGGGCTGTTAAGAGCTACCTTTTCACAGTTAAATGGACTTCATATTCATGACCATGGATATGGAAGGATGGATATGGAAGGATGGATATGGAAGGATGGATATGGTACCAAACTTTCTTCAATGAATACACGAGTAAATGTGCAAGATATTCACTGTCTTCTAATTCATCCTCTGCGCACGATCTCAAACTCCTGCCAGTTGTTGGACTGTAGTCCAAAGAACGTGTTTTGTTTAAAGTTTACAGTAAGACTGATATTTACCCATTTTGGTCAAACACATCCGAGTACGGCACTGTTCAGTCAGTAGTCTTCTACTGCGTTTAGTAGAAAAACGCCACACCTGCTTAATCGCCAATTACAACATGCATGGCATGACATAGTGTTAATATTGTTATGCCCTTTTGGACAACCACAAAACACAAGCGATTTACAATCAAAGTCGAATAATGATGCAAACATTCACAGGGTAACATAAATATTACTTCAGACAAACACAGAACAAATGCAAACGTTACTTCATTCACAAAACACTTATAACATCAGACATTCTCACAGTAAATAACACATAATGTATCATATATTCACATCGTAAACGACTCCTATTACATCAAACATTCACACATTATATTACAATTATTACTTCAGAATTTCACACACAAAAATACAATTATTACTACAGAAATTCACAGAATAACAGATACTTAATGCCCGTAAAAGCTTTATACAAAAACTTCCAAAATAATTAGAACTGCTGATGAACAAATCCATTTGAAATAAAAACAGTTCGACAAGGATGCGGAATATCACCTCTTCTGTTCCTAACATACATGACAGGATAACTAAAGATGCAGATTCAAGAAACGAATTTACTCCTGCAGATACATCAAATGAAGAACACAGCTCACTAAACAAACTACTATTTTCAGACTATCAAAGTTTACTATACGAATCTGCAGAAGAATTACAGCTACAAACACACCTGGTTCATGTCACCTGCAAACAACAAAACTTAAAACTAAACACATCTAAAACAGAGATTATGAAGATACACAGAACAACATGCCAGTTAAATGTATGTGAATGGGACAGAATTAAAGCAGGTCTCAGACTTCAAATATTTATGAAGCGTCTTTACAGAGAATGGCAACCTAGAAAGAGATATCAAGCCAGATTTCAGAAAGCCAACGCTGTGACTTACCAGCTGTCACCAATACTTAAACACCCATCAATCAGCATGGCTACAAAACGACAATTGATAAACAGTATTTTATACCAACTCTGTGTTACTGATGTCAAACATGACCTTTGACAAAGGCGTTAGCGAGAAAGATTAAAGTATGAGAGATGAAATGTTTGAGGGAAGCTATAAATGTCACGAGAAGAGACCGACGGAGAAATGAATGAGAAAATAAAGATATCAGGAAATAAATAAAATCCATACCAAGCCATGACTACATTGAAAGACAGCAAACCAGTTGATTTGGTTCGTCATGATAATGTAACCGCTTCAACCAGCCCTTCGTGCATGCAACAGCAGAAGTCGGGCTACAGGACACTAGGAAGACCAAGAACTAGATTGGTAGAGACAATCAAAGAAATCTTAAAGAGACACAGGCTGACCATGTCCGGTGCTACCCAAATGGCCAAAGACAGACAACCTCTCGTCAAGAACTCAACAATCATACAAAATTCCATTACCTCTCATCACGAACTCAACAATCATACAAAATTCCATTACCTCTCGTCAAGAACTCAACAATCATACAAAATTCCATTACCTTTCGTCAAGAACCCAACAATCATGCAAACTTTAAATGTTACAAATACAAAAACAACGCATTAATTATTAATAACTATCTCATCGGAATATTTCAAACATATTTATTTATTTCGATTTCAAGAACATTGCTTTCTAATTCGAATTTTTTTTTTAATTGTACAAGTTTTATACATCTTTGGAATTTTCATAAATTTCTACTAAAGTAGGTCTGAACCGTAGTATAGAACTTAATATAAAATTAAGCCATATACATTAGCTGAGTCTGACTATTTTCTATGTACAAATGTAGAAATAGGTACTGTCCGTATAATCAACTGTAGGGAGGAGATACATACATGCATTAGTTATAGTATAATTTCCCGATGGAGATTTCAAAAGCAGGTGAAGAATGGATGTGAGTAGACAATGACAAAATACATGAATTGCAGTATTTCATTTTTGGCATAATGAGGCATAATTCAACATGAATAATGAAGAAAGAACACGAAATGGGGAAATATTGCTAATGTTTTACTAATTGCTCTAGGTGAAGGATATCTTTATAAGCAAAGATTCCGGGAAGTGATATGAACATTTTATTATATAAAACACACAAAAACCGAGTCAAATGAATGTCATATTATGACTTTGTGTCTAATTGGACAAGCTGATTCGTACTTTGTGTTCAGCAAACAACTCTGGTTGGATTCTTGTGTGTAATTTTCTGAATCGTAAACAGGTCGGTGTTCGAGTAATTTCTTTATACATTAGTGTCTTGCTAGGGTTGGGAAGAGCATGTTCTGGTCATGTGGTCATCTTGGCCATCCAGAAATTGCGCATGCTTGCACATATTGTCTGTATTTCTCCAAATCTAAAGGTGTTAGGCTGGATAAAGCACCTACAAAAGGTGAGGCAAACGTGCTGCTTCCCGCACCTCCTCGTCCAGTCATGTCCCAAACGCTGGAACGCAGGACTTGTAGTGATGGTAACGAAGATAATGGAGGGGATGTCAAATTAAAATTAGCGAGACCAGCACGGTACGCTGGCAATAATGCTGCTGCTGCTGCTGCAGTCGCTGATGAAAGTGATGATAATACTGAAGAAGAAGAAGAAGATGGCAGCAGGGTATGAGATTTATGATCTGCTTTAACAGGTGGCGGTGATGGTGCAGACAATGAAGTGCAAGGTGGTGAGTTTGTACTTGATGTGCCTATGATATTTTCTATAGTAAATCCTTTCTTGATCTTAGTAGTAGATGTTGAAGAAGTTGTGGTGGACTCTGCTGGTTTAGCTGAAGCTGTTGGTGGGGATGATGCAGATGGAGATGGTGATAAACTTGGTGATGTTGCCGGTGATGAGGAAGTGGCTTGATTCCTGCCTGGGGTGTTGTCTTCTATTTCGTTTTTTTCCAATTGTCGAATCTGGCTGTTAGGATTTCGGTGGAAAGATAGAGAACTAAGAGAAGTGGGAGGGAGGGTAGGAATAGGTACAGGTCCCAGGGGAATGTGAAAGTGTGGAGGACCTGGTTGATGGTGGTGGTGTGAACGAGCGACGTATTCACTTTGCATCATAGAAAGAGGGTGAGGTAATCCAGGAGGCATGAACGGATAACCCATCGGTCCTGGGTTGTGATGAAAACCCCCTGGATGAGATGTATGAGGGTTCAGGAAACCATGATGGTGGAAATATGTATCAGCAGCGGACATAAATGCTGGATTCTGACCCATCATGTCCAAATGAGTGGATCTCTTATAACGTTTTCTTCTTCTTAGAAAACTACCATTATCAAACATATCTTCGCTCGCGGGGTCAAGTGTCCAGTAGTTACCCTTGCCTGGGTTCCCTGGTTCTCGTGGAATCTTAACAAAACAATCATTCAGTGATAAGTTGTGTCTGATGCTGTTTTGCCAGGCTGGAAATTTTTCACGAAAGTACGGAAAACGATTCATTATAAATTCACATATTCCAGACAAAGTCAAGCGTTTCCTTGGCGACTGTAGAATAGACATAGTGATGAGTGCTATATACGAATACGGTGGTTTCACCAGGCTAGATTTTTTCTTCATGGAGGTATTTCCCGATGTATTTCCACTGCTATCGTCGGAAGATTTGTTCATACTATTGTTGTCGCCGTGCATGTAGTCTTTGTGAGAGGAGAAGTGGTCCTCATCATCGTTATCACAAATGTCGTGGTCAGTGTCTTCATGACCGTAACTGGTCATCACATCCTTGCCCTCAAAGTCATCGTCGTGTTGGTGGTGATCATCGTCACTAACTGTTGAGTGACGAGACGAGGTGGAATTCCGAATGTCTCCTATAGGAGAAGGTGGAGGAGAATCAACTTCAAGCTCTTCATCATCGTCTACGTTGTTGCCTCCAACTCTATGCGATTCAGTATCATCTGAACAGCTTTGACCGTGGCTCTGGATTGATGTTCTGGAATGGGAGTAAAAGTTGTGAAAAATATTTGGCTTTGTATCGTGTCTATCTGTTGCAATTACACCACTGACAAAAGATTTGAAATCGTTATTTCGGTTCCCTCCATCTTCACCGGAACACTCAGATTTTCTAGAACTCGATTCTTTTAGAATGCTGTCTAACGACTTTCTAGAATCATCGTGGGAACACTCTAGAGACACAGGACTGGAATTTTTCGGAGAAACGACGCGTTTGTCAATATCAGGAGACGATGCTGTCTCTAACCGAGAGTCACTTGTTGAAATATGGTGAATATACTCAGAGCATTGGTCTTTCGATTCTGAAGCTGGTCTTACCTGAGAACCGTATATATGTGCAGGTGTTATCAATTGACTGTCACTGTGATTGAAGTGTCGCGAGTCGCCTATAAGCATACTTAACCTGTCCCTGTGTGCTAAGCCAGAGTGTAAGTGATGAAAAGCAGTCATATGTCCATATCCAGATGCAGGGGACTCCATGGACGAGGTCGTGGATAGCGAAGACAACGAGCGAAGAGTTCCGATTGCAGCGGGACCAGATATAGATCCACTAATCGGAGTACTAGCTCCCAGGGGCGAAGTGATAATGGAGGGATGTTTGCTGACGTTATTCATTAGTGGGTAAAGCGCCTGCTGCTGAGAGTGAGGAAGGAAACGACTGTGTGACAGCCCTGGAGTTGGAGTGTAGGTAAGTGGTAGATTGATGGCATCATAGCGCATCGCCGTCGGTTCAGACACTTTCTGTAAATACACACAAAAATAAACAGAATCACTACATATTTTCAAACGTCAAAAATGTATTTTCTAATTTATTTATCAAATAACTAAATATTTTAATACAAGAAAACTTGAAATTATGTTCCAATACTAATTTCTATTAACGAAACAAAACATTGACTATAAATATAATTACCCAATATAAATTGCCATATTCAACAAGCACATCTCACGATGTGTACTTACATGAGTTATGTAATTTTGTAAAAAAAATTGAATCTTATAAGAAATATGAAACATATCCACAATTATGGATTATAGTATTTCTAAATTATTCAATATTTCTTTAGTTAACCATCTATTGCATGATGTAGCTTTTTTTTAAACAAAACGATTGTACGCATATATCTTTCTCATATTTATGATCAGTTTTAAAAGTTGTTTCCCTGTAAAAGGCAGAATAGAATTTCTTTTAATTTCAATTTTTTTTAAATTTTTTTTTGTTTAGGACTCAGAATCTTTCGATACGATCGATATACATGATATGTATGATATCCTGCGTGTATTAAAATTTGTAAATTAAAAAAATGCATGTATTTGTTCAAATATTGTGTGAAGAAAAATGTTGGATTCGCTTTTAAAAGTATAGTTTGGTCCAATCCCAGATCAGGTGTCTACATTTTGATTATTTCCCTTGGTTATGTTTATTCAACAATGTGTGTTTATTTACTAACCAAAAACCGAACCCACACCACTCTCCTAACCACGCATATAATCGTCCTAAATAAATAAATATTTAAATTAATAAACATAGATAAACAAATATATAAACATTACCAAGGGAAATAATCAAAAGTAAAAAAGGGTTAGGCACCTGATCTGGAATTGGACTTATATATTTCTCATTTAGTTTCACGTCAAATAGTTTCCTACCATGAAATATGCAAATAGTTTTCTACCATGAATTATTCATATTTACGACATATGAACATTTTACTTGTTTAATATACATAACGCTTGGCGCATGGCGAGAGGTTAGAGCATTAATCTCACACATCTGAACTTTTCTGATCTATTAGTTTTAAACTGGGTGTCCATAAACCAGAAATGGTAGGTGACAGAAGTGGCCACTTTCACACACCGGGTAATTTTATTACCAATAACAAACCATGAACTCAATAAAAGGAATTTAAAAAAAAAATCCAAACAGACAAGAACTGACTTAAATAAATTAGTAGACATTCACTGTTACCAAGGCAAACCACAGTATCACATTCTAAGGGAAGGTAATTGCCTTGATGTGGATAATAAATATGTCTGGTTTAGACACGCTTATTAAAGAAGACTAAGAGATCTACATTTGAACTATATGTTCCATGTGTGCTAACACAGTAGTGAGGTCTAGAGTTCGTCCCTCTGTAAGTACTGGTTTTTTTTTCTATCGGAGAGTAAATTAATAAACTCACCCTGTACATAACGTGGCGACATGAAGAGAATGCGGCCTTTATTGCACAGCTACAAAATTCCTACCTGCAACGCCCTGACTGGAAACATGCCGTATTTGACAGTTTGACAATTATACATAACTGAGAGGGTGGTGACTGGATTATCAAAACAACTGTTTTACTGTTTTGTGATGGTTGTAGAGCTATAATATTACCTAATTTGACTAACGTCTGTGGTTGAAAGTAGAGTACCTCACCATATCAGAAACATTTTACTTAACCAAACACATTTTAGTTTACTTGTAATAAACATTTTAGTTTACTTATGATAAACATTTTAGTTTACTTATGATAAACATTTTAGCTTACTTATGATAAACATTTTAGTTTACTTATGATAAACATTTTAGTTTACTTATGATAAACATTTTAGTTTACTTATGATAAACTCCGGATATTGTGTTGTCTGAATAACCAGAACCGCGACCTACACTATAACTATTTATTTTATTACTAAAGGTTGTGATATCATCAAAGTGAACTAACGCTTGCGGTTAAAAAGAGCAAAAAAATAGATACATTTTATCTAACGAAAAAAATTTACTATTCAGTTTTTTTGTCACATATACTCCCAAACTCCAAGCTACCCGCTGCAGAGAAATGGGTACCACTAATATACACATTAATATAAAAGTTTTAGAAAAATGTATTTTTATTTGTACGTATTATATATTCATTCGTTTTCCTTTAATGCTGAAGTTAGCGCATAGGGCAGAGGTAATATCTCTCCAATTATGTCTGTTCAAATCTATTCTGTGCATTTCTTGAATAGTGTGAATATTGATTGTTTTACATTCTCTAAGTATTGCTCTTCTGAGTGTTTCTTTTGGTCTACACCTGGCTATATTATACATAGAGGAACCTACTATACATAAAAGCTGTCATAAAAATCTTTAAATGTTTCCTTTATAATGTCGTCTGTAATTTATTTACAATCCTCATTACTATATACTTATAATGTTTATCTTAATTCATCTTCATGTTTTCTTTAATTTCTTAGAGACATTATCCATAATTTCGTAGTTAAGTTTTTTTTTAAAAATCCATTTAACAATTATCTAATATATTATTTAACATATTATCTAATGTTTCCTAATATTTGTACCTTACATTCTAGATGTCTTCTGTATTTCTAAATCAGTCGTCTGGGAACCGCTGTAAATTACTACGTCAGTCGTCCGGGAACCGCTGTAAATTATCCCAAAATGGATAAAATTCATTTGAATTTATAATTTTGTTTATATTTTATTTTGTTGATACTAATCTTCGGGCGGTGATAAGTCAAATGATCAGATTCGTGTAGAAAGTGGATGTGTCCAACGGTCAGATTCGATCACTAAGTGGATTTGCTTTATTTGCATTTGAACAGGAAAGGGTTAATATCAATGAAATAAATACAATGGGGGAACGGGGGGGATAACAGATGAATGAAGAACATATCCAATCTCTTTTCCAAGGAGTGATACCAGAATTTTCTTGTAAAATTTACACAATTTTCGGGAAACATTAACACTCTTCCATCAAACCCTAGTCGTACAAATTATACACTTTTTAATGTATTTAAATATGATGCTAAAATTTCATTAACTCATACGTTGCCTGTCACTCTTTCTTCACTCCCCAATCTTCCTTATTTAGATCCCATACGATCCTAAACAGTACTTGCTTAAACTCATCACAGTAGGATATTTACCGTACTTAAGTATATCGATTTATTCAATCAACCCGGAAAATTATGGTTCACGGATTGTATCTAAATCAGATGAAACCATACAAATTTAGATTACTAAAACTTAGTTCATTCATTTGGGACACATTATTCTTTCTTTATCCACCCCCCTCCCCACTTTTCCAAATACGCTGCAGATTTATTAACGAACGAAAATGACCAGGCCGAGTCAAGATGAGCCCAGAAATAATGTCAAGGATCAAGATCTTTATTAATTTAATGAAAATAAATGCTGCAATGTGTGGCTGTTTGTTTGGTTCTTTATTTATTTATTTGTTTAATTGTTTGTTTGCTTATTTTTTGTTCTTTTTTTGCTTGATTGTTTATTTGTTTGTTTCTTTGTTTTATTGATTTTTTTGTATGTTTTGTATTGTATGTTGTATTGTGTTATGCTTTGTATCTTTGATTGCTTGTTTGCTTATTCAAATCCACAGACATTACCGAGAGATGAATCTCATGTTTCCTTTATGTATATTAGGGAGGGTGAGGCATTCCACCGGAGCTTTCTTTTCTACCTTTACACATTCCACCATGTATACTGGAATATTCCACCATGTATACTGGAATATTCCACCATGTATACTGGAATAATCCACATGTATAATGGAATGTTCCACCATATTCCATATACTGTGTCACTTTTATTCTGAGCTCAGCAGAATTACTTGATCACTTCCCCAAATCAAATAATCAAGAAAGGTCTTCAACAAGATTTCATGTCTTTTAATATGTCCAAAATATTGTGTTAGATTATTTTTTTCTTTAATAGTTCTTTTTTCATACGCAGTGTTGGGGGGGGGGGGGAGTCTCTTTGTTCGGTCTCTTCTCTTTCCATGAAGTTTCCACAATTTTTTCTGTATATCCACATCTCACATGTATCAATTATGTCTTCTGGTTGTGTTCATTATTACTTTTTCTTAACCATTCATTACTGTTAAGTTGATGTAGCATTTTATAATTCTCATTTTTATATTCGTGATTTGTCTGGATGTTGAAATTTTCCACAAAAACGATTGGCATCTATGTCCTGCCCTCCTCCTGTGATGCGTATTACATAAGAAACTGACGACCTGTAGGATAACTACATCTCCAGATTTAGTAATATACTCGTACATACCCAGTGTCAGGAAAAAAAACAGGACGCGATGGAAATGCGAGAGCTGGTGCAGAACAACATAAATATAGTTACAAACCGAAATAGTTATACGATATTAACACGATATACTAGCAGCAAGATACAAGATTGAACGACGTTTCGAGTACAAAGCCTTAATGAGGACCAAAGAAAAACATTACATAGAAACAAACATATGGTATGACGATGAAACAAAGCAGATAGGGAGAAAAGTGAGGAAGAAATGAGTAAAGACCATGTAGACATCAACGCAGGGCGTAAAACATTAGCTAAAATAGAAAATAGTCGTTTAAAAAAAACGGGGAGAAGCAAGATGGATGAGCTAAGACAATTCCCACAAGATTGTAAGAGAACAGAAAGAGAATAGTAGATGGAGTCAACATGAAAAAAAAACCATCCATAATAAAACTTGATGAACACAAAAAAAATATAAGAGGACTATTTATCTGAGGCTCGACACATACACACACACCCACAGACACACTCACACACACACAAGCAGCATCATGCTCCGAAACCAGTAGTCGACAAATAGTTTATATAATCATTATATTTATTTAAATCATTCATTCCAGTGGTTCCCAAACCTTTCTAACTGATACCCCGTCAAATTCACAACCCCGTACATCCCCGCAACATCCCCGTATTTATATACTTCTTTCGCCCGTGTGTTGCTGAGGCCCAAGAGGAGCGCAAAGAAAAGCAATACTGTTTGCCTTCCATGTATATCGTAAGAGACGAATAAGGAGGTTATGGAATGGAGTTGGCTGTCCCATCCCATACAGGGTCGGTGACACAAAACCATACTGAATTCGGACATGTCAGCCGAACGGCGCAGATATCGCAGAAATTCTGTAAACCATGTAACAACGCACTCCGTTCACCAGACTACATCCTGCTAATCTGTAGGAGTTTAAGAACGTACGCCGAAGAAGAAGGAGATATACTTCTTTGATTGTTATCTATTATTTCTTACAACTGTTTGTTTCAATTCCCGAAAATTACGAGCAATCGAGCTCTTTAATCCGTGTATGTCTGGGGAAGTTTCTCCAGAACTTGACATCATACCATGAAACTTCAACTCGCAACGGTGTGAGATACTTTGAAAAGAAGCTTAAAGTTATAGAGGCTTTAGAATTTTTTCTACTTTTCCAGGGTAAAAAAATCCACAAATTGAAAAATAGCACGAAAGCACGATTACATTGACATGCTATCTATTTGGAGGTTACTATGGCATTATAGTTGGTCTGATAGACCAGTAGTGAGACCTTCAGACTTTATAAGTGTGGATTACATACAGTAATACATATAAAATCAAGAGCAACGAGAAAACACAAATCAAGAAACAATACAGTATAGTCAAATCTCGATATAACAACTTGATCTGGACCAATGATAAATGTACGTAACAACAAACATTCGCTATATACAGTATAAACAATAAATAGTAAATTTCTTTTTGGATTTTGTAGAGTTTTGTTAAATATCGAAATGCGTTATAAACGTGTTCGCTATAAAGTGATCCCACTGTATAACGTTTATTATGTAATACCAGAATGGGCATAGATAGAATTATTGTCATCTTCTTGCAATGAAATTGACTTTCGTTTGTAATGGAAACTTGATATCGTTTTTGAATACAAATGGCTATTGATGAATAACGACAGTTGAGTTCTGACTAGCGCTGAACTTTATTTAAAGTGTGGAGAAGTTGAGGTATTCGTCGACCACACTCTCTTCCTGATCCGACAGTGTTCTAGTGACAAGATAAATCAAGACGCCTGGTAATGTGCCAGAGCGTAGTGAATAATAAGTGTTCTACGTTGGCTATAAAGATATTTGCTGGGACGTGCCTTCCAGCAAGAGCACGTTGAAGATCAGATGTTTTATCCATCATATCCAAAGTATCCAGGTTTCACTTGCTCGAACAGACGTGCCCCATATTTACCACGACCGAAACCCATAGTTACCCTCATCTGATTTGGTCAGTTTGTCAAAGCCATTACCGGGTATGGCCGCTGCCGCAAGCTGGCATCTATTGGAAGCCACAGATGCTATAAGGCGACCATGGTAACAACTGCCCCAGATAAGTAGATTAGAGACTACATTTGTTCACAAATACATAGCTGGAGCGTATTCTGTAAAGCACATTGCTACGAAACTTCATTTTTCGGTACCACGTATACGCTCAGTAGCGTTGTTAGTGCTAAGAAAACGGCTTCGATGCGGCACATATCCAGAATGAGCTGGTCATAGATGGTATTGTGAACTTCTAGCTAGTAAAAAGCAGGTGACGGCGGCGGTGGCTACATGTATCATCATACAGCTATTATTCGGTTAAGTAACAACTTGTGATCTGATCTTTTCTGACAGGTTAATTTCAACAAAAGTACATGAACACTGTAGCACTGAGAGGACCAGAGATGTCATTTCTTGTTGGTGTTATTTCTTTTAGTTGTGTGTTATATGTCTTAGAATTTTTGATCTCCTAATTTATTATCTTTTTTGTAGGGAATAATAGTTCATTAAATAGTTATAGGGAATATTCGTGCTTTAAATATTTGTAGGAATTACGTGTCCCTTAAATGTTTGTAGGAATTATTTGTCCCTTAAATATTTGTAGGAATTATTTGTCACTTAAATATTTGTAGGAATTATTTTTCCCTTAAATGTTTGTAGGAATTATTTGTCCCTTAAATATTTGTAGAAATTATTTGTCCCTTAAATGTTTGTAGGAATTATTTTTCCCTTAAATGTTTGTAGGAATTATTTTTCCCTTAAATGTTTGTAGGAATTATTTGTCCCTTAAATGTTTGTAGGAATTATTTGTCCCTTAAATATTTGTAGGAATTATTTGTCCCTTAAATATTTGTAGGAATTATTTTTCCCTTAAATGTTTGTAGGAATTATTTGTCCCTTAAATATTTGTAGGAATTATTTGTCCCTTAAATGTTTGTAGGAATTATTTGTCCCTTAAATATTTATAAGAATTATTAGTCCATAAAATATTTGTAAAATTATTGAGTCTTGAAATAATAAAAGCAATTATTGGTCCATTAAATATTTATAAGAATTATTTGTCCCTTAAATTGTTGTGCAGCTCGGTAGTAAAATGCCAGGCTCACAATCTCGACTCAGTCGAACTTGCTCGTGATTCTTAAACCAGCCGTTCACATTGTACTGGCGATTTGGTTTGTTGTATTAGTGATGTCTAACAATTCAACAATAGCTGATTCTCCATACTGAGCTGCAAAAGGGCATAAGTTCTCAAAATAGTCAAAAGAAGCACTACAAGGACTAGTTAAAGACATCACTGAAAGCTTTTGAACTAGATCAAGATACATGGGAAGAACTTGCACAAAATAGAGCTACATGGCGTTCTACAGTCAAAAAGGAGCGCGGAGTCTTGTGAAAAAAAGGGGGGAAAATCAGCGGCTTAATAGCAGAGACTAGCTAGAAAGTGACGGATAGACCAATCTCTATTTACAGTGGTCATCCCATACCGGAATTATCCAATGGCATTTGCAGCCAGAATAGCATTTATTAGCCATCAACAAATTCATAGTCAAAGACATACCTCTGACTGAATTTCAAAAGTGGATGTAGAAATGGTCATCGTGATTTGTGGTGGACAAATAACAAGATCAACAACACAAATTAATAGCAATGTTCTGTATAATGAACGAGTCAACAAGTTGGCTGAACACAATAATGGTTGTTTTAACGACAGTACACATAATGGTCTTCGTGAATCAGCACGATATCTGAATTTTGAGGTTCAGGAGCATGAGTCAGTATTCAGAATACGAGAATTGTGAGTGAGGATCATGGTAGCGCGTAGAGAACACTGCAAAAATATTTCTAAAAGAACACTCAACAAACAGAATCATCAGTCAATATGGCATGATAGATAGGAGATCTGAACACCAATGGAAATGTCCGCTGCGCGACGACGATAATCTACATACCTAAGGAGGTTTCCTGGCTCAAATGGCATAGGCCCGCGACCGCTGGATCAGAAGCCAATCAAGGAGAATTGGAAATAATCAACATACATAAGGAGATTTCAAATCTAAGTATGTTGTACTGTGCGAAAACGATAACCAACATACCTAACCCTAAACCTAATTCTAAACATATTGTCCTATACAAGATATTTATTCAACTACTATTAATTTTTAATATTTGTAACTATTATTGGTAATCTAAATATTTGTATATCAGGAAGGATTATTGGTCCCCTAAATATTTCTGGAAGGATTAACGGCCATTCTAATACTTCAGGAAGGATTAAAAGACCTCTAAATATTTCAGGAAGCATTAATGGACCTCTAAATATTTCAGGAAGGATTAATGGTATAAATAAATCTTGAAGGATTAATGATCATCTAGATATTTCAGAAATTATTAATGGTCCTCTAAATATTTCAGGACGGATTAATGGTCCTCCAAATATTTCATGCAGGATTAATGATCCTCTGAATATTTCATTAAGGATTAATGATCCTCTACATATTTCAGGAAGGATTAATGGTTCTCTAAATATTTCAGGATCGATTAACGGTCCTCTAAATATTTCATGAATTATTAATGGTCCTCTGGATATTTCAGGAATGATTAATGGTCCTCTAAATATTTCAGGAAGGATTAATGGTCCTCTAAATATTTCAGGAAGGATTAATTGTCCTCTAGATATTTCAGGAAGGATTAATGGTCCTCTAGATATTTGTGAAGATTATTAGTCTTTAAACACTTTTGGAACAAATAATTATCAGTATAACTCTCATCTATTTCTCAACTGTCAAAAAACATTTGATCTTCAATAACAGCTCCATCATTTTTGTCATCCATTTACATTTGACTTCAAAATTATGTACCTTCATAAATTAATTTGTACCATCCCTTCACGTGTAGCATTAAAAATGAATATAAAAAAAGCTGATTTCTGCCTGTCAGTCATATTTGATATCAAAATTCTGAATATTGATAACTAATTTCTAATACTTCAAGTTATACTGATAATCAAAATTCTACATCACCTCACATTCAACATAATAATAATATATCAACTAATTTATTACATCTTACATTTAACATCAAAAGTAACAAAACTTCTACCATTCTGTCACATTCACCAGCAAAATTGTGTACATTTGTAAACTACTATCTGTTATTACCCCACATGTAACATCAACATCACAAGTGTTTATATTTGTAAGCTACTGTCTTCTCCACATTTAACATCAAAATTGTGTACATTTGTAAACTACTGTCTTAAAAATTGTGTACATTTGTAAACTACTGTTTTTACCCACATTTAGCGTCAAAATTGTGTACATTTGTAAATTGCTATCTGTCTTTACCCATATTTAACATCTAAAATATGTACATTTATTAAACTACTATCTGTCATTACCCCATATTTAAATGTGTACGTGTGTACAGTACTATCTGTCATTACCCCACATTTGATGTTAAAATTGTGTACATTGTAAAATACTATCTGTTTTTACCCCACATTTAACATAAAAATTGTGTACTTTGTAAAATAATATTTTTTTATCCCACAATCAAAATTGTGTACATTTTTAAAGCTAATATCTTCAATTCCCACACAATTATCCACACAATTATCCACACAATTATCCACACATTTTTGTCATTTGATTGTCTAATTAGTCAGGAGCTAACATCAAGTATGAGCATATTTTCTAGATCATGTTGTATTAATGGTATTAGCATTTCAATGTAATTAATATCTCAGGTGCTCTTGCCAAACTAAATCACAGCGATTATATTCATTATAAGCAGACCGACGTATTGTTGTGTGATTTTGAGGATTCTTTGATCGCATTTTACGGAATAGTTATTTCAATAAGCACGTAAATAATGGAATTCAACTCCCACCCGCTTAGAAAATCAGAACAAGGCTTCTAGTGCTAGGAATTTAGCCAGCGTGCAGATAGTCTGCGTCCTACTTACGATTTTTCAAAGAGAATTCACAACACATCGCATGGCAATAAAGTAATTACATAAGAAAATGGGCGACTGTCTTTAATTTGTAAATTGCCCCTTACTGAAACTTATTTACGGCCCTGCCTTTCAATAGCATGATCGGTTTCACAATGAAAATGTTAGATTTTCTAAATCTTTTAGAAGGCTCCGAAGATCATGCAATCAACACTTGACCTGGACTCTGAGTCTAAACACACTGAGATGTCTGCTGGAACGGAGATCGGAGCACTTATTGGAATGCCCCACGTGCTGTGACGCTAGTTTCTAACTAAGAATCAATCAAGATGTTAGAATCGTGTTTTTTTTTCTTCAGTATGCATCTTAGGGTCGAATGTTCTTGTATCCTGACTGCTAGAATTGGAATCATATCAGTAATCTTGCATTCTGGATGCTAGAATTTGCATCATATAAGTAATCTTGTATATCCTGGATCTTGGTTTTCCACAGCAACGCTGTATCACCTGTGAGGGGTTCCCAAAGTAATTAGATTTGTGACCAATAATACCAAGTTCACACCCGACCCCCTGTCAGAAAAAAACATGACACTTAGTATTACGAAACAAGGCAAACATTGAAAACAGCCCCCTCCTCATTTTCCCTCACCCACCAGTTTAACGGTTTTCCTAAATTAAAGGGTTAAAAAAATCTTACGAAAATTAAGAAAATACCCACGAAAAATTGGCAACTTTTTTTAGACAACCCCCTTCCCCCCACTCCACCCATCCCCTTGTTTACCGGTTGACGGAGACATATCTACGGCTTCTGCTTGTAGGAATAATGTAAATGGTATATAACATCTTTTATCTGGACAATTCTTTTAGAACGAACTTGCCGGTTTTCTAACCGGTTTTCTAACCGGTTTTCTAACCGGTACTGCTTTTCTTTCAATACGCGACATTTCCACACGGGCATCCGAGTTTATAATCCTTCTGTGATAAAAACTAGAAACGAAAACACAAAACTTGCGATTAGGGGGAACTTCGGATTTGTTTCCTTTAATTTGTTTTTTGTTTTTTCGTGTCTCGTCGCTATTATTTTTTATTTATACATAGTGGTAACACTTGTAATTATTTTCGTTAAATTTACATTTGCATTGTATTACCCCAGCACTCGCATTTCCTGTATCGGGTTGTTTCCCAAAACTGGATTTAATATCTTTTGATTACAACATCGATACTTGTCAAGTGATTGTACTTGCTTGGGTTGAGAGTTCCATCTGGGGATCGCCCTAGCGTAGTGGTTAAGCTGTTCGCCTTGTGTTCAAGAGGTCATGGGTTCGAATTCTACTCGTGTCGTCTTGTGTAAAAAAAAGGTGGATTTTTTCTGAGATCCATTTGGATTATCACGTGAAGCTACGGAGTTACGTGCTGTGAGTGTTACTCTCGGCAGGCAGCGTGCTACTTCGTTGAGAGTCACGGAGTCTATTGCTTCGTTGAGAGTCACGGAGTCTATTGTCTTTCCCCAGGTAGTTTGTGATCCACTCTTGCCGTTAAGCGTAGGTGTGATTGGAGCTCGAGCTTGCGTTCTAAAGCCAGGTGTGTGGCCTCGGCTGTGCTATGACCGTGTCTGTCCAGGATGTCCCTGATTTTTCTATCCATCTTTTCCGTGGTCTTCCTCTGTCTTTGTACCCTGATCTCATTTGGTTATACGCCTGTACGAGCAACTTTTCGTGATGCATTCTCACAATGTAGCCAAACCAAATGATCTGTTCTCTCTCTATGCAATCTGTGCTAGGTATTATACATATTCTTTCCCTGATATCTTCATTTTGTAATCAATCAAGCCTGGTGACCCCGGCGGCTTTTCTCAAGCAGTGAAGTCAATCATCTACGTCTTTTGAACCCTTTGAACCCTTTTTGTTCCATCTATCGACCCCTGCATCACTCTTCAGCCTCTGCTCACTTCTCTGCAACACATACGTATTTCTGATCCCTCCTAGTAGGCAATGAGTTGTATACAATTGACATCATCTGAGACAGTCAGTTACAGAGATTAAATCGCCAGTCGCATGGGTAAAATAACGAACTTGAAATATGAGAACTACAATATTAATTAAAATTCTGCGTATAAATATAGGTAAATTAAAGTGGTACCAATAGTAAATAAGCATACTAAAAACGACAAATAAACACAGGCAACATTTCGACAAGAACGAATTCATCAAAAAGAAATTCAATGTATAACAAGCGATTTGTTACTAAGCAGTAGATCGGTTGCTGTTTGTCTTATGTTTTCCGTTCTGATGAAGGTTTTCATAGTCGAAACGTTGTCTAAGCTTGTATTTCTGTCTTAACATGTTGTCACTATTGGCAAGAGTTTAATTATATATTTTTCTACTCATACTCGCAGTCAGTGTGTTATTGTTTTTATCATACGTTAACGACCTCAATCTTATGGAAGCAATTGAAGATCTCGGCAGTGTCCCATGCGTCAGTAAACTTCTTACAGCGGTTCTCGGCCTGTGGGTCGAACGACTCTTTCACATGGGTCGGCTAAGACCATCGGAAAACACATATTAAGAAGTAACAAGGAAAATAATTGTATGGTTGGGTGTCATCAAACATGAGGAACTGTTTGAACTGTTTCTTTAAAGGGTCGCAGCATTTGGAAGATTGAGAATCACTGAGTAGAAGACATGTCTATGCAGTGACTTCTTCCACTTGTTGAAACCACACAACGCTTCATCTATACAATTATGCCTAACCCCTCTGTGTAGGATGATATGTCTCAAAGAACTGCACATCAGTGAGACTAATGCAAAACTATAAGAATAGTACTTACGTAAAACACAATACCGATAAAGCTTTAAGAAGGAACGCACAACACAGAGTCTCACACTGTTATGTTATGGGTACGACTAAAATATAAGTCTCGTATACTGTTACTTGCAGTTGTTTTTTTTTTAACAATACATCGAATCGGCGTTTCGACCAAACATGGTCTTTATCAATATCTATCTATCTATAAAACCGTAACCCGTTAGGGTAGTAGGGGTACCACATTGGATGCTTCACACAAAGTTCTTCAGCGATTTATATCTTCAACGATGCGGATGAGTGAGAAAAATCTTGTCTTGTTCAGTCCTTAATGTTATGTGTTTATATGTTATGTGTCCGTGTTTTTATCGCCCCCCCCCCTCTGCTTCTTCCGCCTTCGACGGTTCCTATAGTATTGTTTTTGACAATGAACCATGTCTGCATGTATGTCCAAACCATGCATGTGTTTGACGTTTCACTATTTAAAACAATAGTTCTGGTACATCTGTATACATCTCTACTTTATTTCTTACGTACACATTTTTCTTATGTTCTCCATAGGAAATTCGTAGCATTTGTCTGTAGTATTTGTATTCGAATACTTGTAGTCGTTTGTCATGATAGAGACGGACAAACACATAATAGGGGAACCACTAAAACAAGCGAAGAGATGTCATAATCAGCATCGACCAATCAGAACTGGTCTCGTCGTCTACTCTACTTCCAAGAGCTAGATCTTTGTACTTTCAAATGCTAGATCTTTGTACTTTCAAATGCTAGATCTTTGTACTTTCAAGTGCTATATCTTTGTACTTTCAAATGCTAGATCTTAGTACTTTCAAGTGCTAGATCTTTGTACTTTCAAGTGCTATATCTTTGTACTTTCAAGTGCTAGATCTTTGTACTTTCAAGTGCTAGATCTTTGTACTTTCAAGTGCTAGATCTTTGTATTTTCAAGTGCTAGATCTTTGTACTTTCAAGTGTTAGATCTTTGTATTTTCAAGTGCTAGATCTGTGTATTTCCAAGTGCTAAATCTTTGTACTTCTAAATATTAGATCTATGTACTTTCAAGTGCTTGACCTTTGCACTTCCAAGTGCTTGACCTTTATACTTTCAATAGCTTGACCTTTGCACTTTCAAGTGCTTGATCTTTATACTTTCAAGTGCTTGACCTTTGTACTTCCAAGTGCTAGATTTGTGTATTTCCAAGTGCTTGATCGTGTACTTTAAAGTGCTTGATCATGTACGTTCAAGTGCGTGACGTTGTAATGAGGGGGCTGTCCTTAAATTACAAATATGTCATGTCAATTTCTTACCCCCACTCGTCAACATCTGTCAAATATTTAGTGCACCATCTCTTTTTTCTCAATTATGTTAACAAAATTCATACCCCCCGCCCTCCCAATCGTAAATACGGCTTCGGGGTGGGAAGGGTGGTCAATAAATAACGTCTACAATGAAAACAAAACTATTCGTTCACTTTAATAGCAATTGCCTCTTTTTAATTTTTTATGACGTTTTGCAGAAAATAGTTGGGAGAAACGGGTGGCTGTGATACTCCCGCCTATTAATTACGTTCTTAGTACTAAAAGCAATATTCCCAAATGCAAAAGTGGGAGGGATATGTGTGCCCCCTCTCCGTTAGCTAGTAGCTTAACTCCCCCCCCCCCCCTTCTCGCAAATTGTTCTGACAAAGTACGCAAAAACTGTGTGATTTGTTTCACATTTTATTAAAATATTAGAAATTCAAAAAAAAACATTAGTGTATATAAGTCAAATTTTGTCACAGTTCCCACCCCCCCCCCCCCCTCTTATTCAACACTGACAAAATCTTTCAACAGAATATATCCCCTCCCACTCGCTCACTTGTTGACCTAATATATGAACAGCATATAACAAGTCGCTTCAATCAATGAGAGCACTTTAGAAGGCAAAAATTGAGTGAAAGTTCCAGAGATTTCAGGCATTGCTTACATAAGTATGTATTTTCTATCTGTTGCAGACCGTATGTCTCATTTTCATTGCCATATTTATCATTTCTTATTATTTCACACACTACCGCTTCTTCATATTGTAAACATTGTAAACACATTTAAATTTTAAACATTATATTTTGCTTATAATATAAATATTATAATTTCTTTAATATTATAAACATTGTAATTTCTTTCTTATTGTAAACATATATTTTTTCATATTGTGAACATTTTTTTCCATATTCTGAGCATTAGAATGTTTTCATATTCTAAACATTATAGTTTCGTTCACCTTGTAAACAATATAATTTATGCGTATTATAAACATTACAGTTTTATCATATTGTAAAAATGGATTTCCTTGTTTAATCTCATCCATCCTAGCGTTATTGACATTGTTCATCTACTCTCATTGATCTACTGGAGTTATCATAAACTACAAAATAACTCCCATCGTTGCCTGTAACAATCGACCCATGATTGCTTGCACCTTCTCCTTATTACATAGGCAGACCTCCTAGAAAATGCACATCATGTCTTACGTCAAACAGTAGATATAGTTAGTCTAACTCTATCATTGCTTCTTACTTAAATTTACATTGCTTGTGGGAGGTCTTAGGCCTGCGTCAAACAATAGATGTAATTAGCTTAACTCTATCATTGCTTGTTGGAAGTCTGTGGGTTTTACATGTGCCAAACAACCCGACACAGCATTCTGTTATATTATACTTCTAGTAGACCAGTATTTCTAAAACTGTTTCCTACAACTGCCCTCTTTTGTATAGATTGGATAGGCCAACGCCTCCCAACCAGGACCCTAGATACGTATTCGATAGGGAAAGGGGGTGGGGTTAAAGTAAAAATCAGTAATTTCTTTCTTTTTATTACTTTTTTAGTGATTTCTGTGTCCGCACATTACCACTTATTGTCGATGACTTCATAAGTCTCGTTGAAAAACAATATTCACACATCAAAGACAATTGACAGCCTTTTTTATGAGGAAAAACAACGAATTTGTTTTTTTAGTAAGTGTTGTTCTTCTTCTTTAACGTTCATTCTAAAATTCCCGCAGGTTCTTTCTTGTAGAAGGACAATGGTACTACTATATTTCCAGCAGGATGTAGTCCAGAGAATGGAAATGCGTTGTATCGTCGTTTTATTTTCGCCAATAGTCCGATACATTCGTCTTCGGCAGGAATACAGATTCAAAAATGTTTCTTCCAGCATTCTTGAAGATATAAATTATTGAAACAGCAGTATGGTTTACGAAGAATCCCCTTCAGACTGCCAGTGTCATTAAATAATGGAAATATAATGATTTCCAAGAAAGAAAAAGATAGTAAACATTGTTGAAATATTTTAGATTATTTTCATTTTAATACAGTTATCTTTTAGCTTTCCAATTTTATCCGAAACATGCCACTGGTGTGAATAATCCTAGTTTGGCCAGGTTTAAGAAAGAACTCATTTAGTACCAAGAGAATCGCAATTCTATCTTATTGTATATAAAATGTTGTATTGTATACACTTTTTAAGCAACATAATATTTGCAATGTTTTCGATAGCTTTTTGGCCGCCCCAGACCCTACATAGCCCCTGCTGAACACCTTGACCTTACTTAGCTTCTCACCGTAACCAGTTGGGGTGGGGGCGTTTTTGCACCCTTTGAGAAACCCTCTGATAGATGATGTGGCTATATAGCGGCGCTTTTCTTCCAGTGAAAATCCCGCTAAATTCATATGTACAGTTATAAATGTTGCGTGCTGTATGTCTTGTGGTCATTAGCACATGTGTTGAATTTCTAACTTTTGTCTAAATTTCTAAACTTTTGTATAAATTTTTAAGTGTCATCTATCTTGTTTTTGCACCTCGTAAAACTGTTATTTACATTATTTAATATTCCTTATTATATATACGTTTATTTGGAGTATAAGACAAAAAGTACGTATATATTGCTGGCAAGCTGTAAGCCCGGCAGAACGCATTCCTTTCTCCGGATTATATCCTACTAATCAGCAGGTGTTTGAGAAAAAATACTAGCACAGATAATATTGAAACATTAATATCAACAACACACAACATTGTCCGGATCGTGGCTATCGGTGGTCAATGCCTCTTAGCAGAATCAAAACAAGCCTTTTCATACGTCATGTTCGCAATAGTTTCCTGCATATCGTTCGTCGCTGTTGACAACTGACACAAAGAATATAGGCCTACATTGTGACCAACGAAAATCATTGAAATATTTGAAATAACCATGTATGACGGTTTGATTTGATTCTCTTCGTATGCCTGCACTCTCGATAGTCTTATCCTGGATGAACAATGTCCAGTTTCTATTTCTAGAGACCCATCTACAATTGAAATCTTGTTTCTAGAGAGCCATAGGCAATTGAAATCTTGCTTCTTGAGACCCATATGAAATTGAAACCTTTTTTTCTGGAGACCCATATACAATTGAAATCTTGTTTCTAGAGATCCATATGCAATTGAAATCTTGTGGGCTTCTTTGCACAATGATAACTCAGGATATTACTAAACAAACATATTACAAAATTAGGTTTATGTCTGGAACGCGTGCCTACCTGTTTGATTATTTCTCTTGACTTTTTTATCAGTTTATGTTTATGATTTATAAATGTAAATATACATTTATTTAGATTTGGGATTAGTTATGTAAAACACAACTATCCTAACCCTAACAAATAATATTTCAATGTATCATCGATTAATTGTTGATATCATATTTAGGTTAATTATCCCTAAAATAAGCAGTTAGGCACGTGTTCCAGACAAGAACCCAAAATTATTTTGTTAATTGTTGCGAAGACCCTAAAGACATGGGCCCATGAGTTCCGTTGTGACAAGATTACCCGAACCACGATTTTCACTATTATTGTATAGCTAATGGCTCTGATATAACCAAACTGGACTAAATGCCGCGGTTAAAAGAAGAGGACCTTGCTATAAGAAACACTTATTATTTAGCCAACCAGCCATAACCTACTTGGCATGTAGAGTAATCTGGCACTGCTATATAAATAATAACAAACGCAAGTGTTATCTGTATAACACAGAGCTACAGAATGTTATCTTTATAAGAATGAACCACAAAATGTTAACAGTATACCAGAGAACTACAGAATGTTAACAGTACAGCAGAGAACTACAGAATGTTAACAGTACAGCAGAAAACTACAGAATGTTAACTGTACAGCAGTGAGCTGCAGAATGTTAACAGTACAGCAGAGAAATATATAATGCTAACAGTACAGCAGAGAACTACAGAATGTTAACAGTACAGCAGAGAACTACAGAATGTTAACAGTACAGTAGAGAACTACAGATTGTTAATAGTATAGCAGTGAACTGCAAAATGTTAACGGCACAGCAGAGAACTACGAAATGTTAATAGTATAGCAGAGAACTGTATAATGTTAAAAGTACAGCAAAGATCTACAACCAAATCTTGACATAATAAACCAAATTTGAAATAAGCAATACTCAACATTGTTTAATTAAAAATGTGTAATTAAACTAAATAATCACAGTTACTTAGTTATTGTTCAGTGTTTTTAAACTACATAATGTTATATAATTTAACCCATCTAATTTTAGGATTATCAATAAATAGTTCATGTCTTTGCAGGGTTTCATTCACATCAATTGACACGTTTGAGCCGAAAGTCATTGAGTTGCGTTCTGATTGATTGCATAAATGCTCGTAGATTGGGGGAGAGAAATTTAGGGAGTTCAACCCCCCCCCCCCTCCCCATCAAGGAAAGGAAGAAAAATAGCGCATGAAATCTTGTACTAAGTAGGGCCTAACACGTAAAAGGGGAAACGTCCTTACCCATTTAGCTATTTTCACACAAGAATAATCAAAACTCACAAGAGGCTAAAACATATTTTTCTTAAAACTCGTTCCCTCCCCTCTCTTTAACAAACTTGTATATGCGCGCCTTGTTGCATATGTGGTTGATGCACTCTATTGGAGAATTAACATATGATACCCATTATATGACATACATAACATAAGATACACATAATAATACAGACTTAACATATGGTACCCATTATATGACAGACTTAACATATGGTACCCATTATATGACAGACTTAACATATAGTACCCATTATATGATAGACTTAACATATGGTACCCATTATATGACAGACTTAACATATGGTACCCATTATATGACAGACTTAACATAAGATACACATAATAATACAAACTTAACATATGATACTCATGATAGCGTGACAAAAACATATTGTGACATTCATTAGATCGCAGCAAAATGTTTATACCAAAATTGAATAAATAAATACCAGTTTACGCTTCGCTAAAACTTATAACAGATTTTCGAGTACAAGACGTTTCAATCGAAAAGTTATCCGCTTAGATCACGATATGTGTGATTTCTAGCTAAAACAAAATCTTCAAATAATGAACGAAATAGGAATTCAGAAAAACAACAATCTGACCTGTTGTACATGTTGTAAGAAGCGACTAAGGACAACGGGTTGAATCTTCTGCGAATCCCATAAATCGTGAAAGTGGTCCAATACCTACGACAGATGTATGAACATTGTAGATATCGACGTATCAAGCTTTAAACCATACCACATTCCGTTCTCATCACTACACATTTGCTGATCTGCAGGAGCATCAACATGAACACAGATGGAAAATATACAGAAATAAAACAGACACCATTAAATATTCGATGTATATTTTTTTCGTTTTTCCTTTTGTTTAATTTTTTCGAAATAAGAGAGAATAGACCTGACATAAACTAAAAAATGGCTAACTTCCGTGAGATAAAAATCTTAAACATCGAAAGTAATGTCTATTAATATGGAATTTGACTACATGAAGCATTTCAATTTCATCGCTAAATTATATAGGCTTAATACTTACATTGAATGTATTTTTTCACAGAATCCAGAATTTTCCGTAACGCGGATTGAACTTCCAGGATCAAGCTAAGCACAGATTTCAGTAGCCAAAGTTGATATTTCAACAAAGTGAAAGTCTGTTGTTATCAGTATCAATGAAGGACATACTTAACCCATAAGTGAAACATACAAATATGTCAGGAATTAAATAAGTTTAAACACAGTGTTATCGCAGTCCTGGTGTAGTCCTAGCTAGAAACTAGTTGAAACCTTTCAACAAACTTCTGTGATGTAAAAAAATATCTCACAGTTATTAGCCGCCCAAGAGCATCGCACGATCTCGACATGGGGTGCCAGACAGATTTCATTCGGGACGAAAATGATCCCCGCCACACGCTTTTACGCCTGTCTTTGCGGCCGATCAAAATCCCAATTGATGTTCAATGCACGCCCCCTGACATTCGACTTGTTCAATCAACACTAAATACAACTAACGGGCGGGTGGCTCGTATAATTTTTCAGCCAATAGACTTAAACCAATGCTAGCGGAGCTCCAGTCTAAGCCCCGCCTCTCATTCATACAGCTATTGACAGTTTGCTCAAGTAACCGGTTATCTTTTATTGCAAAGGAGGAGCGTACCCACTTCTACCTGTCATAGCGAAGCAAGAATCAATCCCTGTGGTTGAACTTTTGTGGTAACTAGCGGTTTCTTGGAACTTATCTTTATTTGCAGTAGATGACATGATCTGCAAATCTTTTATCTTCTTTTAATTTCATCTTCTTTTTTTAAAAAATTCTGCTACATCTTCTTCTACATCAACCATTACTTCTCTTCTTTCTCCTCAAGTTCTTTCTAGTGTATTACAACTACTACCATTCTTCTGGTGCTTTCATCCGCCTTATTTTCCTTATTATAGGCCAATAATCCCTCTGTTCTTCACCATTTCAGTACCATTTTTTCTAGTACTGTCGTCTTGTCTTGTTTTGATCCATTACGTGTGGGGTTTTTTTTTCTTCCATTTTTCTCTTCTACTGACAGTGTCTACATTTTCTTCTTTATCACCATATCCATTATTTATTAGGTCTAATCATTCAAATGTTTTGGGGTCAGTTCCGGGGATGGTCACTCTCCAGTGAAATCCAGATATATAAATGGGTAGATGATTTGTAGTTAGAAAATATTAAAACCGTGAGAAAGATCACTGAACCCATGACTTCACATAAAGCTTTTGCTAGTGTCCGATTATGATGATGACGACGATTATGATGATGACGACGATTGTGATGATGACGACGATTGTGATGATAACGAGTAAGAGGATGTGGAGGAGGAGGATGGTGATGGAGGCGACGTCAAGATAATAATGTTGACGGTTACAATGATAAGAATGAACATGATAATTACGACTATGAGAAAGATGATGGTAATGTGAAGGAGGAGGATGACAGCAAAGATGCGGAAGAGGATAATGAGAACGGCGATGATGGGGATGGCGATTGTGATGTTATTTGCACCTGTGGCGAAAATTAATGTGTCATTCGCCTATTCTCGATTTTTCACAAATAGGTCTTATCTACAGTGCCCAAAATCGGTAGCTTCGGCGAGCGTTCCCTGTTCAGAAAAGGGTTCAAAAGACGTACAACTTCACTGTACTCGGTTTCCCATGTCTACACCGTCATTCTAAACGAAGCGCCATACCGCCTGCTGAGAGTACCACTCATAGCACGTAACTCCGTAGCTTCAAATGATAATCCACAGGGATCTCCGAAAATATTAACCCTGTAAAAAAAAAAAAACCACACGAGCTGGATTCGAACCCATGACATCTTGAACAAAAGATGAACAACGTAATCACTACTCTGGGGAGATCCCAGAGCTTCCCCTGTATATCTTATATAGACGTCTTATATATTTCTGTGTTTGGAATTGCGCCAAAAATTGTAAGAATTGTTCAGTTTATGTGCTACATGCAACCATTTCAGCTTATGATTACTTTTGACTTTAGATTGAGGTGGAGTTGGCTGTAACATCTCATGGAGAGTCAAAGTGACCAAGAAGTTATGCTGAAGTCCGTTCTGTCAGGCCGAGAAGGATATATCACAGTCAAGCTGTTAACCACGACACAACACATTTCGTTCTTCGGGCTAAATTCTGCCAATCTTCAGGAGTTTGAGAGAGAACGAAAAAGAAGACGAAATACTAGTACAGTTCTCATTGATCGGAAAGAGATTAACAATAGCACTACAAAAGAAAAACATCACAAATGAAAAATCTATGACAAGGGGAAAACAGAAAAACTAAGTTACAACATTCAGGAGTTATATCTTTCCAGTTCAAAATACGGTTGTGAGACATGGACAATGACATCCGCACTGGAAAAGAAAATATCGGCATTCTTCTTCTGCGTTCATTCTCAAACTCCAACTGGATCTAGCTGGATCATGGTCCTGCTAGATTTCCATCAGGATGTAGTCCAGAAAATGGAAATGCGTTGTGTCGCCGTTTTATTTGCGCCAATGGCCCGACACATCCGTCTTCGGTGGTATATCGGCATTCAAAACTAAATGTTATAGAAATGTCCTAAGAATACGGTGTACAGAAACATGAAACAACACAGACGTCAGCAAAGACCTGAACATAGAAGAAGTATGGCTCATCAAAACTGTCAACAGCACACACAAAAAGAGTAAGCTAACATATTTTGAACATATGCAACAGTTACAATGATTTAGAAAGATTAATCATGAAGAGAATAGTTCCATAAAATAGAACAAGAGGTAGACCAAAACTCCGATGGACACATGACATCAAATACCTTCTGAACATGATACTAAAAAAGGTTTGACAGATTGCACACAACCAAGAGGTTGTTATTGTTGCAATTAATCATTACAATATATGGCATTAAATTCAAAAACGCTGTTTAATTCCGTTTTTAGTAGACACATCTGGTCGATAAGAATATCTGGTGACACGTCCACACTTATTGAGACGAGTAACTTGTACAATCGATTATATAACGTTTCGACAATGTATCCTTTGCGAACTGTCACTTCGTAATCTTATCTTTAAAGCGTACAATGGGCGTAGAGTAGAGATGAGGGATGCTCGCGCCATTTATGGCCCTCATTTGGTTTGATCCACTGAATTGATCCTCTGAACACAACCGTGGCTGGATTAAACATTGAATAAATCTATGAAATTTCAGAATAAAAATAATCTATGATTAACAGCCAAAAAGCCTCCCCGCACTACGTAACAAGAAAACACGCAGTAATGGAAAAAAATGTGTATGACCTTGTTCCATATTGGCATAAATTTATTTTAAGTGAATCCTGTTGTTGTTCGTCCATCATAAGTGATGATAACCATTAGTTTCATCCACTTTTTAAAATTCAATTCGATTTATGTCCTTGATTATGAATTCGTAGACGGCTAATGAGCCCTATTCGAGCTGTACATGTCCTTGAACAGTTCGGGCATGGAATGACCACTGTAGACGGATCTTGGTCTATCCGTGACTTTCTAGCTACTCTCCAGCTACTCTTTAGAAAGTGAATCCTAATAAAAACGTACATACACATCTCACCCAGGGAGAAGCTTCCATCCATTACAGGGACGAGTTACTTAAATGTAAATATTCAGGCTAATAGTTAAGTTGATAATTTTGTATTTCCCGTGATTGATATAATACATTTACAAATAGCCCATGGCGCAAAAAAAGACGGTTTCCCACTGCTTGAATAGAGGATTGACATAATTCTGCTCGTATTTTCATCTCTCTCAACATAACACAATGCCGCACGCCCAACGTACCACTTGTAACACTGATCTCCTTCAGTGATAATCATCTCCAAAGAAATGCACTTGTAAACGAGACACCGAGCACCAGTTTCGAAACCGCGACTTCGTTAGCCACAACGTCACAGACTTTCATAGCCCAATTTGTTTCGTGCAAGACATGACCATCAGCTGCATAGAAGACCTCACTACAGAAAGCAAACAAGACTTCATTCGTTACGTTTTTGTTTATTGTCTAGATATCCGTTGGTAGATATTTATATATTTGGAGTCGCCCACCAAAAATAGCAAAGGCCGACAAATGAAACGCACAGAAATAATATAATTACAGGAAAACCTGCCTTCTATGACATGAGCGCACAGGTCTGTAGTACACTGCTCACGGTCTCGGTGCAAGATGTCCTACTTCCTCCATTGTCATAAGCTTCAAGAGAACATTGTAGAAACCACAGCCAGCAAGTAGTAGATCCCAGTTCGTCGAGTGATGCCATTTCATTATAAAACCCACAGCAAGCAAATAGTAGACCCCAGTTCGTCGAGTGATGCCATTTCATTATAAAACCCACAGCCAGCAAATAGTAGATTCCAGTTCCTCGAGTGATGCCATTTCATTGTAAAACCCACAGCCAGCAAGTAATAGATCCCAGTTCGTCAACTGATGCCATTTCATTATAAAAATCCACAGCCAGCAAGTAGTAGACCCAAGTTCGTCAAGTGATACCATTTCATTGTAAAATGTCATTGCAATATTTGTCTGTAACATTAGTTTTCAAAAGTAGCGCACTGGCTTCGCATATGAATGGTCCTGGATTCATTCTCGAGTTGAGGCGGAAATGTTTTTCAGATATCAACGGCTCCCGGGTCGACCCAGTTTTAATTGCGCACAGGATTAATCTACGAAGTAGAGAGTGAGAGGAGATGGCTACCGCCCTCATATAGCAGAGCCACTGAAATGTGAGATCGATACCATCTCATACCACATATCTCATACGGCTTTAATAAATGATATGGGTTAACTTTACTTTATTCTCCATTTCTGCTGTAATTGTCCAACTCTCGCATCCATACAAAAAGAATATGTATTACAGTAAAGATTCATCTAGGTTTTAATTCCACTCTGTGCTTATCCTGTTCTTCCATATGGTACTTAATCTGGAAAGTGCAGCCGAGGTGTTTCAAGTCTAGACTTTATTTCTTTGGTAGTGCTTCCATCGCTGCTCATGTAAGATCCTAAGTATTTAAAGGGAAACAACTTCTAGTTTCTGTCCATTCACCACATGGGTGGTGTTGTCATCTCTGTTTGTTATGATTTTGCTTCACTCTATGTTTATTTCCATACCATAAGTTTTGCAAGTTTAGAAGCGAGTTCTTGTAGTTCTTTTTCAGCACCCATCATAAGATCAACGCCATCTTCATGCCGCAAGTGGAACAGAGGTCGGTTACCAATTGAAATGGTTATTTGATGGTTCTGTAGTGTCTCTTGCAAGATGCGTTCCAAAAATATAGTGACTGTTTTCCGACTCTGTGGCGAAGTGGTAAAGATCGCCTCTGTGACGGCCAAGGTAAAGAGTTCTATCCCCGCCAAAGGCAATTGCGCATCCGGACCGTTCAGAAAGCAATGACAAACTACTAAACGTATTAATAGTGCTTAGAAAATTACCACAGCCAAGAAATGCTGGGTTGTAAGCTGGGTTTTTCAACAAATTCAGCTACGTCCTGAATAGGATATGCTACCAATTTTTTTTTAGTGCAGTAGTAGTAATTGTAGTGGTAATTGTTATTATCGTTGTGATGGTTGGGACATTAGTAGTAGTAGTAGCAGTACTAGAAGTAATAGTAATATAATGGTTATTGCTGTTATTTTTGTTGTTAGGATGGTCAAGACTGTAGTGGGAGTAGTAGTATTAGTAATTGTAGTAGTGTAACTTAGAAGCAAACATCAAAGACGCAGGAGAAATAAGGCAGAAATAAGGAAGAGATTGGCAATGGCATATTGCAAAATAACACGGTTGAAAAATATATGGAAAAACAACAAAATAGAAACAGCGGCAACGAAGATCAACGCCTTCGAGCTGAAATGCTACAGAAAGATACTTAGAATATCATGAAAGGAAAAAATCAGAAACTCAGATATTATAAACACATTGAAGATTCCAGAGTGTTGGTTACTAAACGCAATAACGAAAAGAAAACTACGCCTGTTTGGTCATATAAAGAGACACAACTGTTTAGAAGACAAATAATGGAGGAAAGAGTACCTGGGGGAGGAGAAAGGGCAGGATAAGAAGACGATGGACTGGACTAACGACTTAAAGATAACATGAATACATCGCTAGAAAATGCAAGCCACATCGCCCAAGACTAAGAGGGGTTCAGAGAGTTCATTGGGAAGACAACGTTCTGGAAGGAATACGTCACATGACAGTAATGTAATTGTTATTGTTGGTTTTTTTTCCTAGATGTTTGCTGCAATAGTGATAGTTGAGGCAGTAGTGGTAGTAGCAGTAGTAGTATTAGTAATATTAAGAATATTTGTTTATGGTAGTATTCGTAGAAGCAGCAGTATAATTGATATTGTTATTGTGATGGTTGATGCAGTAATGGTTGTAGTAGTAGTTGTTGTTGTTGTAGTAATGTAATTATTATTATGTTGTTGTTGTGCCAGTTTGTGGTAGCAGTGGTAGAAATAGTAGTAGTGGTGGTAGTAGTAGTAGTTGTAGTAGTAGTAGTAGTAGTAGTAGTAGTAGTAGTAGTAGTTGTTGTTGTTGTTGTTGTAGTAACAGCAACACAAGTAGTAGTAGTAATAGTGATGGTAGTAGTAGCAGTGGTGGAGGTGGTAGTAATAGTAGAATAATAATTTGAATAATACGAGAGTATATGTGTGGAAATCTTACACTATTTGCTAAAAGAAATCTCAGTCAATTCTGACACGATGTAACTGCTATCACACCAGACGCACCTCAGTTCAGTTTTATGCAAATCTCGTATGTGCCATGTGGCAACATTTCACCGTGATAGACCGAAAGCTAATTCTCGGGTAATAATCCAGGAATAAACTACGGTACACGGGTTGTTGACGTATTTACACCCTATCTAGATAATCTACCAGACAACTATGGGATCTCATCCTGGATGTTCAAACAAGGATGCAACAAGATGTAATAATTCTTGTTGAAAACGATGGCGTCAACTAAAAGCTGACAGATTTATTGCGCGAGTTCTCGAAAATCATCAAATTTTCCCACTTCTTACGATCCTCTGAAGAAGTATCGGATACTAGACAATGGAATATTAACAAACACTTTGGCAAAGCTTACCTACTTGTGTTCTGTTTCACATTGTATAATTATCAGCCTTTCGGCAATTGAGAAAATAGTACATGATTCTAAAATAACACCAATTTTGAAAATGTGTCCACTTGGGTTTATGTAGAATAAGTTGTGTTTTCATGATTTAAAAAAAAAAAACGTGAGTACTCATAATATGTACACGTCATTTATTTCTATTTTAGTTCTTGTAATTGTAAACACATCTGCTAATTTCAATGCTAACACGGTATCATTAACTGCAGCGAATTGTTGCAGAATGTTTCAAACGAAATAGAAACACTAGTGTAACGTTAATTATTTTTTTTTTTAATTATTCAATTTACTCCCTTATTTTAATAGACTCGGAGTTTCTTAGATAATTTACACTCTAGAATATTTTGCACTGCACTTTGCCAACTTAAGTTACGGAAACCCATGTTGACATATTTCAAAGTATGGTGTTATTTTAGGAACACATACCTGCTAATCTTGCGGTCTTTTTCCTCAAATATCAAAATTTTTAGAAAAACAATTTTACTCTTAAACAAAATGAAACAGACTACATTTCGATTACAAACACTTTATCAAACAACAAACATGTATAAACACTATATATCTGATTATATCACGAATCTCCCCCAGTAGTCGGCTCTGATGAATAGTAGTTAGTTCAACTCTCTGATGAAGAGTGGTTAGTTCATCTCTCTGATGAAGAGTGGTTAGTTCATCTCTATAATGAAGAGTGGTTAGTTCATCTCTATGATGACGAGTGGTTATTTCATCCTATGATGAAGAGTGGTTAGTTCATCTCTATGATGAAGAGTGGTTAGTTCATCTCTCTGATGAAGAGTGGTTAGTTCATCTCTATAATGAAGAGTGGTTAGTTCATCTCTATGATGAAGAGTGGTTAATTCATATCTATGATGAAGAGTGGTTAGTTCATCTCTATGATGAAGAGTGGTTAGTTCATCTCTATAATGAAGAGTTCATCTCTATAATGAAGAGTGGTTAGTTCATATCTATGATGAAGAGTGGTTAGTTCATCTCTATGATGAAGAGTGGTTAGTTCATCTCTCTGATGAAGATGCGAAAAAGTCTCACAAACACACCTTGCTCGTGGTTGGAACGACGACATTTCACATTGTGGGATCCTATTTGATGCATTAGTCAATCTATCTATTTAATGCATGAGTCGATCTATTTATTGTCCTTTCTCTGTTTTTGCTGCTAGGAGTCACAGAGGGATGACGATTGTTTCGGGCTATGACACGTTTCGTTGCTTGATATTCCATATGCAGTAGAGGCCTAATATTGTGACGTCTCAGAACCTGTGCAGGATTTACATATAAGCTAAACAAGCTATAGCTTAGGGACCCCACCTCCTTGGGGCAAAAAAAATTTTTTTTGGCACTGACATATAATATAAGGACTTATAATAATAAAGGGTCACTATGATGTATGTTCTTGCTGTTATTCATCTCATGCTGTATGTTCTTGCTGTTTTCAACTCATGCTGTATGTTCTTGCTGTTTTCATCTCATGCTGTATGTTCTTGCTGTTTTCATCTCATGCTGTATGTTCTTGCTGTTTTCATCTCATGCTGTATGTTCTTGCTGTTTTCATCTCATGCTGTATGTTTTTGCTGATGACCAATATGCATCAATTCTCATTACGTGGCCGAACCATTTCATTCTCTGTGTTTTCAATACATGTGACCACAGATGTTGTTCCAACAGTTCTTGTAATCTCTTCATTCCTCACATGATCTCTACTTGTTATGTTTGCTGCTTTTCTTAGATATCTCATTTCACACGTAGTAAGCTTTCCGTCTTCTTCTTTAATGTCCATGTCTGACATTGATAACACAATGTTGGTATGAAGGTTGAATTTATGATTTTCTATTTAGTTTCCACCTGGATAAATTTGTGTTTCAACATTGGTCAGTTCACAATTTATGTCATTTGCTTTTTAAATTATTGTCTTGTTCTCTCTGTCCATTCTTCCGTCGTCTGTGAACATGCTCTCTGAATATTGAAATCCATGATCTTGTTTCAGTAGTTGATAATTTATATTTATGTTGATTGTAATTTGGACATACTAAATGACATGACACCTTCATGAGATCTTATTTGAGGGTCGAGGGAAGGCGAGTAAAACGTAGGCAGAGATACAAATGTGAGAGAAACACCACGAGTAGGACAGATTACAGTCTAGCAAAGTGCGCCACCAAGGCAAGAGAAAGGGATGTTGTAGGTCCGATGCAGCCAACATTCGTTGCAGAGACGGCACCTGATGATGATGATTGTATTAGGTTCTCTGCTTATAGACACTACAATTTTCCGTATTGATCTTCATGTTGTGATTAAGGCAAATTTCATTGAGTATGTAGGTTTATGTTCTCAGGCAGCTTTCGTTGAGTAGGCAGGTTTATGTTCTCATGCAGTTGTCGTTGAGTAGGCAGGTTTATGTTCTCAGGCAGCTTTCGTTGAGTAGGTAGGTTTATGTTCTCTGGCAGCTTTGGATGAGTTGGTGGGTTTATGTTCTCATGCAATTTTCGTTGAGTAGGCAGGTTTATATTCTCAGGCAGCTTTCGTTGAGTAGGCAGGTTTATAGTCTCATGCACCTGTCGTTGAGTAGGCAGGTTTATGGTCTCATGCAGTTTTCATTGAGTAGGTAGGTTTATGTTCTCATGCAGCTTTCGTTGAGTAGGCAGGGTTATGTTCTCAGGCAGCTTTCGTTGAGTAAGCAGGTTTATGTTCTCAGGCAGCTTTCGTTGAGTAGGCAGGTTTATGTTCTCAGGCAGCTTTCGTTGAGTAGGCAGGTTTATAGTCTCATGCACCTGTCGTTGAGTAGGCAGGTTTATGGTCTCATGCAGTTTTCATTGAGTAGGTAGGTTTATGTTCTCATGCAGCTTTCGTTGAGTAGGCAGGTTTATGTTCTCATGCAGTTTTCGTTGAGTAGGTAGGTTTATGTTCTCATGCAGCTTTCGTTGAGTAGGCAGGTTTATGTTCTCATGCAGCTTTCGTTGAGTAGGCAGGTTTATGTTCTCATGCAGTTTTCGTTGAGTAGGTAGGTTTATGTTCTCATGCAGCTTTCGTTGAGTAGGCAGGTTTATGTTCTCATGCAGTTTTCGTTGAGTAGGTAGGTTTATGTTCTCATGCAGCTTTCGTTGAGTAGGCAGGTTTATGTTCTCATGCAGCTTTCGTTGAGTAGGCAGGTTTATGTTCTCATGCAGTTTTCGTTGAGTAGGTAGGTTTATGTTCTCATGCAGCTTTCGTTGAGTAGGCAGGTTTATGTTCTCATGCAGTTTTCGTTGAGTAGGTAGGTTTATGTTCTCATGCAGCTTTCGTTGAGTAGGCAGGTTTATGTTCTCATGCAGTTTTCGTTGAGTAGGTAGGTTTATGTTCTCATGCAGCTTTCGTTGAGTAGGCAGGTTTATGTTCTCATGCAGTTTTCGTTGAGTAGGTAGGTTTTTGTTATATTATTATTGGTTCATCGCCGTTATTCACTAATCACTACGGACCCGTTGTTATTCTTCTCAACATCATAGTTCATTTACTGTCTTCTGTCTTGTCAAACTAGTCTTGGCGATCAATACGCGTCTAAGGGAGGTAACAATGAAAAATGTCAGAACCGAACCTTATTCAGTGAAACCGTGGCATGTCATTCAAATAACAATCATGTCTGACAAATGGCCCGAGAAAGTTGGTGGTCCGTATTATTAGCTTAGTGAATCCAGGGAAATTCATTTTTTCTCATTGTGTTTACTTATACATAGTATTAGTAGGCCCCTTTCCGTCTTTCCAGCTGATATTATTATTGTTGTGTTATAAGGATCCATGGCAATGATGGATGAGACTCACAAAACGAATCCGAGACACAAAGAGTCCCCCGCGGTATACAGAAGGAATCACAGATCTACTTGTACCATCCTCCCAGTCGTGTAGCCCGTGAACGAACTGCTATCACTTTCTCCCTGTCTTACACCATCTCTAACCCATCTGCTTCATGAAATACGATCGATGGCATCCCGTCCCCGTGGTTGCATCAACGCTTTCATCACACACATCGCGTCTACATACATCGTTGCACCGAAGCAGAGGTGTAACCTGATTTCCCCTTCGAGACTAATTCTATATCACATACATTCGCCGGTACTCTTCCATTCTCCGTTCTTCTAGTGTTTCCCAGCCATCTGATTCTGCGCAGAATGAACATAGAAAACACTGTGGCATTGCCCTTTCAATCCAACACATCCTTATTCTGCCACGCAATAACAAGAAATCCACACAAGCACCGTATGCGAAAACTGCCCAGTGGATTCTCGTGGAGCACACAAAATGACCATGCCTCACAGCCACAGAAGAGGGTGCTAATTATACAACTTATATAAATACATATATATATACTTGAATGGTACATTGATCACTTTCGTAAAATTGTAATTTTATTGCTTTGCCTAGATTAATTTGTTCCCAAACTTTTTTTTAAACATAGCCAACCTTAGTCATTCTAACATTTTGATATGTAACATATACATATTTGTGTATATTTAAACATCGTAGTATTCCCCCCCCCCCTAAAATGCCCCACTGAACAATCAGACTGCCCCTCCCCTGTGGGGACGAAGGCCCCGCGTTACGAAACACTGGCCTAGATTTCCGTCGTTAATCATGTATTTCGTTTATACCGGTGGCTCTACCGATTATAATCAAAATCTGACTGAGAATTTGATTATGAATACTCTTAAATGACTGCTGGAACTGTGAGATGTCTCATGTAACACAATGTTGGTTTCGAATCAAGATAGAGAGTATGGAAGGGTGATTGCTGATGGACAATTACTTCCAGGACAAAAAATGATGAATAAATTACTCTCCCTAAATAGTTCTCCTCATGACGAAAACGGATGTGCTGGACCTCATACGCCCAGACCACAGAGTGGCTAACCGAGGTGCAAATAACACAGTTTTACTGTAGAACTTGCAGCACAACGTACTTCACGCTCCCCGGCGGAAATCACACGATAATTTCGTTGTGGTTATATGAGAGCAAACGCAGAAGAAGTTCTCCTGATAAATGATGAACTGTCTGTAGGTAAGCGTTCAGGTGGATGTCGAAAAATGATGAACTGTCTGTAGGTAAGCGTTCAGGTGGATGTCGAAAAATGATGAACTGTCTGTAGGTAAGTGTTCAGGTGGATGTCGAAAAATGATGAACTGTCTGTAGGTAAGTGTTCAGGTGGATGTCGAAAAATGATGAACTGTCTGTAGGTAAGTGTTCAGGTGGATGTCGAAAAATGATGAACTGTCTGTAGGTAAGCGTTCAGGTGGATGCCGAAAAATGATGAACTGTCTGTAGGTAAGCGTTCAGGTGGATGTCGAAAAATGATGAACTGTCTGTAGGTAAGCGTTCAGGTGGATGTCGAAAAATGATGAACTGTCTGTAGGTAAGCGTTCAGGTGGATGTCGAAAAATGATGAACTGTCTGTAGGTAAGCGTTCAGGTGGATGTCGAAAAATGATGAACTGTCTGTAGGTAAGCGTTCAGGTGGATGTCGAAAAATGATGAACTGTCTGTAGGTAAGCGTTCAGGTGGACTCGAAAAATGATGAACTGTCTGTAGGTAAGCGTTCAGGTGGATGTCGAAAAATGATGAACTGTCTGTAGGTAAGCGTTCAGGTGGATGCCTAAAAAAAAGCGTTTCAATGACTACTTAAAGACATCTTTCAAGCACTGCAAGATTGACACAATCTCTTGGGAAACTCAGTCGACACAGCTGTAAATGGGTACCTGACGCATGAATTAGGGGAGGTAAAGACAGCACCCTCTCCATACTTGTTCAACATATTGGGGAAAATATAATGATAAACATGAGACAAGAAACAATGAAGCCTAATTTCAGAAACATAAATATAGGAGGGCAGCAGACTCCAGATATGATTTATATGATTACATAATTAGATATGCAGACGACACAGTGCTATTAACAACAAACGAACACAACCTACTGAACATAATTAAGTCAACCCAAAAGTTTAGTGAACAGCAAAACTTGTTCTTAAATGTGCAACAAAAACAAAAGTAATGGCAACTGCCAAAATGAAATAAAGACCTACAATTAATATTGAGAACTGCAATTTAGAAGAAGTGACAGATTTTAATTATTTAGGAACTGATATAAACAATGCGGGTGACTGCGCAATTGAAATTAAGAGAAGAACAGCAATGGCGATGTCAAAATTAAAACAGTTAAAGAAACTATGGCAGGATACTAGCATAAGAACTAAGTTGTGTTTACTACGAACATGTGTGTTTCGTGTGGTGACATATGGATGTGAAGCATGGACACTAAATAAAACAGTGGTCAAGAGAATAACATCATTTGAATTAAAGTGCTATAGATGAGTTTTGAGAATACCATGGACAACAAGGAAAACAAACCAGGAGGTGTTAAGAACAATTAACATCCAGGAAGCAGACATCTGAAGCCATATTAAAGAAAAAAACTAGTTTTTTTCCGGTCGCATTAAGAGACACAATGGCACAGAGAGAATGTTACTGGACGGAATGATAGAAGACAACAGGGGCAAAGGCCGACCGAGACGAGGTTGAACAAAAGACTTTCAAGAATGCGTTAGCATGTAACTAAAAGAGGCGGGAGAACTAGCCCAAGACCGCTGCGAATTCAAGAGATCTAAATGAAAGTAGATTAAAGTTTTTTGCTTCAGTCAGTGATATTCTGTGATGGAATTGTTCCTTTTTCACCTGCTTTTGTCGGTCTGTCAGCTGCCTTATTTCCTGCAATGCCACAGTGCTCATGGTTCCAATGCAGCACCACTTTATTGTTAGTAAACAGTAGATTTAAAAGTTCTAGAATTGTTTTTGCTAGGAGATCTTTAGGTTCATTTTGGATAGTCTGAAGAACTGACATGCAGTCACACAAGAAGACTATGTTTGCTCCTTTGAATCTCCGTTCCTCTAGTGCCTTTGATGCTTCTCCCATTGTCTGTAGCCCTGAGTGTTTAAAAATCGCTAGACGTTGAAGGTCAGCTCGCCCTGAATCGTCAGGAACTCACAACATTCATAAAGAAGACAACGTTCTCGACTTGAATAATACCCCTTCTTACCACCACCCTAAACCTCATCCACACACACACAATAACTGTATCAAACACACGAATATACGGGGTCTCATCATCCTACTCAACAGCAATCTCTATCCAAACACATCGGTGAGAAAGCAAACCTACCACACTCCGTGCACATTAACCATTTCCCATGGGATACCCCACTCATATTCGCTTTTCCATCTTCCCCCGCTGTTTCCAGTTATTGAAGACACACATCGATCATGCATCCTGAGTTGCTAATCCGTACTAACATTTTCATTGGATATTAGAGTGCTTAAATAAATATCGCAAAATTCGCTCGCCAAACAGAACAGTGAAAATCCATGACGACTGTTTTTCCATTTTACGATGATAAACACACTCTATCAACGCTAGGTTATTCTATTGAAGGGACGAGCGCGGCTGAGTTAATCAATAACTCGTAAAAATAACCTGGAACAAACATACAAAAAAGGAAAACTAACCAACCATCATAGTTATGTGATGAATGTTTGTTGTACTTAACAATACCTTATGCAGTTTGTATTGAATGCTAAACTTATTCTCAGCGTGGTGTATTTATCAACAATTATTTGCAACACTATTCCGTATATAGAAAATTTGCTAGTTTTCCCACAGCAAAAACAAAGAAAGATATTCGAAAACATTTGTAATGTACATACCTAGGACATCACTAACAATTGTTGATAACCTTCAGGGTTCGTTGTGGTGTCGCCGAGTACTCGAGGAATATCTTTGTGTAAAGTGATATTTACTCAACCCATAACATAAACAATAAGTGTTTAAAACATGGACTACTTTGAACGTTTGTGAAACAATAAATTACAGTTCGCGAAAACCAATCATTTCTTTCGTGGATAGCTTTGTCTTGTTTTTTTTAAACAACATGTTTGTTTTCGTGTAATTATTGGATTGGAAGCGAACGAATTTATTTTTTAACATGGATTTGTAATATTGATTAAAATAACAAAACATGAACATGGAAAGATGCCATATGCGTGACGACCTGAAATTGTCAGTACGAAATGTTGATTGTTTGTAGTTTCAAACATTATTTCCTTATTTTATTGTTGCACATTCTTCATATTCAAAACAATATTTGTATTTACTGCATGTTCACCTGTTGAGGGTTGCCATACTTTCATATCAAGTCCCTCTATAGCAGTGTTTCCCAACGTGGGGCCTATGCCCCACATGGGGGGGGGGGTAATTAATTGTTCAGGGGGGGGGGGGCAATTCGAACAAGTTGTAATTAGGCTTCATGTAGGGAATAATTCAATTTTTGAATATTAAAAAGTATGTAAATGTTACATAGGGGGGCATCAGAATGTTAGAAAGACTTAGGTGGGGCATGCTACAAAAAAATGTTGGGAAACACTGTTCTATAGATTAGTGCTACAGACATATAAACAGATTTGCTGATTGTGGTTGGTGCACTGTGTACATTGGTCACTGTGTACACTGTTGGTCGTGCACGCTGATGATTGGTCACTGTGTACATTGTGTATCATCAACCAATGAGAGTGATGACAAATTCTGATTATCCAAGATCAGTTATGCTGTTTGAAATAAGCTCGTCGGACTTATAGGAACAGGGACATGCAATTTATATACATTGTAAATTGTAGTGTCGCATGTTGATCTCTGCGCACTGCGGAATTGCAGGAAATACGGTATCTGACAAAAGCAGATACAAACAAGGAATACTTCTATTATAGAATATCTCGGATTGAAGCAAAAACTCTCATCAAAAGAAAATATACATGGAATCAGAGAACAGGCAGCAATTTTCTACCCGAACCTAAAGCTGAACAGATCACATTAAACTACCACTTTGTGACTCCGTACAGGACACTCTAGACTACAAACACATCATCACAAAATAGAGACTATCCACACTGACACATATCAATGTCCCAAGAGATTCCAATATCCATAACACATTCTGCATTGCATGCTCACTCCTTGAGAAATTAAAAATGGACCAAAGTTACAGATTTGAAAGTGAAACTGTGAGGCAACAACGAAGACCGCCAGCTGACCACTAAATTTCACGAAGGCGCCCCTCCTGCCTGTATGGACTACTGAGCATAAGAAACTTCTGCAGGCCAGTGTTGTAGATTTTCTCCGTATGATGCAAATCTTCGAAATGTCTTCACTTTAAATGGTTTTTTCTTCGAAATACCTCCCTTTTAAATTGTTTTTATTCGAAATGCTAGCCCCGACAATGTATTTTGATTGGTGTCGCCTGATGCAGCCGCCTCTGTGCATCATAGTACGGCACGGCACTGAACTGAACTGATGGCAAAAGAAGAAGAAGACGATATACAATGTAAATAAACTTCTCTTTGCTATAGCTGTCACCCGGATGTGTAAATAAAGAATTGTGTATTGTACCTACAAAAGACAAAAGTCCAGTACTAACCGTGGTTTGAACCATCAAGATTAGTGTTTCCAAACGTGGGACCCACGCCCTAAGGGGAGATGGGCAATTTAATTGTTCAGGGGGACAAATCTAAATTAGAAAAACAAAAAATTGTGTACATGAATTTTAGTTGTATATTACATATTTTGAAAATTTGCTTTCTTTTTTCCCCTTAATAATTCCCTAGCGATTTCGTCCTAAAACATAAGTCTTGTGTCCTGAACAAGTTGTAATTAGGTTTCATTTAGGAATAATTCAATTTTTGAATATAAAAAAAAACATGTGCATGTTTCATAGGGGGCATCAGAATTTTATAAAGAGGATTGAAGCAAAAAAGTCTGTTCAGAATTTTATAAAGAGTTAGGTTCAGAATTTTATAAAGAGTTAGGTGGGAGCAATGTTTAAAAAAACGGTTGGGGTACACTGTTCTAGATGTATGTGTTTGAACCCGGTACATCCTGTTTAGGAGACCAGTGTTGAATTCATTCTATTGATCTTACACAGCGTCACCTATCGTTATATATCCTACTTGTTCTGTGCATTTTCATTGGTTGTTCACACACACTACACGCACAGCGACTAATAATCAGTCGCATATGTCAAGATGAATGACGCTGCGAGAGATAGGCGTGCAGGAATATTCTTGAGAAGGACTTGAGAATTACTGTAAGGGTCACGGCGTCTATTTTTAGCAACAACCGACCTTTTTGTTATATCATTACCATCGTTATCACTACTGTACTGCCTTCTTTAACATCTACACAAGTCAAAACATATGATGTACGTAGGGAATGGGCGGAGTCATTAGAGAGAGCACAAATCCGGGCATCACTTCGAAGACTCGCGTTTATTTTTGTCCCCGGACACGCGGGCGTGGAGGGAAACGAACGAGCCGACCACTTAGCTAGCCTCGCCACGACCACAGATGGTCAGCCTATGGACCGAGCAGACATACTCATTTCTCTTCGTGAATCCTCACGATCAGAGATGAATGAGCATGAGTCAATATCGAGAATGCGCGAAATGGGAGTGAGGATGGGCGTGGCCCGTAGAGAACTCCTGACAAAGATTTCAAAAAGAGCAGTGAACCAACATAGAACCGGAACCATCAGCCGTTATACCCTGAGAGATTTACTGAAGCCAAGATCTGAGCACCTATTGACGTGTCCGGTGTGTGAAGAAGATAATCAACAGACCTAATACCTACACATATTTCATTCCTACTCTTCACTGTTATGTACGTTGATTTTCTTCCATTGGTTCAACACTCATATATTCATATATCCACTCGTTTTCCTAACTTACTGACTTCTGTTATTCTTTAGCTTTACGCATGCGAGTTGATGGAGCCCGAAATAGGAACAGAGAATAACAGCGCTGCATTTCTTTTATGTATGTCATAACAGGCGACTAAGGCATCTCGTATATGATCTTCCCCACCCCCAGAGCTTAGGGAACCCTACTTGCAACTCCAACGGATTAAAGAAAATATGTGTGGTCGCATATACTAATCCTAATAACAAGACCCTTAACCCGTTAGTGTCGAAGGGGAGTCACTCTGGATACATCAGCAAAAGAAGCTCTCCAAAAAACTCTATCATCAGCCATTCGGAGAAGTGCAGACAAATCACGAATGCTATCAATCCAGAATTTTCTTTACTCCCTCGACTGGTCCTTGCAAACTAATTTTAGAAAGGGAGTCATGTCTCATTACATGTTCAAACAAAAAAACATTTACGCCGTATTATCACTGCAAAAATTGAATCTTGATAACCTACAAGTGTGTTTATTTGCTTCCAGACAAATATATTTGTCTTTTGTTTTATATAGCTAATTATTAACAAACGTCTGTAACAATTGTTTTCAAAAGCCTGAATCATTCTTCCTGTTCCCACATTGAGTGCCCAGCTTTCATAATCGTATAAAAGTATACTTAGCTCTAGCAATCTGAATAGATTGATCTTCACTGTGATACCTATCTTGTTTTTCCACATCATAATACACGACGAAAACTGAATCTTGTCCGCTGTTACGAAAATGTTGCCCACCTCTGTTTTGAGAGCTATCTATCTATCTATCTATCTATCTATCTATCTATCTATCTATCTATCTATCTATCTATCTATCTATCTATCTATCTATCTATCTATCTATCTATCTATCTATCTATCTATCTATCTATCTATCTATCTATCTATCTATCTATCTATCTATCTATCTATCTATCTATCTATCTATCTATCTATCTATCTATCTATCTATCTATCTATCTATCTATCTATCTATCTATCTATCTATCTATCTATCTATCTATCTATCTATCTATCTATCTATCTATCTATCTATCTATCTATCTATCTATCTATCTATCTATCTATCTATCTATCTATCTATCTATCTATCTATCTATCTATCTATCTATCTATCTATCTATCTATCTATCTATCTATCTATCTATCTATCTATCTATCTATCTATCTATCTATCTATCTATCTATCTATCTATCTATCTATCTATCTATCTATCTATCTATCTATCTATCTATCTATCTATCTATCTATCTATCTATCTATCTATCTATCTATCTATCTATCTATCTATCTATCTATCTATCTATCTATCTATCTATCTATCTATCTATCTATCTATCTATCTATCTATCTATCTATCTATCTATCTATCTATCTATCTATCTATCTATCTATCTATCTATCTATCTATCTATCTATCTATCTATCTATTAGCTAAACCCTTTGTTGCCTTTCAGCGTTAGGGGTAGAAGAGTTTTCTGGAGACGGCCCTCTTGTGTGCTGATTATCTTGTGGAATGTGTCCCTCTTTTTTAAAATTTTTTCAGTGGTCCATCGTTTTTGTGGTCACTCTCTAAGTCTGCCTTCACTGTACCTAAATAGCATAGTTTACTGTGGTATGCTGTCTGATGGTTGTCTGCTGATGTCTGCACACCATCTCATTTGTTGACTCTTACTATATTCTAAGATTGGGGTGGTGCCTGTTTTTTTGCCAAATGTCTTCATTCCTCACATTGTCTCTTAGTAATATTCCTATGATTCTGCGTAGGTATGCCATTTCAGCTGTTACAAGATTACGTTTATCTTGTGCTGTCGTTGTCCCTGTTTGACATTGGTACCACAGCGTTGATATAATAATTGTTTTGAATAGTGTTATTTTGATGTTTAAATCTACATTTTTGTATCTGAAGATTGGCGTCATTTGCCCTAGGGTTTGGTATGCATCTATTGTGTATCTCTTTACTGTTCTTATTTTGAGAGCAAACACATAAATAAGTAATAGGCCACAGGAGCTACTGCGCAACTTCTCAAAGTAATGCTAGCTAACTAAACAGCACTGAGGATCTTCTTCTTCTTCGTTCGTTCTCAAACTCCTGCAGATTAGCAGGATGTAGTCCGGACAACGGAATGCGTTATGTCATGGTTTACAGCATTACTGCGATATCTGCGACTTTCGGCCTGACACATCCGACTTCAGCATAGCTTTGGGTCACTGACCCTGTTGTTGTTCGTCCATCACAAGTGATGATGACCATTTGTTACATCCACTTTTGAAAATTCAATTTTAGTTATGTCCTTGATTATGAGTTTGTAGATGGCTAATGAGCCCTATTCGAGCTGTAAATGTCCTTGGACAGTTCGGACATGGAATGACGACTGTAGACGGATCTTGGTCTATCCGTGACTTTCTAGCTGCTCTCCGCTGTTGAGTTGCTGCATTTCTTTTCTTTTCACAAGATGATGCGCTCTTTTTTATTTTAGAACGCCATGTAGATCTATTTTGTGCAAGTTCTTCCCATGTATCGTGGTCTATTTCAAAGGCTTTCAGTGAGTTCTTTAACGAGTCCTTGTAGCGCTTCCTTTGGCCACCTTGAGATCGTATACCATTCTCTAGCTCACCATAGAGAAGTATCTTTGGCAGACGATGGTCTGGCATACGTACCAAATGACCTGCCCAACGAATCTGTGTCTGCATCAGGATCGTGTCAATACTTGGGATACTAGCTCTATCAAGGACAGTGGTATCTGGAATCTTGTCTTGACATCTGATGTTCATAACTTTTCTGAGACAATTTGTATGAAAATGATTGAGTTTTTTTCACATGACGTCTATACACAGTCCATGTTTCACTAGCGTATAGCAGCACTGGAAGTACCACTGCTCTGTAAACTTTCAGCTTAGTCTGTAGGTTAATGCCATTTCTACGCCAAACATTTGCCTACCATCTGCCGAAAGTACTGCTTGCTTAGGCGATACTTGTATACACTTTCTATATGGGATGGGACAGCCAACTCCATCCCATAACCTCCTTAGTCGCCTTTTACACATGCATGAAAGGTAAACAGTGTTGCTATTCTTTGCTCCCCTTTCAGGCCCTGGTTACACACGGGCGACTGAGGATCTATCGAGATGCCCTTAGAATACACAATCTTTTCTATTCAGTAAGTTCAACTGTATGGATTGTTATCTCGGTTACGTCCCACAATCCCGTGTTTGTTACAACTTCACACCATCTGGTGCGCAAAGCATGCGGCACAGACACGTTTTGGCAAAATTCCTGCGCATTAAAATCTTAAACGCTGCATCGTCTATTACAGAATGCAACTTAAGAATAACCTGTAATTACAATTCGATAAACACAATCGATTGATTTCCCCCCTTCCCCTCCCCCTTTTCCATGTATCGGCACAATCTTTCATTGGATCTTGCTTGCTCTCCAAATCGCCAATGAAAAGAACGCATGGCGACTACTTACGGCAGGAAATATATCGTTCGATGGAAATGCACCCAATAACCTCTTCTCACCGTCGGTGTGAACCAGTGCACCCCATCTTAGAAAGGAGACTTCAAGATCGCTGTTAAAACACGCTATCTGTGAGTTCTCTGTAATTGATTCGATTGGTCTAAATTGACGCGCGAAACATTATTAGTAAGTGAAAAACCTTATTTTTGGTTGACATTACATTCAAATGACATGTATCACACGTTCTCGGCGTCTTCTTGTGAAGTATTTTACACATATTAAAGTTGAATATATGGAGTTAGATGCTGATTAAGTAATCCCTTTAGCTGTGAGAAGGTAGCTCTTGACATGTAGTCTTTCTAACTCAAAGCACAGGTCTCCTCAGTTGAGTAACCGAGTACAGGGGGGACAACTAAACTCTTATAAGGTTTGTGATCTTATAGACATGGTTGTGTTTTTTTTATGGCTGTATTGATTGATTTTTTTTTGATTTTTTTTTTTAGTGAATATAATATTTTTGGTAGTTTGTCATTGCTTTATATAAAGTCTGATGCAGAAATACCTGCGGAGGGATTTAAATACGGTACCTTGGTCGTTACACACGCTCCCTGGGATGGGGGGGGGTTGTATAGATGAATATTTAGTCCCCGAAAAGAACCATTCCAGTGCGGTAGTATCGCAGGATCATCACGTATGGCCAGGATGTTACTCCAGAAGTAACATACACTTCTGGTCAAACTAGTTCATCATTCTTCAGTCAGATTTCTTGACCTATCTGCAGTACATCCAGCATTTCTTGACACCAAGGAGTCTGTCACAAGGAGTCTGTCACAAGGAGTCTGTCACAAGGAGTCTCTCACAAGGAGTCTGTCACAAGGAGTCTGTCACAAGGAGTCTGTCACAAGGAGTCTGCTACAAGGAGTCTGTCACAAGGAGTCTGTCACAAGGAGTCTGTCACAAGGAGTCTGTCACAAGGAGAATGCTACAAGGAGTCTGCCACAAGGAGTCTGTCACAAGGAGTCTGTCACAAGAAGTCTGTCACAAGAAGTCTGCCACAAGAAGTCTGTCACAAGAAGTTTGTCACAAGAAGTCTGTCACAAGAAGTCTGTCACAAGAAGTTTGTCACAAGAAGTCTGTCACAAGAAGTCTGTCACAAGGAGTCTGCCACAAGAAGTCTGTCACAAAAGAACGAAGACGCAATATCCGCTCTTCTGCGTCTCTTCTTCATCCATGGTGACCATGTGACAAAAGTAAGAAATTGATACTGGGCATGCAGTGACGATGTGACAAAAGTAAAAAATTGAGACTGGACATGCAGTGACCATGTGACAATTGTAAGAAATTGAGACTGGACATGCAGTGACCATGTGACAATTGTAAGAAATTGATACTGGGCATGCAGTGACGATGTGACAAAAGTAAGAAATTGAGACTGGACATGCAGTGACCATGTGACAATTGTAAGAAATTGAGACTGGACATGCAGTGACCATGTGACAAAAGTAAGAAAATGAGACTGGACATGCAGTGACCATGTGACAAAAGTAGGAAAATGAGACTGGACATGCAGTGACCATGTGACAAAAGTAAGAAAATCAGACTGGACATGCAGTGACCATGTGACAAAAGTAAGAAAATGAGACTGGACATGCAGTGACCATGTGACAAAAGTAAGAAATTGAGACTGGACACGCAATGACAATGAAAGGTGATAAGGTGATAAGAATTATCTTGAAAGGTGATAAGTTGTCAGCCTATAACCCAAGTTTCTTTAGTCGCCTCCAACGATATGTATGTAAAGAATACAGCGGTCCTATTTTTTTCACATTGAGTTAGAAAGAAGTTCCGACCATGGCTGTCCTGACCTGGAGTTCGAGACATTGAAGTTCTGGTCATGGCTGTGAGGTCCTTCGGTTAGAGACATTGAAGGAACTATGCCACTCTTTTATTTTTAGCAGTGCAATAAATACAGAATGTGATTGATACAGAATGTGATTGATACAGAATGTGATTGATACAGAATGTGATTGATACAGTGTGTACAAACAACGTTTATGACAATAAACACAATCTAACGTCAGCAGCCAGCGTGTACTAACAACGTTTATGACAATAAACACAATCTAACATCAGCAGCCAGTGTGTACAAACAACGTTTATGACAATAAACACAATCTAACGTCAGCAGCCAGTGTGTACAAACAACGTTTATGACAATAAACACAATCTAACGTCAGCAGCCAGTGTGTACAAACAACGTTTATGACAATTCTGTGAAAGTAAGAGGCTAAATGAGGCAGACATCGATGATATACATCGTAGAGATGTTGCTAGAAGACATGACAACATTTTGTTAGGTTTGCTTATGCAAGATATAATACATAAAATCTTTACTGATAATAAGTAAGAACGTTGCCGAACATTCATGATATCATCCATGCTAACAAACCCGGACTTGGATAGATGTTCACAAAGTAGCCATGCAGAGAATACAATCATGTTGTCGGATACTTGGCAAACGATAGAGCAGATCCTGTTGATGACCAACCATATTCATTATTCTTAAGTAGGAACCAGAATCACAACACAATGGACATTCCCAAAGATGCTCTGCTTGCCATTCCGTCAACCTTCTAAAATTATATAAGCCCAGTGTCTCAGTCAGTTGTTGGTTGTGTCACACATCTAAAAGAATATAAGTCCAGTGTCTCAATCAATTGTTGGTTGTGTCAGACATGTCCCAGTCAGTTGTTGGTTGTGTCAGACATGTCCCAGTCAGTTGTTGGTTGTGTCAGACATGTCCCAGTCAGTTGTTGGTTGTGTCAGACATGTCCCAGTCAGTTGTTGGTTGTGTCAGACATGTCCCAGTCAGTTGTTGGTTGTGTCAGACATCTAAAAGTATATAAGCTCAGTGTCTCAGTCAGTTGTTGGTTGTGTCAGACATATCCCAGTCAGTTGTTGGTTGTGTCACACATCTAAAAGTATATACGTCCAGTGTCTCAGTCAGTTGTTGGTTGTGCCAGACATCTAAAAATATATAACTCCAGTGTCTCAGTCAGTTGTTGGTTGTGTCAGACATGTCCCAGTCAGTTGTTGGTTGTGTCAGACATGTCCCAGTCAGTTGTTGGTTGTGTCAGACATGTCCCAGTCAGTTGTTGGTTGTGTCAGACATGTCCCAGTCAGTTGTTGGTTGTGTCAGACAAGTCCCAGTCAGTTGTTGGTTGTGTCAGACATGTCACAGTCAGTTGTTGGTTGTGTCACACATCTAAAAGTATATACGTCCAGTATCTCAGTCAGTTGTTGGTTGTGTCAGACATCCAAAAGTATATACGTCCGGTGTCTCAGTCAGTTGTTGGTTGTGGGCTCTTCTGGTCTTTCCAGTGACGCAATTTATCCTCTCTGTCCTTGTCACTCACATTTATTTCATTATCTAACAATGTATATTGTCTTTTTCAGCATCCTCTTCAAATGTAGTGTATCCATGACTGCTCTAATTAATTCAGCCTGGTCTCTTCTCGTCACCTTGCCACCCACTATAGATGTACTTGCTTTTGTGTCCACTATTCCATTGCTCATTACGTTCAATAAAGCATATGTACCAATGCCTTATCATCAAAAGTAACGTATGACCAAAGCAATTAGAGAGCACAACCAACACAGGATGACTACCAAATTCTGAACAGACCAGAACAACACAGGATTATTACCAAATTATCAACAGACCACAACAACACAGGATGACTACCAAATTATGAACAGACCACAACAACACAGGGTGACTAGCAAATTATGAACAGACCACAACAACACAGGATGACTACCAAATTATGAACAGACAAGAACAACACAGGATGACTACCAAATTATCAACAGACCAGAACAACACAAGATGACTACCAAATTATGAACAGACCACAACAACACAGGATGACTAGCAAATTATGAACAGACCACAACAACACAGGATGACTAGCAAATTATGAACAGACCAGAACAACACATAATGATTACCAAATTCTGAACAGACCAGAACAACACAGGATGACTACCAAATTATGGACAGTTATTAACTGTTTTTCCAATAAGGTCATCAACAATCCCACGAATACGATAAACTAACATTCCCCCCCCCCCCCACGCCGCTTATTTTTACATAACCATTCCTTCTCTTTTAACGGAGAAGTATCAACGGTCATTCGGTCATTCCATCGCATTAACATCTTAGAGGCTGCGCCGGCACAATTGATGGTATCACTGATGCCTTGAACGATAACTGTAAATATAGGAGACTATGAACCAAGATATCCCACCCTGGTTCATCTCTCACGTTAGCTGTCGAATTTAAACACTAGGATATTACATTCATTATTTGTAACTTTCTCAAATTATCATTATTATTATCTATTCTTGCTTTTAGTATTATTATTATTATTATTATTATTATTATTATTATTATTATTATTATTATTATTATTATTATTATTATTATTATTATTATTATTATTATTATTACAATTAATAATATTACTATTACTAGTATTACAATTATTATTACTATTACTATTATTTTTATTATTTTTATTATTATTACAATTTCAATTAGTATTACTATTATTAGTGTTATTATTCTTACTATTATTATAACTATTATTGTCATTATTATCATTGATTTATTATTATTATTATTATTATTATTATTATTATTATTTAATTACTATTATTATTGTTATTATCTTTATTAGTTTAGTATCACTATTATTAATATTACTAGATTCGTTCGGATCTCGATGGACCGAAATTTATTGGGTTGCTTGCTCTAATATGCCTCACATTGCCAATGTGCTTGCCAACCCGGCTCACGGCATGGGAACAAAAGCGAGTATGACATCATACAGTCCATAACTAATTCATTGAATACAGTCCATAACCAATATTTCATGAATTAATAAATGCGAATGTCGAGGAGAAAGGATGGTTCGCCATCTTCGTTGACGAAAAACCATTGATTTTTGCTCATTATAACAATTCTGATGAGATTGACAATCGTGTTTCATTATAACATTTGTATACAACAATGGCGTATGCTTTGAGTCGAGTGGGGGCAAATTCCGTCTCGGCACCAATCGTTTTCATTGGATGTCGCACGGAATTCCGTGACGTAAATGCGCTATTTATAGAGCGTTTTGGAGAGACATATCAAAGACTGGGCAGGTCAAAATTTTTCCAAACTCATCTGCATCACTAAAGGTAGCTTTGCTGGTGGACTGGTTTCTGACGCCACCAATTCAGTTCCCCTACATCCATGGCGGGTTGAATGGGTTTATAGATAAATACTTAGATATTATACTTTGAGGAACAATTTCCAAAGCGTCACCGCATATTACGTTTTCCCCATAGTCCTAACTACAGCCTCCATTTTGTCTTTCACTTCCTGCCTAAATCTGAGTTTCGAGTTTCAGTACAAAGTTCAAACTCCATGCACTTATATACATTTGTTTTCATCACAGTTTGTTTTAGATGTTTTAACCACGCAATTTCCATTTCCCATGTACGTCATCAAATACTTCTATTCTGCATGTAATATCTCTATACCAGTTTAGATCCTTCCTGAATGGAAATGCACTAGCTGCGCTCTTGTCTTTCATTGGTAAACTGTTGTATGTTTAACCCGGCGGTCAACCAATTCAAGGAAATCTGGTCGAAATTGCGACAAATCAGCACAGGTGTTGAGAAATAGCGAATACGGACTACTGTGTCACATTTTGTCCGAACCGATAACACTCAATTCAAATCTGGTAAAAAACCGTAAATAAAATTTATTTAAGAGTAAATTTAAACAGCACGGTCTTGTGAGTGCGGTGAATCAAAATTTGTATAGACTTTGAGAAATTACACTAGCGAAGGTATTGAAATATCTACGAAGTTCAACCACTACACCGCCCGCACGCAGGCTCATAGGCGTAAGGGTTAATCTAGCCTATACTAAAATCGTTTCACTGTTCGACAAGCACCACCCAGCACGCTATAGAAATTATGTTTGATGGGAAAATATGAGTCGCTTGGTTTAGAACCAGTGTTGACCAATGTGTTTTAGGAGATAAATTGAATTATTTTAAAATCTAGTTCCGCATGTTTTCTTAGACCTGCTGACAAAGGTAGGCGGCGATGGGACAGAGAAAAGAAATTAGGGAGAGAATTCAGAACTTTGTGTTCTGAGATTTACCTGCAGAATGTATGTTCCAATTTTCTTTGATCACTTAAATATATGCTAGGAGACATTTTTGCAGGTGTAAAACTGGGGCAATATTTGTTATAGCAACATAAGCAACTTTTCTGATAGTAGTAGTAGTAGTAGAGGTAGTAGTAGTAGTAGTAGTAGAGGTAGTAGTAGTAGTAGTAGAGGTAGTAGTAGAGGTAGTAGTAGTAGAGGTAGTAGTAGTAGTAGAGGTAGTAGTAGTAGAGGTAGTAGTAGTAGTAGAGGTAGTAGTAGTAGTAGTAGAGGTAGTAGTAGTAGTAGATGTAGTAGTAGAGGTAGTAGTAGTAGAGGTAGTAGTAGTAGAGGTAGTAGTAGTAGTAGAGGTAGTAGTAGTAGAGGTAGTAGTAGTAGTAGTAGTAGTAGAGGTAGTAGTAGTAGTAGTAGTAGAGGTAGTAGTAGTAGTAGTAGTAGAGGTAGTAGTAGTAGAGGTAGTAGTAGTAGCAATAGTAGTGGTGGTAGTAGTAGTAGTAGTGGTTGTAGTAGGAGAAGTAGTAGAACTAGTAGTGGTGGTAGTAATAGTAGCAGTAGTAGTAGTGTTGGTTGTAGTAGTAGGAGTAGTAGTGGTGGTTGTTGTAGTAGTGGTGGTTGTAGTAGCAGCAGTAGCAATAGTAGTAGTAGTAGTTGTTGTTGAAGTAGTTGTAGCAGTATTGGTAGTAGTAGAAGAAGTAGTAGTAGTAGTAGTAATATTAGGTTTAGTAGTAGTAGTATCAACAGTAGTATTAGCAGTAGTAGTGACAACAGTAGTAATAGTAGCAACAGTAGTAATAGTAGTAGTAGTAATAGCAATAGTAGTAATAGTAGTAGTAGTAGTAGTAGTGGCAATAACAGTAGCAATTGTAGTAGTAATAATAATAGTAAGTGTAGTTGTAATATTAGTAGTAACATTTTCTGAGCGCAGTACATATAGTAAATTTAGATAAATATTGAGGGCCAGTAAAAATCACTTGGTGAGCCGGATTATCCCGCGGGCCTTATTTTACAAATCCTTGTAGTAGATGAAAATCGGAGCATTAACAACGATAACGCAGTAGCTCTCGCGACTTGTTTAACAAACAGCAACTAAACATGAATTTTAACCATCGCACTGGTGTTCAAACCCATCACCAATCCACTTGACTGTCACTGGGCCACGTTTATTCCTGTTGACTCACCCAAATCGATTAAATCACTGTCTGCAGTACGAGTCAATAAACAAAGAGAAAAACCCGCATAAATACTCTCAACTGTAAACAAAATATTATAACAGCAAATATATCGTCTATCCAGTGGTTTTCAAACTTTCACATTTGTTGATTCCCAATGTCTCATTAATCTAAATAGAGCAGATGGTGGAAATTTGTACTTATAATCCGCAGGGAGCTAATAGGCGTACATATATAAGGAAGGATGGGTCGATATATAGACAGAGTGACAGACTGCTGGACGGACATGTGGATTGATGGATGGATGGGTAGGTAGATAGATAGGTAAGATTAGATTAGATTAGATTAGATTAGATTAGATTAAATTAGATTAGATTAGATTAGATTAGATTAGATTAGATTAGATTAGATTAGATTAGATTAGATTAGATTAGATTAGATTAGATTAGATTAGACATATGAATAGGTAGATATACCGACAGACAGACAGGACATAAGACAGACACACAGATAGATAGATAGATAGATAGATAGATAGATAGATAGATAGATTGATAGATAGATAGATAGATAGATAGATAGTTAGATAGATAGATAGATAGATAGATAGATAGATAGATAGATAGATAGATAGATAGATAGATAGATAGATAGATGGATGGATGGATGGATGGATGGATGGATGGATGGATGGATTGATTGATGAATGGATTGATTAGCTGATTGGCTGATTGATTAGCTGATTGGCTGATTGATTGGCTGATTGATTGGCTGATTTATTGAATGATTGAATGATTGAATGAATGATTGATTGATTGATTGATTGTCAAGACCTTAGCTAGACAGGCATGTGTGCAGCAGCGTCAGTACTTTAGACCATTACAACTATTATCATACATTGCAGTTGTCATTTGATTATATTGTGATATGTATACTTTCGTCAGCCAATGAAAATCACAACAATAGTCGGAATGTCCTACGGTAGTGACGCTGTACACCTGCCTCTCTTACGAATATCACAGTCAAGTGAAGTAACTTTAGACACATTTTATATAGGAGGTTTTTTTTTTAATGTCAAATGTCTCATTTCCATTTTAATATATTAACCACACATCTCGGACAAGCAGCTAAAACAGCCAGTATATTGGACACTTTCTGCCTGTCAACCACTAAAACCTCTATTATTATAGTTACTTCTAATACACTACGACATGGTAGGAACACACCTAAGGAGATAAAGAGTTAATTTAAAAAAACCATGGTTTTTTTCAGTAGAAGCTTGTCATCAACTTCAATAAGCATAGTATAGATGCCGCTTATATTTAGAACTGGGATTTCGCTAATAAAACTACGGCTCACGAGTTTCCATTATCTAGGCTACATATGCTGGAAGTCTAGTAGGACCATTGTCCTGCTACAAGGGAGATCCCGCGGAACACTGATAGACGTGTTCGGAGCGCCATGATGATCATATGACGATTAGCTCAAGGGGATATAATCCGGTATTTGCGAACAAAGTTGACCATAATACAGTGGAATTCTGTTATAACAACTTGATCCGGACCGACACAATATGTATGTAATAACAGAAATTCGCTATATACAATGCAAACGATGTAGAATAAATAGAATTGGGGATTCTGGAAAAAAAAAATTGTGTATAGGGAAATGTGTTATAAAAGGATGCGTTATAGATGTATTCCCATGTACATTTAAGTTCGTGATGACTGCATTATCGGAACCGCAACAACTATTTTATATTGTTCAAAGTTCTGATATAACCAAATTGGACTAACGTCTTCGGTTGAAAACAGTATACCTTATAACAATTACTTTTTTAACTTAACGTAGTTTATCGCCCCACAGGGTTATATCGCCACTTTAAGAAACCCAGATCTATACAATTAAGAATAAATACTGCAACACAGATCAATAGTATTTAACTGAAATATCGTCCCATCTGCTTATACGAAACCAGCTGGAAATATTGGTTGTAATTGTCTACGCGGTATAGCTTTACTTAATTTCAATTCAAAGTTTTCAATTTAACGTTTGTTATTCATATTATCCCTAACTCACACACAGCATTTATTAACGGCAATATCTCCAATATCTCTTGTGTGTGCTTTCTTCTATAAATATTCTCATAGATAAATCTTTTCTTATTTGAACTGGAATATGGGATTAAATCTTATTTTTAAACTGTTGTATTTTAGATTGCCATTGTTTACTGTACGAAAAACGCTCGGGTAAGACTCAGTGTTGTATTAAACCTCGCCAGGCTTGTAGATACGACTTAACGGTTTAGGTATTTAAAAAATAGTGGGGTTTTTTTTGTTGTAGGTTTTTTGGGGGGTGGGGTGGATGGGAGGGGAGTTGTTGTCGATATCCAAAAGCTGATGAGTAATTCTACTATTGTCAATATAATGTCATTCTTTAAAAAAAAAAGTGCATGTCTTCTGAAGTTGATTTATAGAGTTATTTTTTAAAAATCTCTTTAATTTTAAGAATTTTCGAATCTCCCAGATTTTATTATATTCGAATCTCCCAGATTTTATTCTCTTCGAATAAATGATTCTTCCAGATAATGGAAATCTAACGTTCCTTTTAAAATATTATAATCTCAATAATATGAACAGACAATTCACCAGCTCTTTGCCAGTGCGGGAAAGAGGAACAAAGAACAGCAACTCTGTTAACCTTCTATGCATATTGTAAATGGCGACTAAGGACGGTGTGTGGTATAGTTCGCTGTCTCATTCAATATACGGTCAAAGTGACACAGAAGCTATGCTGTAGTCGGACGTGTCAGTGAGAAAGGCGCAGAAATCGCAGCACATCTCTAAACCATAACACATTCCGATCTACTATATCTTGTTAATATGGATTTCGGCTGGTCACTATTTACATACGTGGAATCGCATACCAAAAATAGCCAAGGCGACTCCACGCATTTAATTGTGACCAACCGAAAAACCATATAGGGCCCCCGTCCGGTCACGGGACAATTCTAGATAACAGGGCTTACTGAAGACGCTCGTATATGCAGCTTTTAAATGCGTGAAGCTCATGAAAGGAGACATGGTGAAATTTGAGGGGTTAAACCTCCCACTCAATACTAAGTAACTATAGAAATAGGTTGTACACGTGAAGCAATAGAAGTTACATAAACCTCCCACTCAATACTAAGTAACTATAGAAATAGATTGTACACGTGAAGCAATAGAAGTTACATAAACCTCCCACTCAATACTAAGTAACTATAGAAATAGGTTGTACACGTGAAGCAATAGAAGTTATATAAACCTCCCACTCAATACTAAGTAACTATAGAAATAGGTTGTACACGTGAAGCAATAGAAGATACATAAAATCACATTTAATAAATAGTGCATGTGTTATTGGATGGTTAAACAACTGTGAAAGAGTTCCTTGTGGTTAAAATCTCCAAGTATGGGGGTTACGTGCTATGAGTGGTACTCTCAGCAGGCTGCATGCCATTTCGCTGAGAGGAACAAAGTATATATTAAATACCCCGAGTACAATGAAATCAATCCTCTACACTCTTTCAAATGATGTGAAATTTTCACAAGAGAAACCACGCTATATTGAAATATAATCTACTAACAGTTTACTGTTATACAAGTGATTGGTTTGATAGGCAAATACTAAGTCCTTTAGATCTTCCGCATGTGGAAAAGGAAAAGAGAAATAGTGATACAAATCCATAAAAATATATGTGAGCTCTGTCAAGTAATAAGGTATAGCTTCGGTAATTTTTGCTGTTGAGACCAACCCGTGTTTTTCATTGTCCATTTGCGCGTAATTTGTGCTACAAGCCAATGAAACATGTCGAAACAACCACGATGAGTGACGCTGTGCGTAACTATACTGTTAAAAAAAGACACGCTGCTTTTTTGGAGTTATTTTTATAAAAGGCATTCGCTGATCGGACATCATTCAACCTATGGAATGTGTCCACATGGTCATTAACTTCTCGTGGTTAACTGAATTGTACTCACCTATGATTCTTGAGGTCATGAAAAAGAGATCAAGATGAAAACAAAATTGTTGGCAATAACTCCTGACAGGTTCACGAGAATCCCGTGAAACTTACTAAACACAAAACTCTCTAACCATATTATTGAATTCCTATTTTTTTTAAAGTTGACGGTCATTGAATAAATTTAGTTGAAAATGCAACGCGCAAGTACGACTCATCTTACTACAGAACAACGATGCATCATCATTGGACGCTTACATACTCGACAATCAGAAAGTGTAGTGGTCAGACAATTTAATGTGGTTAGAAACAACATTAGTCACCTTTGGTTGCGATTTCATCAAATTGGCTCAGCGGCAGACGGCCGCGCAGTTAAAGACCCAGAGTCCACCTCAGGAATCCAGTTGCATATGTGTCCTCCACACTCCACGCTGGTCTTTCGGCTAGAAGACACTATAGAGGTCATGTTTTTACTGACAGACATCGTCAGAACCGACGACATCGTCAGAACCGACTGCAGTGAGCGAACCAGCATCGTCAATGGACCGTTGCTAGTGAATGGAGATGAGATTGGTTTCGTGTTGAATTTTTTGTGGTTTTTTTTGTGGTTTTTTTTTTTGGCGGGTTTTGAGTTTTTTGTTTTGCTTTAGCGACACAGTACACGGAGAAGAGTTTACCGCAGAGTCCGTGAGCGCTACGCCAAGAACAGTGTTTATGAGGCTCCTCCACATGGTGGTGGAGGTGTGCTAATGTGGGGGGGGGGCGATAAAATTCATAAGAAGTAGTAAAATGAGGCAAATTGAAGGACACCTTAATGTCAAAAGATGTGTCACTAAAATTGTTCGTCCTCGTGTGCTTACAACATTTGACTGCACGAGGATTGATTTTTCAGCAGGATAATTCTTGACCTCATGTGGCACAACTCACAATCAAGTTCCTCGCTGACAACAGCGTCCAGACCATTCCGTAGCCAGCCACGTCATCAGACATGAACCTCATAGAACACTTATGGGATGAACTCGACAGATGACTCCGTCAGCAAAATGTAGCTCCAGTCAATCTCCGACAGTTGTGTCTTGCACTGTGGTAAGAGTGAGATGTCGTTCTCTGATAAATATCAGAGGAGGTCATACATCTTACTCAAACCGAGGCTTCAGAATAAAAGTCAAAACCAAATTTACTTAACATTATTACATTTTTTTCATGCCAAGGTTGAAACAGTAATTCCGTAAAATAAAATGCTGGCACATGTTTGAAATTTGGCGTCCATTAGCACTGAAATAATGTGCTTATTTTTTACAACAGTATACCTATAGTTATCAGGGCCTATATCTGGTGATGAATTGCTTTGATTGGAAATTTAAAGGAAAGCCATATTTATGCAAATAGCAGGGGAAACAAATCTACCGCTAAGGGAGACAATTTTAGGATGTTCGTGACATTTTTGATACTGTATCGAGGCCTTAATTTTACCGTGACAGAAGTACAGACATCCTCTTATAACGTGGAGAAGAATATATTAGGGTAGCAATCGACGATATGAAATCGTAAATACAAACAATGATACCAAACTCTTCCACTATTTCGTTTTATAATTTCAAATGTATGTGTATTGATCATAGAAGAAACTCCTAACGATGTCAGGCTGGGAGATTTTGTGCCAGGTACCATTATTATGCGAGATCCTGCTTGCATGTGCTGTGTCAATGTTTATGTTAAGAGCCTCAACGGCTCTATCCTATCCAAATGAAAGAATTTTATGCACGGACAATTTATTCAATGACTGAGACTTGTTTGGAGTCCTTTACAGATAAAATGATACGAGATTTTTCCAATGTTGACAGAAGCTAATCACCAGTCAATAGGATTTGTCCAGGATAATGGATGAAACTCCTAGTCTAGTAACTGATGGAAGATCAACGAAACAGCCGCTCTGGGTATTTTTTTAGGTACACCCTGAGTTGATATTTCAACTAATAGGCGGAGATAATAGTACTACTACTATGGAGATTTCTTCTTCTTCTTCAGCGTTCATTCTCAAACTCCTGCTGGATCTCTCCTGTAGCAGTACTACTTGATTTCCAGCAGGATGCAGTCCAGAGAATGGAAATGCGTTGTGTCGCCGTTTTATTTGCGCCAATGGCCCGACACATCCGTCTTCGGCGGACTATGGAGATTTGAACACAGACCATTAAAGTGAGCACAGTTTATATAGCAGTAACGAGTACAAATGGTGAAGGATACACGCTATGAAGTATGTCTGATCCAAGAAGTACAGAAGCTGACGTCCAGTTTGATAAAGCATATTTATGTATACTCTAAACCAGTGATTCTCAACATATCTAAAAGAGGGGCTTGTTTGTTACATTGGAGATTTAAAGCTTTTTGCTGAGGCACGACTCTTTCATTCTAAGACTGAAGTCTATGTTGGTTATATCAGGCCGTGTTTGCTATTATCTTATTGTGACTTTACGGTCTGGAATATATATTTTACATTCTGTAATTATTGTTCAAGGACTTCCATGTCGTCTTCTTGGTGATCGTTATCAGGATCAATTGCTGTTGTCGTGTCTGGAGAAGAGTAGAAGTCTGGAAGAAGGAAGATGTCTGGAGAAGAGTAGAAGTCTGGAGAAGTGTAGAAGTCTTGAGAAGAGTAGAAATCTGGAGGAAGGAAGATGTCTGGAGAAGAGTAGAAATTTAGGGGAGAGAGTAAAAATATGGAGGAGAGTAGGCCTTGAGGAGAGTGGAAGACTCGATGAGAGTAGATGTCTGGAGAGGAGTAGAAGTCTTGAGGAGAGTAGAAGTCTGGTGAAAAGTAGATGTATATGGAGAGTAGAAGAATGGGGCTCAGTAGAAGTCTGGATGAGAGTAGATGTCTGGATGAGAGTAGAATGGATGAGAGTAGATGTCTGGATGAGAGTAGATGTCTGGATGAGAGTAGAATGGATGAGAGTAGAAGTCTGGATGAGAATAGAAATCCCGAGGACTGTATAAGTTTTGACTTGTAAAGAATGGTAGTCCTAAGGACTAAATGTGGTTGTGCTGTCTAGTAGGTGGCTGCTGCGTGCTAAAAAGAAGTTGTATAAAGACAAAGGCCCAATCCTAATAAATTATATCTATTCATAAAAAACGTAAAAATTAAAGAAGAAGCTTTGTTTTTTTGTTTTTTTTTAAATAAGCAAGTAAAAACTACATTTGCCGAGGCATGACTATTTCAACCTAGACCGAAAACTATGTTGGTTATATCAGGCCGTGTTAACTTTTATCTTTGTGTAACCACATTTTATGAATGTGAAGCATGGACTATAAACAAGAAAATTCAAAGTGAATTGGAGGCTACAGAAATGTGGTTTCTGAGAAGAATGATGAAAAAACCATGGACAGCCAAGAAAACTAATGCAGAGGTTCTCATTGATGCTGGCGTAAAAAGATCAATCATATCAAACATTAGAGGCAGACAGTCAAGGTTTCTAGGGCATGTGCTGAGATGAACACAGCTTGAACACTTAATAACCACTGGAAAGATCAAAGGGAGAAGAGATAGAGGTCGACAAAGAGAAAAGTTACTAGATGGGTTTGTATCGTGGCACGGTAGAAGCTCACCAACCGAGCTTATTGACAACACAAGAGACAAAGAGTCGTGGAGAAACATGATCGCCTACGCCATTCGGCATGACACTTGATTGATTGATTTACCATATTGTCTGGGAGAAATATATATTACGCCATGGTTACTGGTGTGCCTCCCGGTATGGTATCTCCGATTTCATCACATGTGCTTGCTTGGGCAGGACACCTTTGCTGTTTGGACTAAGCTCCATCTCCACTTCAAGATGTTGGACTCGAGTGGGCATTTGTCGTGTATTTATGAGGTAGCGGTTTGATACTGTGCCGTGACGTTTTATTTTCAAGTGTACTTATTACGATGTTCCTGTTGATTACCATTTGACGGAGCGAGATTATGTACGGTATTTTTTTAAGATCAATATTCTATACATTTTACGGCCCTTAACCTTCTATTGCACCATTTTAGGTTTTCCATGATAAAAATATGTACTTTTCCATGATAAAAATGATTACTTTTCCATGATAAAAATATGATTACTTTTCCATTATAAAAGTATGATTATTTTTCCATGATAAAAATATTATTACTGAATATTTCCACTTTAGTAGGTTCAGGTTTGCATAATCTGTTTTTAAAAAATTGGAAAAGTTGCATATTAGCGTTTCTATGGGGGTGGCAAATAGTTCTCTTTTATGTGAGTTTTTTGTTTTTTCTTGAGGGAAGGAGTTTATTTTTACAAAAGCTGAATACATATACATAAATTAAAGTGGTAACAGTGCTGAATATTTATTTTAGATAACTAATTAAAATTTGAAAATTTGAAAAAATATACCTTGTAAAAAAAACTAAAAAGATTTTTATTTACACAATGGGGTGCACAGGGAACACATTGCTCTTGGCGGTCCCAGGGTTAGCAGATAACCAAGTTCCCAAATGTACCTCCACGCGGTGCATCCTGGAAACAGAAATACAGCAGCTCGAGCTGGTTCTGGCCAAATCATTTGGGGATCGTGTCCGAGAATGTGGAGGTAGCAGATGGACAGAGATTTGGCTGCATAAGAGACAGACAACATCTCTGACACCATTTGCATCACCACATTCAGTGACACTGCCGACATACAGTGACGCTGAACATTGGAGGGGCAGCCAATGTAAAAGGTACGTGGCGATAGATGGCATGTCGAAAGACTAATAGATTGTCATACTCAGTACAATGACACAATGAAAGGCAGAACAGCGCCAGAGGGCAGCGCGAACTGCAAATAGAAAGGAAAAAGTTCCTAGAGAAGGGGAACTACATTCTCTGTAAGCTCGAGACGAGCTTCTAGTTACCTGTGCTCCTTATAGGCAGAGACCCATACCCAATCATGGGCGTTCGGAAAAGCAAGAATACCTAACTCAACTCTAACGTCGAGCCTTCCTAAACTGGAAATATGCTCGCGAAGAGAAAGGGATCCGTACCCGATGTGCTTAGGCAGAAAATGGACAACGATGGCAGCCCTGGCCCAACTCTACTGTCAAGATTTCCTATACCGGAAATACACTTGCAGAGAGAAAGGGTTCAGTACCTGATGGGCTCAGGCGCTACTGGGACAAGGTCGCTCAGCTCAAGAACGCCTTGCTCTCAAACGCGTGGTGTGAGACTCGAACTAGGGCAAGGGGTTCACGATGTCGGTGAATGACACCTCGGCTAGGAGGGCGAAAGAGCCAGGGTCCAGCTCTTCTGTTTAATTCTTCCTCTTAAGGAACCAGGCTTACGGATGAGAAACGGCTCAGTACCCGATGGGCACAGGCACAGTACGTCCAATTACACGAGGCAAGTTCATGGACAGTGGAACACCTCGTGCGAGACAGACGTGAGCAAAAATCTCTGGGGCAAGTGTCAACATATATTTGTGAGGCAGGATTTTATCTCTGGGGCAAGTGTCAACATATATTTGTACGGCAGGATTTTATCTCTGGGGCAAGTGTCAACATATATTTGTGAAGCTTAAACATCCATCATATTTTATTACTATTAAATTTGTAAAATTTCACTATATAAATAATTCAAGTGAATTCAATTTTTTTGACTTAATGATATTCTAGGCAATATAAATGTGTTCAGTAGTTTACCATTGCTTTCTGGCATGAATGAACATCTGCCTGTGGCGGGATTCGAATCCGCCTCCTTGGCCGTCACAGACACGCTCTGTACCACACCGACAGAGAGCCGGACTTATTACATTCACTTTTAGCATTATACCACTAGAAAAAAAAAACAGATGATCAAGTCAATAAGAAAGCCACAAACAGTATGTTGTTCGTCCATCACAAGTGATGATGACCATTTGTTACATCCACTTTTGAAAATTCAATTTTAGTTATGTCCTTGATTATGAGTTCGTAGATGGCTAATGAGCCCTATTCGAGCTGTAAATGTCCTTGGACAGTTTGGATATGGAATAACGACTGTAGACGGATCTTGGTCTATCCGTGACTTTCTAGCTGCTCTCCGCTGTTGAGTTGCTGCATTTCTCCTCTTTTCAACATTATTATATATAATCACTCTTTACACATCATGCAGATATATCCATTTGATAGCCTCAACTAGACTGTCTTAAAATACACAATTTGATGTTATACACTGGTTATGATGTTAACACAGCTTTGAAAACATTAGCACAACTGACACTGTGGAAAAAAATACCGCGCCATATTGGCGTGACGTAGAATACCCACAAACAGTATCACAAGATGACTATCACATTATGAACAGATCAGAACAAGTTCTAATTCTACGCATCAGAACGGGACACAATCATCTCCGCAGTCGCATGTACACAAAGTTCAAAATTGACAATACGGCCATGTGTACATGTGGACAGGCAGCACAGAGTGCCAAACATATACTTCAAGATTGTTCTGAGCATGAAACGCTGAAGCAGACATATTGGTCAGTGGAAACAACACTGGAACAACTATGGGCCACTGTAAGAACTACAAAAGACAATGAGTTTTATTCAGGAGACAGAATTACAGATATACACATGTTTCAAGTGACTAAAGGACATGGGTAAGAACAAATACTAATGAAAATATACGAAATAGTTTCAACGTTTCATTCTTAAGGTCTATTTTAAAGAAAATACAAGACACACTAAAAACAGTAAAATAATGGCACGCACTATCACAAAAGCATTACACGGCAGACTTCCACGGTAACAATGACGTAAGCATACACAAGTATTGTCATAGAGACGCGCATTTACAAAATATGAGGAATGAGAACGAAATAAAACAAATATGGGCTTAATGCGTACTATTACTCTGTAGTACCTCTAAAACATGGCATGTTACAATAAAATCATATAAAAACTGCAGATTTTTATCACGAGATGTCTCAGTCGTTTACTTTGCATTAGATGGCAAAGGTTGATATAAAATGAAGAGTTGTAGAAGAGAACACACTAGTGTCTGGTGAAGGTAGAGATAAAATTTTGATAATGGAGAGGACCACCGCCATTTTTATTATTGGCTGTACACATGTCCGTAGATATTATTGGCTGTACACATGTCCGTAGATATTATTGGCAGTACACATGTCTCTGGATACGGGGGAGAGAGTTTGGGTTTTCAATCTCCCTCCCCCCCCCCCCAAAGGCAAATCAGAACATGAGGTGGTCAAAATGTGGGTATCCCACCACGATTTTTCATAAAAGGTCATCAAACATCTCATGTAAAGGGGGGAATTACAAATGAATATGGGCTTATTCGCTTTTTCTTATATGATATATTTACATATTAAAGGCGGTGAATTATATATATATATATATATATATATATATATATATATAATCTATTTACATATTAAATGTGTGAAAATTATATATATAATCTATTTGCATATTAAATGTTGTGAATTATATATAATCTATTTACATATAAAATATCATTTTGACAGTTATAAATACTAAAAACACCCTGAAATTGAAAATAATTGTAATGATTTAATTAATGTGCAAAATTAGCTTTTTTTATTTTTATTTTCTGGATAAAATGAGTGCACTCATTTTGTATTTTCCTGTGCTTGTTTTTTTTAATGTACTCGTATTAGACATTTTTTTCTAAAAGAATATTTTAAAAGTGACTTTAAAAAAAAAACTCCTATTAGGAATCAAGAAGAACTAAAACATCTCATAAATTCAATTAAAGAATATAGCGAAAAGCAAAACCTATTTCTGAATGGAAACAAGACCAAGATTATGATAAGCAACAAAAGCCACTAGCAATTTCTCAATCAGTATCAACAACAGAGAATTAGAAAGTCACCAGTTTTGAATATATTGGTTCTCTTATCAACAATAATGGGGATTGCTATGAAGACGTCAGAAGGAGGTTGGCTATCGCGTCAAAGAAGCTGATACAAATGAAAAAATATATGGCTGAGCTGCTGAAAAACAACAAAACTAACATTGTAAGAGCTTGCATATTCCCAGTGGCAATATATGGGTGTCAATTCTGGACAATCACCAACAAAGTGAAACATAAAATAGCAGCATTTGAAACAAAATGTTACAGAAAAATTCTCAGAATATCATGGTCCAAAAAGATCACCAATGTAGCCATCCTGAGAGAAATTAATGTAAAAGAAAACTGGCTAAACAGCTTGGTTTTTTTTCCCAGAACACAATAATATTTTTACCATATCGAAAGCTTTGATATTCCAGAGAAGCCCATAATGGGGGGGGGGATGATGCCAGGATGACGAATAAGAGGCAGACCAAGAATAAGATGAATGCAAGACATCAAAGACCACCTGAACATGACAGTAACAGAAGCAGGAAGACTGGCTTAAGATTGACAGAAGTTTCGAAAGTCTGTGATGACTGCTACATCCTGCTCAGAATATGGTACCTGATGATGACTCGTATTAGACAGAGGAGATAGAGTTTAAAAAAAAAAATAATGTCTGCCTTTGAACATCCATGGGAAGACACACATCAGTTTCTTTTTAATTGCTACTTGATGTCTACACTATCAGACAAACGTTATGAATCAACCACCATTGTCTGGAGCTCGTCGTAGGTTCAATATATTTTTGCTGAAGGGTTGAGTACGTCTGTCTCAATAGTTCATACTGGGGACAGCTCTGCAGAACATGTTCAGATATGTATTCATCTGTTCTACAAGTGTACAGTTGTGTGATATGTCCTATGTATGCGCTTGTTCAATATGTTGTGTCCTGTCCTCAGGACAATTATTGTGACTTTTCCCTGGTGATTTAGATAGACATACGACTTTTATCATGATATGTTCACTTCTGATGGTGTGTATAGTTTTATTTTCTTGGTATGAGACTGAATTGTCTTTCTGCGTACACTCTTCTCCAACTTTGGCCAACTAAACGACCCGCTCATTTCCCGGGCAACCAGAGTGTGATGGTAAACACTGAAGTAAAGTTCCACTATTTGTTTACGTGATGTATCATTTAGTTTACTGCTTTGGTATTGTAGTTGATCACATTAAAGAGCCTGCAGAACAGATAGCGCATCTGTCAAAATAACCACTTGGTGACACTCAGAGACAGTGTCAAGTATCACGGGGGCAGCTTTTCTATTGTTTGAACCTCAGCAATGTAGTTACACCAGAATTTTCCTGTAGGGATGGACCTTGTTTCTGGGCAATGATCAGGATATGTGATAAAAAAAAAGCCAGCTCCTCTATTTCCGATTGCGTTTGTAGCTAATCCATCCATAAATCCATGTGTCCGTGTATCCACGATTGTTCTGAAAATTTTTCATGAATCATACTCATTGTAACATCTAGCTTTTACAGATAATTTGTTTCTTTCTCTTTGCGACTGTTGATTGATGTGTTTATTTGTAGGGAATCTTGAGTTTGCTCCCATGGTACAGGGTAAAGAGTAGGTAACAGGAGGGGTGATGTGGGTAGATCTACTTGATACTGCCATCTTGGCATTTTTTCAATGATGGACACAACTTCTATGTTTTAATCGTCCCAGTGCTAGATCATCTAGTCTTTCCTTCATGTCGTGTGTTTTCATGGTACTATACTTCTCTATATTAATGAGTCTGTTAGTAACTCTTCTGTATATTCGTGACTACAACTCTGTAACTACAAATCAGTATTGCATTTCCAGTATTAGGGTGTTCTACATAGCTCCTGTGTCTGAGCGCATGATTTTGCACTTCATCCAAATTCTGGAGATGAATATTTGCAGCCGTTATGTTTCACATGGAAATGAAGATGGGTGGGTGGATGGATAGAGGGCTGGATGGACAGACTGACAGAGACAGACAGACCGACTAACCGGCTGGCCGGAAGGCCGGCCGGCAAACAGACAGATAGATGGGTAGATAAATTTGACAAATTTATTAGATTAGACAGATATATTAGATCAGATTAGATTAGAATGGATTGATGGATGGTTAGGTTAGGAAGGATGGATTGATATATTATTGTAGTATACGTGAAATGTTCCCACAACTTATGGAAGGACGGGACATAAAACGGGAAATTCACGTACACTGTCGTGGGGGCGTGGGGCACAGAGCATAGTTAAGTAACAGAACAATGTGTGCAGGGTTGTGAATCTAAAACGTATAGGGAATGTCGCTTGGAAATGTCATTGCGTGTTTCCTATAAGATTTACGCCTCACAAATGAACTTAATGAACAATGTCTTCTTGATCACCAGCAGTCGATATCACTTTGGAGTTACGGACGGTCGAACATGTAAACACAGGTCATCACCTGTCTCACAGCGCTTCATAAAGCCAAATCCTTGAAGTGTGAGAATGATGTGGAAAAAGTAAACACCAAACACGACAACCAAAGCAAATCCCTCAACAGGTGTCCGATTAGAAACAAAATCATCCGATATTTCACAGGAAATTGCCAGGTAGTTGATAGTAGGACAGACCAGAATGTTCTTCATAGTCTTTTGTCGAGCGTTCTCTTTAGAATAAATCCATGAACGTCGGGCTCAAGAAGAATGCATCGCTCATTTTATCGACTATTCATTGGCTAGAACTAATATTTGACCTCATAGAAGAAACACACAGAGCACAAACAAATGAGGATTAAGAAATACAAATTTCAGTCAAGTAAACATTACGCGATTGTGTTTTTACAATCTAATGAAATCTCTTTTCACGGTTATCAAATTAAGACCATTCGCATAAACTGACCGAACGAAGGTGAGGCAAGAAAGCTAGGCCACCCGTATGCAATGGAAATGACAGTCTGTGACAGATGCATGAAATTGGCTGCATTATTTAACACCTAAAGATTACTATTGGGTGCTTCAGAGTGAGGGTAAACTTTGAAGTTATTTGGGGAGTGTCAACATAGAATATGAAGTTACTGCCCCAATCAGTGCACGACTAAGCGAATGCAAAACTTGGAGAAAATCTATGGTCGTATTGTCGTCCCCCATTCAGATGGTTTGGTCGACTGTATTGTTGTTAAGAAGTTCAACGGGTGCACAACACGAATGTGCAGCTCTAGAAGTGAGAGAAAATATTATCATTCAGGGGTTAAGCCAACAAGAAATCTCCACTTTGAGACATCAACGGTCTCCGTGTTTTAATAGCGGTCTTTTAAAGTTTTAGGTTCAGAATCACAAGAGTAAAAAGGATGGGAGTTGGTGGAGCAAACTGTTGTGGGTCAAAGATAAAACAAAAGCCACTATGCAGAACCATGTATAGCCCACAATGTATACTAATAATATTTGCCAGTTCAATGAACCAACAAATGTTCCAGCCGATCAGACAAGACTGATTTATCTGATTTATTTTTCCAGTCGACTGGGACGTGAAAATGTGTGCTTATAGATGGGAACATTGCATTGACTGGCAAGTCATTCGTGAGAGAATTAAGATTTGTAAGCGCATGCAAATCTGTAGAGTAAGGGGAGGGGAGTTCAACCCCTTTTCCCTTTAGGAAGCAAAAGCATGACATTTAGTACTTCCAAGCAAGCCAAATAGGTGCGTAAATTCATATCCCCTCCCCCTATCCCTCCCGGCCTGTATATGGTTTATGGTTTCCCCCAAAAAATAGCACCATATCCAACGAATAGGAATTTTTTTTTTTAAATAAATAGGTAATCCCTACATTTTTCGAAGTATAGGCCCCTATCTACGACTCTGAGCGTATGTGAGAAAATTATTTGCGTGATTTGATTTCACAGTAAAACAAATGTGATAAAATTATTTATGGAATTTGATTTCACAGTAAGACAAATGAGAGAAAATTATTTCAGAAAAGTGATGTAAATAGTCAAGATATAGAGACTTATTTACGAGATGTAATCCCAATAGTCAATATGTCTGATAATTTTTTACAAGATCTGTAAAAAAAATCATGAAGATAATCGATAATTATTTACAAGATTTGTCGTAATCGCCAAGATGGCCGATTATCATGAAATACTTGTAAATAATTCTCTGACCGAAACGTCATTCGAAAGTACTATTTGAAAGCAATCACTTGAAAATATCGAGAACCCAGAGTACGGTTGAAGTATGCAGTAGCTGAAGTTCTTCACATGCGGTTAATATTATGAAGATGTTTACAGGAATGGTCCTCGAGCTTCAGACAACAGCTGATCACATCGCTAGGTTTCTATAGTTCCCATTCATCATAACTTAATGTTTGTATCTCAACCTGAAAAGTAGTACGTCTGTCGCTCATGTATTATCAGAAACCTTAAAGGGAAACAAATACTAGAGACACTTTTACATGTTATGCACGTCGCACGAGGCGACTAAGGAGGTTTGGTGTGATATTCACTGTCCCATCCAACCCAATCTAGTGACACAGAAGTCCTCCACCAACTCAAAGTGTCATTACGTTGGACGTGTCCGGCCGAAAAATACAAAGACAGCACTCAATCTGTAAACCATGAAACAGCGTATTCTATTCTCTGTACTTTTGGTAGCATATCCTATCCTATTCAGAGCGTAGCTATCAACCCAACATTTGTTGGCTGTGGTGATTTTCTAGGCAATATAATAACGTCAGGAGTTTATCATTGCTTTTTGAACAGCCTGGATGCACAGTTGCCTGTGGTCGGGATCGAACTCGGTACCTTGGCCTTCACAGACGCGCTCTGTACCACTTCGCCACAGAGCCGAACACGTCTATGGACTACATCCTGCTAATCTGCAAGAGTTTGAGAACGAACGGAAAAGAAATAAGTCTGATACATTTCTCAATTAAGCCAACGGAGTCTCACATCTAATCTGTGTACATCCGCAACTCTGTAAATCAGGGATTATCTACCAGAACCGTATGACCCAACATTAATGTATTAAGGGGCACTCATTTGTCAGGGCAGACCATAGAAACTTCACTTAGTGAGGTCACGGGTAGGTAACGGTTGAGAACCATCGCTTTAAATACAACTAAGCTCACCACTCATTACAATACCCCCCCCACCTTTTTCACACCCCCCCCCAACCCCACTCCTTCCACACTAACATAAATTAATAATTACGAGTTTTTGACAAGCCGAAGTAAGTGTTAACACGCCTACTCAACACCCAATCTGGCAACTTGTTCATCTAGTTTTATATATAGATATATATTAAAAACTATCGTCGTATTTGCTACTGTAGATTCCTGAGCAGTTTTACCCCGGATAATACAAACACAATTGTTTAAACATGCGCGCACAAGTGTTTCAAGTGTCGAGAATAATTTGAATAATTTTAGTAGCTGCTAAAATAACTTTATACGGCAAAGATATTTTGAGATATATTTAGAACACTATTGTATAGAAATAATTATACCTAGCTTGGCAATTTTTTCTCCTACATACGTAATTCTGTCTTGTTTGAAATTAATTATATTTTGCATTGACGTAATTCTGTCGTTTGAAGTAGTAATTATTCTTTGCATAGAAGTAAGTATGTCTTGTTTGGAAGTAATAATATTTTATATTGTATATCAAAATCCATCATGTACATATCGCTGTGTCTGCTATGGCTAAGCAGCCTTTATTTTCACAGCCCATAGAAAGCATCCCTGCACTACTACACATGAAAACATGCAGTAACGAAACGCCAAAAAGAAGTGTTCTACATCGTTTTCAAATCACTGAGGTTGCTAATTTATTGAAACTGACGACATATTTTAACAACAATAACGCAGTTTGTTGATTATTTTATAAAATTACTACTATTAAATGTGTTTTATTAATTTCCAAAATTGACAGTACTGCAGTTAACGTGAGTGCAGAATATATCACAACTCACGAGCATAGTTACCACTTAACATTTTGAAAAGTCCCTAGTTCCGAAGACAAAAAAAGTATAGGAAAGCTAAGTTCCTATCTCTCTCTCTCTCTCTCTCTCTCTCTCTCTCTCTGTGCGTGTGTGTGTGTTTTGTGTGTGCGTGTGATAAATGACATATTTCCAGAACGTTGTCTTCGTCGTGGATAATCTGAACGCCTCTCTGTTTGTCCCGGGCAAGCAGGCCTGCATTGGCCAGAGACACATTCATACGTTCTTCGATGTCACTGGCCCATCGTCTTCTTAACGGTCTTCGACTTCTTCTCTTTCCTGGCACCCTGTCCTACAGAATCAGCCCTTCGATACCATCATCTCTCCTTAAGTGTCTAAAATACTGCAGCTTTCTTCGTGTGATGGATTTAGAAGCCACCTCCATTTAGTTTCAGTAATTCCAAAATTTCAATGTCCTTTTTTGTCTCTGTTCATGATATTCGTAGGATCTTTCTGTAACACTTCATTTCAAATGAATTTATGCTTCTGTATATTCCAAAGAATATAGACTTAGTAATTTTACGAGATATATAAATTTAGTAAATAACACAAAATATTTGCTGATTCTAAAGCATGACTCAGATACACACTTCAGTGAGAACTGTTGTTATTGTTGCATATCCTACTATATATTATGTAGCTTTAAAAACGGCACCAATTATTGAAAATCACGAAGGATCTACGAATAAAATTGAAAATAAGTGACGAAAAGTAATTTACAACTAAAACGGAACAAACAAAAAGTCAACAATACGTATTGCGGAACAATTAGCGATAATTTAATAACGATTTTTGTTTTTAAGAAATTTGACCCAAATTACGTTTTTTTTTAAAATAAATAGCCAAAGAATCTTGTTCTGAGGCGGTTCAGCACTTTTTGCCTTTTTAAAAATTATTCTATATATGTATATAGAGACTCATATGACAACGAAGAACAATTACAAAATCATATTAACTCACTATCTGCAACATGTAGAAAATCAACATTAAGATCAATTCACAAAAGAGGAAAACTATGAAAATATGTAGAACACCGAGCCCACTAAACATACACATAGACAACATAGGAGTAAAACAAGTATCGGAGTTCAAATATTTCGGTAGTATTTTCACAGAACATGGAAGCCCTGATAGAGAAATACAGACGAGATGTCAGAAGGCAAATTCAGTGTTATACCACTTCGGGGATCTTCCTAGCGTAGTAGTTAAGCCGTTCGCCTTATGTTCAAGAGGTCATATGTTTGAATCCGGCTCGCGTCGTCTTGTGTAGAAGGTGTATTTTTTCGGAGATCCCCGTGGATTATCGCTTGAAACTACGGAGTTACGTGCTATGAATGGTACTCTCGACAGGCTTCGTTGAGATTGACAAAATACATTTGGGAAACCGAGTACAGTGAAGTAAATCATCTACGTCTTTTGAACCCTTTGAACCAACTGTACACTACTTCGTCATCCCAAGAACGAGTTGGAGGTTAAAATACACATGATTTATAGTATATTATTACCAGCACTGTATTACCAGTGTCAAACCTGATCTCTCTCATCTTCACATGACAGAAAGATAGTGACATGTGAGATGAAATGATTAAGGAAAACTGCAGTGGTCACCAGGCTCAATAGATGACGAAATGAAGACAGCAGGGAAATAATAGGTATAACATCTTGCACACAATACATAGAAAGGCAGCCGATAACGTGGTTTGGCCACATTATGATTACGACAAGTTACCCGTGGAGGCATATAACCAAATGAGATCCGGGTACAAAGCCAGAGAAAGACCACGGAAAAGATGGATAGAAAACGGCAGGGACATCTTGAACAAGCAGGGTCATAGCACGGCCGAGGTGACACATCTGTCCTTGGATCACAAGCTCGAGCTTTCATCATCCCTTACGCTCAACGGCAAGAGTCGATAACAAGCCACCTGTGGAAAGACAATGTTATGTTATGTTCCTCCAGGGCCATAGGCGGCGCATAGGGCAGAAACCATAGCTTTCCATTTCTGTCTTTGTGTTGCCAGGTCTTTCAATTCTTGCGTGTTGTTTAGGTTCATTTTCATGCCTTTTTTTTTTTTTTGACATGCCTTCTCTATTAATGGTTCTTCGTAGAGTTTCTCTAGGTCTCCCTAGTTCTTCTTACTCCGGGTGGCACCCAATATAGTGACTGATGGGGACTTCTTGGGCTGTTAATAGATCCTATGAATTGAAATGCTTGAGGAAAGCTGCTTTTTATCATTTCATTTCATCTCACCCTATAAAAGACAGTAGACTACTCAATATCCCCAGGTCTGATCGGAAAAGCCCAAGAGTGGTAAAGAGTGATCACGATAGACATGATTTGTTGGAGTGATTTCCCTTTTGTAATCTTGTTCCCTGCTGTGTAATAGAATGCGGATATTTATTTGAGAAGTAGAAAATAGTCGACAGTTATGTATGCCTACATCAGCAATTCGGACTAAGAGTGATTATATTCAGTGGTCAAATATACAATTAATTTATAGCATGGCAGAAGCAGCAATTAAACCAGATTATGGTAAGCAATAGTAGAGTTAGAGTAGACAGACTACGTATTAGGGCCTACTACTTATTATTAATTGAATGCACGCAGCACTAGGACTTTATATATTATGATTATAATATAGACTATATTATAGTAGAGTAGTCCATAGGCCTATATATATTATATATTATCTGCCAGATAATTTTCTGACAATTTTTGTTAAAAGTGTATTCTGAATATATATTGTGTATTCAAATAAAAAGTATTATATATAGTATATATATATATTATATAATAATAAAGTGTATTATTAAAGTGTATACTTTGGTATCTCTGTAACAAATTGGATAAAATCATATAAGCCTCAATGGTTGTTGTTGCCTGAATTATGACTACCATTATTTTATATAGTAAATCAAATTGGATTGATATCTGTGGCTAAAAGAGATATTCCTTGCCACATAGGTAAAAGAGATTTTCTTCGCCACAGAGGTTAAAGAGGTATTCCTCCTAGCAGAGGTAATGCTTTAATTACTTGTAAATAATGGTCAAGTTATTTGCTTTCTGTTCATGTGGTTTTGGATTTTAAATTGAGTCTCAATGTGGTGTCACAAGTGCATCTCTTATATTCTCTTAGCTATTCTTACTTGAGTTACGGACGGTTTAAGTGAGAATACTTTCGACAGCCATAATGTAGCTCTGTTGAGAGAGGCAAAAAAGTATTCATAGGAACATTTGAGTACAATGAGGAAATCCTCAACCCCTTAGTGCCCACACCCCAATATGTGTTGATATATTTTAATATGTTTTCTCCAGCTGCAACTGAAACAAAAGAGGGATATGTGCGGCTGAACGTTAAAATTGAAGGGCTGAAAGTCAAGGGTCCCGGAATATTGGACAAAATTAAGCACAAACATCCTCACCCTGAAGGAAAAAATGCAGAAATTGAAGTACCGATATTTCATGACAGGTATGTTCTGCTACAAATAAATGTGAAATATTTGTTGATATAGTGTTCTCAGTCATTATGTTATTCTAGTTATTGCTTTTATGATGGTTCCTCATTCATTCTCAGACTTCTGTTTGTTGGCAGAATGTATTCAAGAGAATTCATTACATCTTCTTATGTTGTTTGGCTAGGACATCTGGAACTTTTTGCTTGATATATCTGACTTCAGCAAGCCAAGGCTATTGGGTCACTTTAATGTTCTGATGCTTAATATTCAGTGCAATATAATATCATTATGATATTGCATGCAGTACATCAGTACTCCTTCAATCTATCAACTTCCATCTTCTGCTTCTTCCTTTGTTTCTATTCTTAAGTTGTATGCTTTTTACACTTTCATAAGGCTGCTAGGTCCTGAATAAGGTTGTACATTCATGAGGTTCACATGTATGGCTAAAATTTGAAAACAGCTTAAAAATTTCATAGAAATGACTTCCTTGTTCTTGTCTTCTACAAGTTCTACATTCTTCTCAAAAGAGCATGCCATCTGCCATGAGTATCCTATACCTGTAGATTCAAATCCCCCCCACCCGTATAAGATAACACTACTGGAATTATGGTGTTTTTCAAAAAAGGTCCTCTAAAACAGAGTAAGAAAGAATTTCATTTTTATTTGTGTTACTGTTTTAGAACCTCCCCATAGCAAAGATTATCTTCAACCCTGCACATATCTCTAGTTCACAATAACTTCAACCCTGCACATATCTCTAGTTCACAATAACTTCAACCATGCACATATCTCTAGTTCACAATAACTTCAACCATGCACATATCTCTAGTTCACAATAACTTCAACCCTGCACATATCTCTAGTTCACAATAACTTCAACCCTGCACATATCTCTAGTTCACAATAACTTTAACCCTGCACATATCTCTAGTTCACAATAACTTCAACCATGCACATATCTCTAGTTCACAATAACTTTAACCCTGCACATATCTCTAGTTCACAATAACTTCAACCCTGCACATATCTCTAGTTCACAATAACTTCAACCATGCACATATCTCTAGTTCACAATAACTTCAACCATGCACATATCTCTAGTTCACAATAACTTTAACCCTGCACATATCTCTAGTTCACAATAACTTCAACCATGCACATATCTCTAGTTCACAATAACTTCAACCATGCACATATCTCTAGTTCACAATAACTTCAACCATGCACATATCTCTAGTTCACAATAACTTTAACCTAACCTTCTTGGAACAAAGGTACACAGTGAATGCAGACCTTTATATTGAAACTTAGAAGAAACTTAGAGGTTGTCTTCAGTGACTTCACCCATTAAAAGATCAGAGAACTGCATTACTGTTGCACTATAATGCCACGCCACATACTGCTAAACGCACCATTGATGTCATTGGAGAATTTGGCTGGAAATTATTACCACATCTCCCTTACAGTTCCAATCTTGCACATTCAGACTTCCATCTGTTTAGACCACTAAAAGAGGATTATGTGGTAATCACTTTAAGGACACCACCAACCTTAAACGCGGTGTACGTAATTGATTTAGGAAAAAATACACAAATTTTTCAATGGATGTTAGCCCAATTAAGATTTTATATTAGAAATTTACAAACATTAAAAAAATATCAGAGGTTGCGGTTCTGGCAATCCAGTTACCATGACCTACAGTTTTTGTATTACACCACAACTTCCTGGTGTGTGTTATATATAAAATGACGGTATAATAAGAAATTTAATATTTGTTAAAAATAAAATAATAAAAGTAAAATATTCTGCAATCAATTTGGTCAATTTGGAGATGGACATTTTGATGGAGTACATGACTAATGAGAGAATGTATGTGAATTGATACAAATAACATTATAAATATACAGTAGGCATACTAATATAGGCAGTTCTTGCTCTTCTCTACTTTTTTTTTATCTCCCTTGAATTGAGCTCCTGACCTGTGCATTATACTAACATACATTTTCTATCTACAATATAAATAATTAATTAAAATAAAAAAGTAGATTTATTATAAATGTGTACACTTCGCCTTCTTCAGCGTTCGCTCTCAAATAACCACAACAAATATTTCGTGTGATTTCCGCCAGGGAGCGTGAAGTACGTTGTGCTGCAAGTTCCATAGTAAAACTGTGATTATTTGCACCCCAGTTGGTCACTTGTGGTCAGGACGTCCGAGGTCCAGCACATCCGTTTTCATCATTCCTTTATTTCGGGTTTGGTCCCTACTCATTCTTCTTCTTCTGCGATCATCACTCAGTCAGGTTTGGGACTCCAGATTCTATTATGAATGCTACTGTCTGTTTTAGAGTTTTCCACTGTGCCATACAGTTTCTCTTCCACGCTGATTGGGGTGGGCCATGTCTTATTCCTCAGGTCTGCATACTGGGGACATTCTTGTAATATGTTCTGATGTCATATTCACAAGGCTGCAATGGCAAAGGCCAGTTGTACATATTTTTAATGCGATGTACAAGTGATGTCTCATTTTGTGACCAGTTCTGAGGTCTTCTTATTCACATCTTAACATGTCTACACAGCAAATATTTGGGGTGAAGGCATGTTATCTAGTAATGTTGTGTTGCTAGTGTACCTCTCAGCCTGGCACCTCAGATTTCAGCATCAATGATTTTTGGGAAGGACTGTGGTCCTGCTCAATGTCATCAGGGATGGACCGACCAATCCTTCCAGCTTCCGTTGGCTGGACTAAGACCCATCTCCACTTCAAGGAGTTGGCCTCATTGGTGAATGTGTACACTAAAATATATTCCACTGTATTACTTAATAAATACTTTTATCTATCATATGTAAGTACAGGCACAAATGTGCCAGTATGTTTACATTTAGCTGTTAGATATGGAAGCCTTCATGTGGACATCAGACGGGAAAAGAAAACAGGGAGGACCAAAAACAAGCTCAGAAGAACATTTATGAATGAATTAAAATCAACAGGCATAAATGCACAAGACCTGCAATCCCTAGCAACTGACCGACATGCATGGAGAACTGTGACATCCACCTTATGTGTCAAACTTGGTAAAAGAGGAACTGTCTGATATATATATAGAGTGTCTATAATGTCCCTTTGCCCTAATGTTATACAGATCCAACATAAATACAATTCATATGACATAGTGTCACCACTAAGGTAAATGGGTTCATAGTGACTTTGTAGACACCCTGGTATATATGGATATCAAGATTTAGTTACCCCGTACTGGGACTCCCATAGTTACAAATGCCAAAATACATCCAGAATCCCATTAATAACCATATTATGTCATAGATGACTTTAATAATTAATTATAAACTCTTCCTGGAATATTGACAGAGGCTTTGAACTAAATGTGAGAGGAGGCACGGCTGGAGAAATGAAAGGGGCTCATTACAATTGTAAGATCTACCAACTGCCCTTTAGCATTGAAGCAGAAGATTCTTACATAACCGTAAGTACTACTAATATAGTATATATTGAAGAAAGCACTGCTATGCCGAAAATGGATGTGTTGGGCTGAAGGCACAAAAATTATGCAGCTCTGCTGCGAAACTAGCAGCACAATGTATTTGACGCTCCTCTGCAGAAATCACACAAATTCTCATGTTGGTTATTAGAGAGGAAAAACAGAAGAAGAATTAAGAGATAAATGATTTCAATTGTGTCACTATAATTTTTGAACTATATTTCTTATTTCTTACATATGTCCAGTCTGAGACATGGCCTTTGCTTAACATTTTTTTGTTGTCTATGTTTGTGCGTAGGCTTTGATAAAGGCCTTTTGGTCGAAATTTTGATTTGTATGTGTTATTATGTGTGTTTCCAGTTATTAGCAAGACTTCATTACCCTTCCAAGCTACGTCTGTCCTTTTCTTAATGGTCTCATGACTGACACTCTGTTAACCTCTCGGTTCTGTACTGTTCAGCCTCTTCCAGTATCATGTTCAGAAGTCCTTTTATATCCTGTGTCTGTCATAATCTAAGTCTGCCTCTTTGTTTCTTTTCTGTAAAATTTATTGTCTTTTTTATAGGCTTATACCCAAAATATGTTAGCTTGCGTTATTGGATAGTTTTGAGGAGTAAGTCTTCTATGTTTAACTCTTGGTCTCCGTAAGCCACAGTAAGGTTGTCCTCCTATGCCGGGGGACATTTTAGAATATTTTTAGTAATTTATGGTAGTATTTGTATTTTTACAATTTCTCCATCACTATTCTATTCACATTATCAATTCTGACATCAAAATATTCAGAAATGGATAGGCAATTATATTATATTTAGTATGTGTGCTTATTTGCAAAATTATATTAGGTATATAAATTTAATTAATAAAAAACAAGAAAATATGGCGAAATAACAATATAAATTTGTACATACCCAAGCTTGTATCCCAGAAAACCGAATCATAATCCATTTATTGTGAAATAAAATACACCTACATGTATCCTGAACCATTTTGTACTGCATACAAGTATTTATATATACAGAATTACTTATAAATGTCACATTGTCTTGAAGTCAACAAATGTATACAAAATGCTCATTTTCCACAAAATGTTCTAATGATTAGGCCTACATTTTTGTGCCCAGGACTTATTATTTAATCCTTATATGCATAATACAAATCATTATGCCTTAGATAATGTTTGAAAATTCACATTCGTATATGATACTACTAAAATAATGTTTTTGAATATAGATAATGGGGAAAGCAATATATATTGCATTGGAAATGCCCCTCCTGAGCTTCATCAAAACTCAAATATAAATCAGAACTTCCATCAAAGTCAGATCGTAATAATAATTATAATTCAATATTAGTCCTACAATCATAAACTAAGCTAAAGTTGAAATTATTACCTAACATATTTTAGAACATTTCCAAAGCCTAGCTAAATTAAAAACATAGAGGACGTCTACATCTCATTACTTCAAATTCAAGTAGCAATAAGTTACACAAAATGAAAATGTAAACACACTTGTTTATATGAAATTAAAGCTAAAATTTAACAAAATGTCTCCGACTTTCGCCACGCTTCCCAAGATAGACCTATCCTTAATCGGAAGTACCGCAAATAATGACTGTTCGTTTGATTTTACGGTCGTCGTAATGTTTATAATTCATAATAGTAAATTCATATAAAAATGTAGATTTAAGCGGCTTTTGGCATAGCTGTTCTCCCAAATGTAGATATTAGCGGCTCGGTGGATATAAGGAGTTAAGTCTTTACGGATGTATGCATTGAATCACATTTCTGTCCTTGATATTCTTATTACATTTCTATAGCATTTCATTTCAATACTGGTATTGTTGTTTCCAGCGCAGGTATCAATTCCCACATTGCACATCAATGATCTGTAAATATGTATATATTTGTTTCCAGTGCAGTGTCAATGTCAGTTACACGTCAGTGATATGTAAATAATTACACATTTGTCTTTTCAGACTTCAGTTCCCCATGAAGCACCAGTGTTTAAGAAACCAACTTCAATAAATACATATTACTATAATATAAAATCAGACAAGGCATAATGTGCTCAACACACAAAACCACAATTAGAACTATTTTCACTCGTTACATCATGTAAAACTTTACGCACAGGACATGATTAATAATTGTATATAGTGAAGTCAGATTATGACAACAACATTTTATTGATCCAGACAAGTTTGTTACAATTTTACTATATCTCCAACTCTGACTAATGTTGATATGGATGGATATCAGAAAATGCCTGCAGATTGATATTATAATTATTACTGACATTTGTATTTTTACATTTTCATTATTTGCTGTCTTCCTGTCGTGTAGCTTCACATACTTGTATTATTTTTTAATTCTATTATTTTATTAACTCCGGAGATCATGGTGACAGGATTACCAGAACCATGAACACTATTTTTTATGGTTGAAAGCTCAGATATAACCAAAAAGAACTAACGTCTGCATTTGAAGGGCTGTACCTCAGTATACAGCACTTATGTTTTTCGGCCATGTAAAGAGAAATAGTGGGTATGGAAGGAGTATTACTGGAGGGAGCGATAGAAAGGAGCAGACGCAAAGGTCACCTAATAAGTCGCTGGAGGAGGCAGGACGACTTGCCCAAAACCGAGGAGATTTTAAGATTATGAGGACGACAATGTTCTAAAAAGAATATGTCACATAACAACAAACAACAATCTCAGTATAGGAGGTATATTTTACTTAACTGATCATGTATTTTTGTTTTCTCATTTTTCTTCTTTGCTATACTCATATTTTCATTTGTGTGAGTTTATATGAGATTACATAATTTTCTATAGTCTCATTTTTTATCGGTGCTCTATTCTTTGTCTGTTTGTTCCTATCTAGACAAAGACCTTTTGGTCAAAACATTGATTACATCTTTGGTTGCAAAGTTGAACCAAAATGTCTCATTGACTAGCTACCTACTCACAGCTAAAGGGATTATTTCATCATTTCCAAGCAGAAAGTTGTTGAGAGACTTCAATATGCATCATTTCTCATAATGTTCATCTATCACATGATGATGATGATCATTTGTTACATCCACTTGATGAAATTCAGTTTCATTCAGAGTTATGTCATTGATTATAAGTTTGCTGACTGTCAATAAGCCCTTTTTTGGCCACAAAGTTCTCGGACAGTTCATTTATTTCTCATCATATACATGTACTGTTATCATTAATGATGTCCAAACCACCATTTCCATTCTTATCCCTAATTTTAATTGTTGCACTTATATCTTTCAGGCTAAGGATGGATGGGTTTATATTTTCTTGAAAAAGTGTGATGTTCACCAGTCGTGGGAGAAGTTTATCAGGGACGATGAACTGGAGACAGCTGGCATGGATTAAAACACAGATCTAATCTAACAGTCCTGAAGAAATAGAACAGTATTATATAGAATATGTGAGGATATAAAAGTACGGGATTTTTTGTTGTGAGCATTATCTGAAGGCTGGTTGGTTGCTGATCCAGGGGTTTATGGTCTCATGCCAGTCGCCCATTTTAAAATATGAAAGTATGCATCAACTTACAAGAATTTTAATATGTAAATTACATACATTCTGTAACAACTTACTTGGAGGTTGCAATGTACATTATATGAAAGATAAATTCTGTAACAACCTATGATGATGTTGCTCCTTCACAAGATAAGCATGCATTAAGTAGGGTCAAGTTTGGTTTGATTGTTTGTGAGTCCTCATAAAAGTGATGAGTCGAATCCAGACTTTAAAAGACTTGTTGCAATGTGAGCAGGAATTTAGTAAGTCTTGAGATGAGGGAAAACAGTCTGATCTCCCCTTTTGTTTTTGTTTCTTATGTAATAACTTACTGCACAAGGAGGTCGCTAAGTTTTGAATATAAACCTGAACCATATGCAAGTTTTCACTTATTATTATTATTAAGATTGTTTGTTCTAGATGGTTCTAACTTTATTAATCTATTTTATGTATAAAATATAGAATAGTAAAGGATTTTAAAGTATTTATAAAAGAAGTGTATTTATATTCACTAGAAGTTGCTTGGCCACTTTGCCTCCTAGTGTTCTTAAATTTGGATTTCCTGTTATTTGAACTTTTCATTCTTTGTAAATAATGTGCAATGAAGTACTGTAGGATATGCTGCATGTGTAATAGTTTATGTCTAGGCTTTGCACAAGCTTGCACTATATATTAAAGGTTTATGAGATGTTATTGGTTATGAACTGATGCTATTGCACTTCAGGCAAATAAATAGGTGCTCAGTCTTCCCCAGCAAATGTTGGAAAATAAGTATAGTAGAATCCCTTTATAACAAATCTTTTTATAACATATTTCCCTATTTAACAACACTTTCAGAGGGCGACAACGTGAGAAAATATTAGACAGTTTGGCAACCTGGCACGGCAAGGAAACAACAACGATGTTGATACATAATACTGTGGACAGAGAGCTGTGGAGAGCCATGACCGCCTACGCCAGCCGGCATGGCACCTGATGATGATGAACAACACTTTAAAATACCCAGTTATGTTTATTCGATATTGTTTGTACTGTATATAGCAAATTTCTGTTATTAAATAAACATTTTGTCAGTCTGGACCAAGTTGTTATAACAGGATTTAACTATCCTTATTCTTGATTAGGAACAAGCATCACTGGGAACATTCCCATATATGCTCTGCTTGTCATTGTCAGCCATCGAAAAGTGTATAAGCTCAGCGTCCCAGTCAGTTTCTGATTGTGAGTTCTTCTGATCCTTCCAGAGAGGAAGGAACTTTCTCCCGTCGCCTCAAGTTCCTCCCATTTCTACCATTATCTGAATATGTACATTGTCTTGTTTGACCTCGTCTGTTTGTAGGGTATCCATGACTGCTCTAATTAATTCAAACCTGTCTCTTCTTCATATCTCAGTGCCATTCATAAAGTACATGGAGAATTGAAATGTTCTTCTAGTCAATACTGTAAAAATGAAATTTAAGATCAATGGTAGTCTATTCTATCTGTCCACAACTCATCCCTTTGTATCTAGCAGTATCAGGAAAAAGAAAGATGATCTGAAGATGACATTGTTATGTGCTTTATTTATGCTTGTTTCTGTGTTATCAAACAGTGGTAAATACAATGCCTGATATAATCATATTAAAAAAATTGGTAACATATCCTATTCAGGATGTAGCTATCAACCCAGCATTTTTTGGCTGTAGTGATTTTCTAGGCAATATAGATATGTTTAGTAGTTTTTCATTGCAATCTGAATGGTCCGGATGCACAATTGTCTGTGGCGGGGATCGAACTCAGTACCTTGGCCGTCACAAACTTGCCCTGTACCACTTCGCCATAGAGCTGGATAATCATATAAGTGGCAGATATAATCTTGTATGTGGTATTTCAATTACAGACATGTGGTTGAAATTAAACTTAATTTCTGTGGGATAAAAGATGTAAAAATTCAAAACAATTTTATGGTAAAGACACTTGTCTGTCAGAGTCAACAAAGATTAGTTGAGCTCAACTGGGATAGAGATGATAATAAATATGTTGTTCTTCTGCGTTTGTTCTCAAACTCCTGAATATTAGCAGAATGTAGTTCAGAGAATGGAATGCATTGTGTCATGGTTTACAGCATAGGTTCTGAAACACCCACACAAGGGAGATCACCCACTTTGGGAACCTATGGTTTACAGCTTAGCTGTGACTTCTGTACCTTTCAGTCTGATACATTCGACTTCAACATGGCATCTCGGTCACTGTAACCTTCTATGAGATGTGATAGCCAACTCCATCCCAAAACCTCCTTAGTCAATTTTTTGACATTCTGTTTGACACTCAATTTAAAAGACTTTTTTGGGGGAAAAATTTCACTGGAAAAAGTGGGGAGGGGGCAGCTGACTGTGTTATTCTGATGTCACATAGAGAGCACTAACTTACTGGTATATTCCTGTTTCTTCGCAGATACAATACGCACTCGTTCGCCAATTGTTTACCACCATTGCTTATGAAAGAACCAATGTAACGTAAGAAATAGCATTATACCGTAATCTTGAAAATAATGAAATACTGTAGTTCAACATAAAAGAAAGAGGTCTGATTATGATTCATTATTTAAACTGAAAGTCCTAGTATTTTGTTGTTTCTCCTTTTCATTTCATCTATCAGGTTGTTTCTTATGTTTTATTGCACAGATGTTGATTGTAGCAAATTTAATATGTTAGTACCCCTACTATCATAACACATTATTGGTGAGTGGATACCCATAGATATTCTTGTATATTTCTTCATTCTCAAACTCCTGCTGGATCTCCCTTGTAGCAAGACCATTGTCCTACTAGATTTCTAGCAGGATGTAGTCCAGATAATGGAAATGCGTTGTGTCGCCGTTTTATTTGCGCCAATGGCCCAACACCCGTCTTCAGCAGCGTTTATATTTAAGCTTGCAGGTTATCATGAACCAATTTTTGGCAGTGGTGAAATGCCGTAAACTTGATTTGTTTGGACAAGTAGCGAGACATGACTAACTTTCTACAATTATTTAACAAGGAACAGCCGTGATTGAAGGAAAAGAGGACAGAAAATCCTGGATTGATGATATCAAGGAATGGTCTGGATGTGATTTTTCTACACTACTCCGAGTGGGATAGAGATGTTTGGAGAACCTGTTGTGCTGATGTCTCCAGTGTGGCATCCCTACAACCGTAACGAGTTATGGATCTTATTATTGTTGTTATTATTATTATTATCTGTATAGTTTAGAGTGATGGTGCTGATTTCCGTGTCCATCTCTCTATTCAAAACTTGCAATTATGCTAGAGATATTGTTCTACGTCAACTTTTTGTAGCTTTTTTGTTATCCAATTTTATTTTATTTTTTATTAATCCTGAATTTTAGGATAATTTTAAAAATTTACGTAATCTAGTTTTTCAGTCAAAATATCAACATCAAGTGTCATCTCCACAACAAAGGTTGGCTGCAGTGTACCTCTGACATCCTGTCAAAATATAGCTATGTTAATTCAGTTATATATTTCATTTATGGACACTTTTCATCTTGCAATAAAATCAGTATGTTTATCTTGTGTATGTTTTTGCTATGATTTTTTATTATTTTAGCTTATGGTGGAGGCTGTGATAGTGTTTGCACAGTTGAAATGGATCATTTTATGATGTTGCTTCTGGTAGCGGTCTTGTTTGTGGTACTCAATGTATTACTTTTATGCTTCACACAATTTTCACATTTTGAGATTGATTCATGTTTGATGATTTTCATAAGCAATCCATTTCATATTAATCCTTGTTTATATAATTTATGCAAGTAAATTCAAGAAGGAAGTCAGAGGATAAATTAAAGATTCTTGAGGGTAACGGGAGTTGAACCAGTCCGTTCAATGGCACCAAATTGCCTAGCAACTCTCGTACATGCGTTTTTTCCGTACTTGACTAACCGCATCTCCAAAATATAGATGTGATTTTGTCAAGACATTCAGATTTAGTTTCGCCCGTGATTTGTCGGGGCCCGAAAGGGGAGCAAAGAATAGCAACACTGTTTACCTTTCATGCATGTCGTACGAGGCGACTAAGGAGGTTATGGGATGGAGTTGGCTGTCCCATCCCATATAGGGTCAGTGACCCAAAGCCATGCTGAAGTCGGATGTGTCAGGCAGAATGGCGCAGATATCGCAGCAGTGCTGTAAACCATGACAACGCATTCCGTTCTCCAGACTACATCCTGCTGATCTGCAGGAGTTTGAGAACGAACGCAGAAGAAGAAGAAGATTCAGTTTGTTGTTACTGAGGATACTTCAATACCTGTGCTGAATTTTTGTTGTTGTTATAATAGTCCTTGTCTCGATTGGTCTGTTCTCAGTGACTTGAGTGCACAGTTTGAATATCTTGACAAAATCACATTTTTGGGGGGGGAGATGTGGTTATTCAAGTATGGAAAAACCTGTGTACGAAAGTTGCTAGGCAATTTGGTGCAGTTGAACAAACTGGTTCAATTCCTGTTAGTTTCAGAATTTTTATATAATTTATAGATTTATTGTGTGGGATATGAAGTTTGAAGTCTCACCTACCATGAGGTCGAGGACTCAAGCCACATTTATTTTTTTTCTGTCAGAGAGTAAATTTAAAATCTCACCCTGTACATGAAGCAGCACTAGTACAGATATGCTGCTTTTATCACATCCCACTTGCAACTCCCTAATGGGAAACATTCAGTATTGACATCCCACTTGCAACTCCCTAATGGGAAACATTCAGTATTGACATCCCACTTGCAACTCCCTAATGGGAAACATTCAGTATTGACAGTTTAAATTAATATGTTTGTGTTACTGTGGCATAAACTTTACGTAGAACTATTACAAGAGAACGTTTCACCATCGGCAGCAGAAACAATGAAGATCTAAAGCAAATTGCAATGAAACGAGAGACATGGAAATCTATGACATCCGCCCTATGTGCCGTCTTTGGCCCTAGAGGAATAACTAACTAACTAACTAACTGTGGCATACACCATAGGAAGCGTGTTACCAGCTCTTACTTCTCTACCGTTGTTAATATGTTTATGTTACTGTGACATACACCATTTGCCAGATCCTGTCTAATTTTCTGATATATTGTAAATTTACTTTGGCTTTCTTTTCCAATAAGCCTCTTTTTGTTGTATCTCTTCGTCTATGTTTCATTGTCTTAGATATACGAATTCTAAGAGAAACTTCATAACCATCTCTTCTTAGTTTACCGTGTTATTTATACTCCAGATGCCTCATAGGGCTTGCAGTGTCTCACCAAGTTCTCTAGACACATTTCACAATCTTATCAGAAATTCAATGATTTTATCATTTTAGTTTCACTTGTCTTAAAGGGAACATTGCATGTCAGTGCTTTTTTTCCATGTTTCCTCTGGTCTACTTTGTTTTTCCTTTTCCTGGCGGAGATCCTACTTCACATTTATTTGGTTATTTCTTCTACCCTTTTATCAAGTTTAAGTACCATCTTCGTATCGAAGGTTGGCTACAATGGTCAATCCAACATCCTCTATCTCTTGACTTGATTCTGCTCCTGCGTTCATTCTTAAATTTCTGTCGATTAGCAGAATGCATTGTGTCATGATTTATAGCCTATCTGCACCTTTTTTGGCCTGAAATGTCCACTTCAGAATTACTTACCAACTAGAAGACAGAATTGATGACTTTGAGATGTGGATATATAAAAGAATAGGGAGGGAGAAAATTGAAAGATAAGAAAACCAACAATGAGGTTCTAACAACACTTCGTATGAAAAAAGAACTAATGAAAGAAACAAAGATCAAATAAATAAAGTATTTTGGACATATTAAAAGACATGACACCTTGTTGAAGACCTTACTTGAGGGTAAAGTTGAAGGGAGATGAGCGAGAGATAGGCAGAGATACAAGTGGGAGAGAAACATCACACGATGGACAGGTTACAATCTGACAAGAGTGACAAGGCAAGAGATTGGGGGTATACGGGGTCCATAGCAGCCATTCTTCGTTGCAGAGATGACACTTGATGATTAATATGTAAAGGATGCGTTAGAGAGGTATTTCAATTTATATAGTAAATGAAACCAAAATCCTATTGAACAAATTGACAATGATGAATAGATATATTGTTTTGTACTATATTTTTAAAAATATAACCCAAAATTGTGAACAGAATAAATGTGCTACTGCATAGTTTGTGCATTCAGTTGTTCTCTGTTAGTGATTGTCAGTTTCTTTATTTATCTTCCTAATCTTCATTCTCAAAGTCCTGCAGCAATAGTCTTACAACATAAACATCACATGCACAGGAATGTTCTACTACTAACAGATGCACTTTCTGTTATAACAACACTGAATCTACACAGGAACACCGAACTGAATGAACTGAGGACAGCTCTAGTTCAGCTGCACAATATTTTCCAGAGGATAGTGATCCAGTGGATACCTTCACACTGCAACATTGAAGGGAATGAAGTAGCAGATAGACTGGCCAAAGAAGGAGGGAACTTGCTTCAAGAAGACTATCTGGTCAGTTGCGAGAAAGTGAAGACCATCATCAAAGACAACTATAACAAAAAAAGTGGAAAAAAGACCATCACAATTATAATGCAGATGACAAGTATTACCAATTATTCAGAAGAGACCAGCTCATCTTGCTGCACCTCAGAACCGGCTACAACAAGAGACATCATCTATGCACCAAATTCAGAATTGGTACATCTGGCCTCCATTGCAGCCTCGTGAATATGTTGGTGGAACATATCTTACAAGACTGTCTCCAGTATGCAGACCTGAGGAGAAAGACACCACTAAGCATTGTCTTTTAAAAGAAGTGCACACCACTAAAGGTTTGTTGAAAGCAGTGCACACCACTAAAGGTTTTCTGAAAGCAGTGCACACCACTAAAAGTTTTCTGAAAGCAGTGCACACCACTAAAAGTTTTCTGAAAGCAGTGCACACCACTAAAAGTTTTCTAAAAGCAGTGCACACCACTAAAGGTTTTCTGAAAGCAGTGCACACCACTAAAGGTTTTCTGAAAGCAGTGCACACCACTAAAGGTTTTCTGAAAACAGTGCACACCACTAAGCATTGTCTTCTGAAAGCAATGCATATCACTAAAAGTTGTCTTCTAGAAGCAGTGCACACTACATACTAAGAGTTGCCTTCTGGGTGGTATGAAATAACGTTCTTGAGAAACACCCCTCAATAGCTCACACAAATAATTCAAATGCTATAATTCTCATATGGTAATTACTTGGGTATTAAAACAAACATTTGGGGTGCAAAGGGTAACGCATTGCTCTCGGCGGACCCAGGGTTAGCAGATAACCAAGATCCCAAATGTACCTCCTCGTCATGCACCCTGGAAACAGAAATACAGTTGCTGATTCTGGCTAAATCATTTGGAGATCATGAATGTGGAGGTAGCATATGAACAGAGATTTGATTGAAAATAGACAGCAATATCTCTGATACCTCTGTGCCAACACATCAGCAGAACTGTCGACACACATTGAAGCTAGTCAGTCTAATCTGACATTGGAGGGGTGGCCAATGAAAAATGCACGAAAAGGTAGATATGCATGGCGAGAGATTAAAAGACAACATACCAACATACAATGAAAGGGCAGCACAGCGTCAGAGGGCAACTGTAAATAGAAAGTGAAAACGTTCCAGGGAAATTGGAACTACAAGCTCGAGACAAGCTTATAGTTATCTGTGCTCCTTACGGGCAGAGACCCATACACAATCATGGGCGCACGGCATGGAAAGAAGACCTAGCTTAACTCTAATGTCGAACTTGTCCTATACCGGAAACATGCTTGCAGAGAGAAAGGGTTCAGTTCCCGATGAGCTAGACAGAAATGGAACAAGGTCGTTCAGCTTGAGAACACGCCTTGCAAGCGCACAGTGAGACTCGGACGAGGGATCCATGATGTCGGTGAACGACACCTCAGCTAAGAAATAACCCAGGTCCAATTCTTCTGTCAAGTTGTTCCTTCACCAGAACTAGGCTTGGGGAGGAGAAAAGGGTCAGTACCCGATGGGCACAGGCCATATAATTACACAAGGTAAGTTCACTGACGGTTTAACACCTCGTGCGAGATAGATGTGAATGACAATCTCTGCGAAGAGTCATTATACACCCTCGCCCCGGTCAACAGGCAGGCTGTCATTGGCTAGGGAAGCCTACTACCCGAATTAGAGGCATGATGAAAATGGATGTCCTGGTCACAAAGTGAACCAACCGAGGTGCAAATAATACAGTTAAACTGTGGAACTTGCAGTACAATGTACTTCACACTCCCAGGCGGATATCACACGATTTATTCATTGTGGTTATAAGAGCGAACGGAGAAGAAGGACGAATGTAACCATTCCATACACACACTATATATTACAAACTAAGCATTCACAAGACAAAAATGTATGAGATGCAGTTTTATTGTGATGTAACAAACAAGAGTAGTATAGTCAAATCATAAACATAGAACTGTAAGAACACTACGACCAAGAGTCTCAATCAGCAACACAGAATGTAGCCATATGCCATTCTTTGAATTCAATTGTCTAGCAATAAAATGATGTTACAATTTTTAACCAACCTTTATCAATATATCTGTTTACCACTGGATCATTTTCAACATATTTGTTTACCACTGGATCATTTTCAAGTTTGTAATACTGATATTGTCTGACAATGAGGCAGAGCGAGTCTCAGAGGCCAAGGTACCAGGTTCAAACTCTGCCACAATAATTATGCATCTAGAACATTCAGAAAGCAATGGCAACCTACTGAATGTATTTATAAATAATATAAATAGGAAGCATCAAGGAGTAAAAACTAGAAGATGAGACCAGGTTCATTCAGCTGGCCCCTGTTCGCCTCACAACTTGAGTCAATTTTTTTTAAAGACATCCAGTGTGGTCGAATTTGGAAAATGTGTAGACTCAAATTGCGAGGTGAAACAAACCTGGATCAATTACCGTCTGTGAGGTGAACAGATATCAACTCAAACAAACCTAGTTCAATTCCTGTCTGCTGATTTTTTAACATAATATATATTGCCTATAAAACCACTATAGCCAAAAATGGCTGTGTTAATGGCTACATCCTGAAAAAGCTGGTTACATATAATTTTTATAGGATGTTACCATCTTTTTAATACTGATATTACTGTAACATTGTTCCACTTTCCAATGTTACAAAACTAAAATTGGTTACTATGACAACTATTGTTAGCATCAGATAAAAGAGTCATGTATAACTACTGGTGACATTGCAAGTTCTGCAGAGACCTCAATTAAAGGAGCTGTTACCGTAAGTAATGGGTAGAAGCCAGTACTGCAGTACTCTGTTGAAGCTCATGAACATGGTCTTCCATCAAATTTTGCATAACTTTCTAGATGTTTGTGATAAATGTTTACATATTTTTCTTATAGTCTATGCTGTGTTATTGTTTGTAATATCCTATATAAAATATGTTATAATTTTTTTTTAATTTCCTACATCCTTCTGTGTTTCAGTGTTGTTGACTATTTCTGATACCAATGTACTTCCTTGCCACAATCCAAGGTTGTCAAGAATCTTCTCTCTTGGTCTTTCCCTATCCCTTTTGCTCTTCAACTTGCCTGTTGTCACAAAGTTCTTCATCTTCCTCTTATGACACACCCACACACACAAAAATGTATTACTAATCAAATACTACAAATGTGCTGGGCGATTTGTGCAAATAAAATGGTGACACAATTCATCTACATTCTATATCCTGCTGAAAATCTAGTAGGACCATTGTCATGCTACAACAGAGCATCCAGCTGAACATTGAGAGTGAATGCTTTAAAACAATAATACTGATCAGTCTGTGATTATATTATGCCTTTGTTTCTTTATTGAACATAGATAGATATATATATATATACAATCCATTGTGTGCTACAAGGCCCAAAAAGGGAGCAAAGAATAGCAACACTGTCACATGACATGCATGTCCTAATAGGCATCTAAGGAAGTTTGGGGTTCGAGTTTGCTGTTCCACCCCATAGGTCAACATGACACAAAAGACATTCTGAAGTCTCATTATCAGGGAATCTTGTGACTTCATGAAGATGGTGGTTGCCATGAATTTGTGTCCACTACCCAAATGTACAAGAAAGTCAAAACAAAGAGCTTAGTCTGAATAGCAGAAAAACTATACTTATACACATGACAATAAAAAAACACATAATATTATGGTTTTGTGTTTCTTGAGAAAGGTCCCTGTTGGACCGTAATGTGGAAAATTGTCCATGTTCTTTGTTTTATTGTTACCGTAGTTATTTTTTTTTAGATTGATAGGATTTTATAGTAACCTTTATACTTTAGTATTTGCCAATTTAAAATGCAATCTTTAAAATGATTGTACCATTCCTTAGATGCTTGGGTGAAGCTCATTGAATCATTTCTGAAAGCCCGTTGAATCTTTCCACTTGGGCATCACCAATTCTTAAAGATGAAATCTAATACAATATTTGCTCTTGTTTTTCCATCATTCTGAACATTTTTTTAATGTGATGGCTATCACCACCACTATAAATAAACAGATTGGCACTATCTATCTGCAGCAAAATATTCACACATTCACATTACTATCCCTTACAACTCCCAGCTGGATAATAACTGCCCTTCATGATTGGTTTTACCAGAACAAAAATATGCTATGCATATTTTGAACAGCCCTCATACACATAAAAGCCTGAACAAAAATAGTTTAACACCACGCTCTTCAGCTTGGTAGAAAATGCGTTCAAACTCAATGTACTTAACACATCTCTTAATTTTATCAACAAAGAAATCTACCGGTAAGCACTTAATTTTCCTGACTTGTAAGGAAATGTAAACTCTTAATGGGAAATAAAAATTTCCTTGAGACAATGAAAAACTAATTCATTAAGTTTTCTCAACACACACACAGAGAGATTTAAAAAAAACAGTGATTGTATGTTACTGCAAAGTGCTAAATTCAGAAAAACTTCCTTAAGCAGTTATTTTATCCCTGAGAATTTAATATTTGTATAATATAGGAGTAACACAAATGCTGTTATCTTACAATAAGACTATTGCTCTAAGAAAATAATGGTTAAGTTATTATTTTTAGAAATACATGTTATTTTTACTGCATTCGGGTCTGTGGTTAAGCTAGATTCTCAAATTCTGTTGCCAGGGTCAAGTCCACTGTCATCAATAGGGATGTGCAGCTTTCCCTATAGCTTTCAGCTCTGTACCTTCTGACCAGATCTATCATATTTTCTTGTTGGGCAGTCTTGAAGTATGTGTGTGCATTCTGAAACTCATGTACATTCATTTGTTTATGAGGTCTTTAATTGAACTGCTCAAAGATTAAAATACAAACAATGCGGTGATAGATGGCACATTTCTGAGAAGAGATAAAGCAGACTTAATGAAAGCAGTATATTTTTCAGAAAGTCCCAAAGATCACAAAATCAAACCTGACCGGGACTCTGAGTCTACATGCACTGGGATGGCTGTGTGGAGTGGAAGACGGAGCACTTATGAGAATGTCCCGCGTGCTGTGAAGCCAGTTTCTAATCAAGAAGCTTAAAATACTGGTTCCAATCCCAGATCAGGTGTCTATCGTCTGATGTTTCTTTTGATTATTTCCATTGGTTATGTTTATATATTTGTTTATCTATGCTTGTTAATTTTAATATTTATTTATTTAGGATGATTGTATGAGTGATTAGGAGAGTTGTGTGAGTTACGGCTAATAAATACCCCTTGTCTGATACACATAGCCAAGGGAAATAATCAAAAGAAATATCAGACAGTAGGCACCTGATCTGAGACTGGACCAAACATTGTAATCTTTTGATGCCGTTGGTGGTTAGGTTATGTTTTACATAGGGTTTACTTTCCACTTCCTTCACCTTTTTAAATGCCCAGTGCTGGATAATATTAGAAAATTTCTTCTCCCCCTCAAGGGCCAGAAAAATGGAACACCCTATATGAACCAGAACAACAGCTCACAAACACATGCCTATATCGCATAATGGCATTGGGTCAAAGAGAATGGACCACTAGATCAGTAATAAATCAACTTCCACTTTTAATTGTATATGTTGTGGATTATGGTCTTTTAAACAGGTTCTGTGGCGTTGTGGTACAGAGCATGTCTGTGACAGCCAAGATACCAGGTTCGAATCCCATCCGAGTCCCTTCAGAAAGTAATGGCAAACTACTGAATATATTTATATTTCCCAGGAAATCACTACAGCCACAAAATGCTGTGTTGATGGTTACACCCTGAATAGGATATGCTACTAATTTGGTTTTGTTTTAATGGTCTGTAAAAATTTTGCTCTGGGACAATACAATAACTTAGAGGTCTAAAACCCTAATGCTCATCACTTGGAGGTCTGAAACCCTAATGCTCGTCACTTGGAGGTCTGAAACCCTAATGCTCATCACTTGGAGGTCTGAAACCCTAATGCTTGTCACTTGGAGGTCTGAAACCCCAATGCTTGTCACTTGGAGGTCTGAAACCCCAATGCTTGTCACTTGGAGGTCTGAAACCCCAATGCTCGTAAGTACGTCTGTTTGAGGCTCCACATGTTTCTCAAAGCAATTTTAAAAGACTTTTGGGATAGAGTACAGCTGGACCCTCACATTCTGCATGTTCTCTCATGACTCACACTATGACATTTTCAACTTAGGGAACAGCCAAACAATTGTAAGAAGCAATGATAGGAAAGTACAGAGCTGGACAAATAAGAGAAATATTGTGTTTGGTCAAGAAAGTTTTAAATTATGCAGAGAACGTTGGGTGTATTGAATTGGGATGTACCAAAACAATGTCTATTGAGACTCACTTAAGATCTCCCCAACCCCTTCACAACTTTTTATGAAACATACTCTGAGATATTCAATGTTGTGCCTCATGTCACTCGCCTGTAAAGTCAAGGATGAATTTCATTGCCTGACAAGAGTGTATCTTTTCTATAAAAACTTTTGTTACTGCATGTTCTGTGAAGGAGTGCAGGGAGGCTTTCTATAGGCTATGGAAATAAAGGTAGCAAGTGTAGGGCAAGTGTACATTATGTTTGAATACAAGAGCAATTATTACATTATGTTTGAATACAAGAGCAATTATTACATTATGTTTGAATACAAGAGCAACTATTACAAATTAAGTCATGTATCAATCATCCAAAAGTAGTTAGATCCGGTGAACTCATTGATGAATTTAAGATATCCACAGGTGTAGTACAGAACTTGTGAACTAAAACCATAACATTGAAGTAACTTGGAAAATGCATTCTGAGAATCAACCATTAAGCACACAAAGAATTTAAATTATGCACATCACCCGGTTTATGTCAAATTTAGGTCAACAAATTAAAGCCAAATGTGGTATCAGAATTAAAAATACAAGTTTATAATTGAAGGTCTTACCAACAGACCACACTACTAACCAGCATGCAACAGCGAACTCCTAGTAGATGACATGTTCATATAGTGAGGCTTTCCTCTTGTAAAAGCCTCAGCCCTTCATCAGTACTTATAGGCGCCTGTGGCTGTAACAATAAAGACGTAGACAGCGACACAAAGTCAGACATCAGGAACAAGAGGTAGGTACAGGAACCAGTTCTCTTGTATGGCTGGCCTACTTCACTATCGATATAGTTACAGACGTTCAGTGGTTAAAAACACTGAATGTATTAGTTACCAACGGCAAAGTCAGATGTATACGGTCATTGTCAATAAAAATGGCAACACAGTGCAGTTCCATTACATCGTGCTGGAAATCTTGTCTTGCTATAAGATTGATTTAATGATTGAATTTAATGATTGAGAATTTGAAAATGAATAAAAATAAAATTCATCTGTGCAGTTAAATTTGTACCTCCTGAGTGTTTTATCTCAAGAGTATTGCACGATGCTGAGAATTGGAGTCTTCTGAGTATGAGATATAGTTGCGAAGAAAACCCCACACACAAAATGATATACGAGTTCTATTGTTCATAATTCACGGGGATTAAAACAAACATATTTATAGGAAACACAAGACTTCTTCACAAGATGTCAACAGTGTGGTTTATCAACCATAATTACTTTTTATAAACTTCCAAAAAAACTCAGGATGCAAATCAAGTGACAACTTATATGATACAGTTAGAACCAGTGAACTTGCAGCTTAATATCAGATCTTCTTCTCGTTCGCAGTTTGACATGTCTACACTGCAAGTCCTGTATTCTTAATAAATGCTGCTGTATTTGAAAGCTCCTCAGTGCTCCCATACATCTTTCTGTGGACCAGTGTTCTTCCCGTAACTGGTCTAGTGTATTAATATCAGATAAGTAGAACTTGCCTGCAGAGCACTGGATTATTTTACTGGATTGTTTCTATGAAACGTAACCATACAAGAATGCAACTAAAATAAAGTACAATTCTTTATTTAATCACACTATACAATAATATTTGCAATAATTCTGCGTTCTCCTGAGCAATACACAACTTCGTAATAATCCTGTATTCTCTTGAGCAATACATGTGTGTACCCTACAGACTGACAGTGTGTTTATGTGCATGAGTTCCCTTCAGTATATAAGACAATCTGGTGTTGGTACAGTAATACATAATACACTTTGTCAAAGTCTGTGGCTGAGATGTACAGAGTGAGTATCAGACGACATAGGCAGACGACTAGACAGTTCAGAAAGTAATGGCAACATACTAAATGTATTCTATTGCTTAGAAAATCAAAGTAAAAAAATGCTGGGTTGACTGTTACATTCTGAAAAAGGCTATGCTTACCACAACAATACACTATGATGTTTCCATTTTTTTTTATTTCACCCAGTGCACTAAATGGCATTTTCTTTAAGTCGCAGAAAGACATCATTAAAACCCTGCTCTCTTGCTACAAAGGCAGGTAGAATTATATGATCTATTTGTAAAAAGACTACACTAGTCTCCTGAAATTCGTTTATATTTTCTAAGAGTTCTCTGCACTTGAATTTCGAACTATTAAAATATCTGCATAAAGGCTATTTTTTTTGTTTCTGTTTCAGCATTAGAGTTTCGACTGTATCCAGTATAATTTAATGTGTTCTTTCAGCTACAAAATCAATGGACTGGACAATATTAATGCTGAAAACAAATTTCCATATAATAGATGGCCTACTTAGACAGGTTTTACTGTTTAAAATACAACATATTATTCACCATCTTTTGGATGATGATAGTGTTGCTGCTATAATGCCACTGAGTTTAACCTGCAAAAAATGGGAATAATCAGCATGCACAGCCTTTCTTTTCATCTGCTGGGGGAGAATGAGCACCCAGGAGGTCAGTTTAGCAAAACGATAAGAAAAACTTTGGGAATTAAAGATGACAGTATGAAACAAATGCAATCCATCAATCTACATACCTCAGAAGGTCAATTAGATTTCATTAAGTAAAATTTATCTCTTATGGTGAGGCACGCTTATTTCAACCATGGAAGTTAGTTGAAATTGGTTTTATTGGAGCTTTTAACTATTAAAATTAGTGGAGACTGTGGTTCTGGTAATACAGTTACTTATTTGTTTTTTTGCCTCATTTAGCCACAGAACAATTACCACGACCCCCGGCGTTTTATTAATACCAATTAAAATACTTCAGAATACCAATTATTTCAGTGTCAAAAAACCCAACTGACATACCAGTCATTAAAATCTACAGACACAGAATTCTAACACATAATTATTATGATTAATGAAATACAGCGGAATCCCGTTATAACGAATTGACCAGGATTGACAGAATATGTAGGTGTTAGTCGAAGTTTGTTATATATGGTTATGACAATATTAATATACTTTATGTTCCTTTCAATTATTATGTGTTATGTCCCTTGTGCAATGTTCCTGGACGTTGTTATCACTGTATGTCAACAAAGGTATCAATGTTTTCTGTAACTCACCACTCCTCCAGTAATAGTTGTTTCTTGTGAAACATATCCAGTTTCACTACAAATTACTTTCATAGTAATTTCATGTTGCTCTTTGAACCTCTTTCAACCACCCAAAACTTAATTTGAGGTAAGTATGGCCTAGGCTTTCAGCGAACTCTCTTCCTTTTTTCAATGAAATAGGAATATTCCAGATCCTAGCTTACTGAAACTAAACCATCTTTCTTGCAAAACATAATCAACATCTTCATATTTGGGCATCCTAATTTCCATTCTCTTCTGCTGATAATGCTGACATGATGTTGTCCCTGCCCTTCAGGATTGTTTATAGTGTGCTTGGTGTAATATTCACTGAATATTTCTGCTCTTGATTTTAGTTGTGTATCCACTGTCTCTGCCAACAGTTTAGGTTCCAGGGATAAATATTAATGTTTTTCAACGCTATCTGACGCCATTGTCATTAGATATTTTTCCAACAGGCGTAAAGAAGTGAAGCAAGCACTGTGTGTTTATTTCAGCTTTCAAATGAATGGAATGCAAGGTCATCTGCCTAACAAGTACCCCCATTTTTCCCAGTGCAATTTGTTGTTTTTGAACATCAACAACAGTATGGCAAGGTTTTTTTTATGAATATGCGACATAGGGCCTGTGGGTAAAATTTTTTAATATTCTTCTAACTCAACACTTTTGACTTTTCCAGCGAGCTTCACTGGCTATTGACACATAATGACCAATTAAATCACAGGAAAAGTCAAATATCTCATTTTAGAAGAATTGACCCGATAAGACAGCAGGATTATATAATTGATTAAAGACACAGTTGTGATAAACAATGACCTTGGACACACCTGTACTGAAAAGGTCTATGTCCAAATGCACAGCCAGTAAACAGTCTCATGCTGTTTCTGGTTTGAATGCATTCACAGCACACTATGTTAGTCTTTTGTTCAACTTTGCACATACACGGGTCATAAGTTCAGAGATCTTTTTCCCCAGAAACAAATTGTAAATAGTACGCTATACAGGGATATTTATTTAAATACGTGCGTTACAATAAGTGTTTTTAAATTAGGACAAAGAATTAAAATAATTGGAGATTCTGCAGCATCATTAAAGAGGGAAATTCATTAAAAACTGATTCGTTGTAACGGGATTCAACTGTATACAGTTATAGCATAACAATGGCTATGTGAAAAAAGGGCTATATTAACCCTATATTTATAATGAACACAACTCATTTCCACAGCTACCACATTATATCAGAAACAGATGCATGTTTGTGATCCAAATATGTTTACACTAACTCTGAACCAGTTCCCAAAGTTAAGGGTCATGCATACATCATTTCTGCCATTGTGGACATCTTGCGTGGGATATGAAGCAGGTCCTCAAAGTAGCTTGCCAGCTCGTTTACATTAGTCTCTTCCAATCTTGGTTCTGGAGAAGACAAATAGTTTACGTTGTCTAGCGAACTTTCAGACTGACCATAACTAGTCAAGGCTGACCTAAGTGTTGCTAGAGTTTCAAGGCTTGATGGTGAGGATGCTGCTTCTGTTACTGTATGGTTTGTGCACATTGTAGCATTAGGTGTCTGCCTCGTTCTATCTGTCACAAGTGGTTGGTTATGACTGAAATCAAATCCAGAGAAACGTGAAACAACGGAAGCAGGGTTTCTGTAACATAACAATGCTGTTTCACTTGAATCAGATTCCCCATTTCCAACCAGTGTTCTAGCAATCTTAGCCGGTGGAACACCACTGGTGCTATGGCGTTTAGATAATGTCTTAGCATGATCACCTTTAGCCTCATGGGAAGGAATCAAACCATACACTTGCTCTAACTCAGTACTATCACCTTCCTTTGAATTTTGTGCGCCCTGCTCACATAGACCAGAAAATGAAAGTTTAGAATAATCCACAGAAGATGCATTCCCAAATATAACGTTGTGCTGCACCTGTGATGGCTTCTTAGCATCAGACGCAGAGATATTTGTCGATGGCTTCGGCTCGTGACCTGATATACCTTTCTTTTTCACAGGTAGACGAGACGGCCGCAGAATATTACATTGATTTTTTTCATTTTGGCCGCTTAGACGAGCTGGCCAAACAATGGGCCGATGATAACCACACGCCGCAACAGCTAGATTGAGAATATTTGTTGGCTGTTTCTTCTTCAGTACCCAAGTTTTGTTTTTCTTTTGCTTAGTGATAGCAGGCCTGCGAATGTGCAAATGCCTTAATGAGGTGACAACTGTCTCGCAATCTGAATCTGGATAAGAGTTTGCTCCCTTGTATGCTTCAGGTGTATTGGACAACAGTTCAGCACTGTGAACAGACAAAAAACAAAATAAAATTTATAAATCATTTGGAAAGAATTATAAAAAAAATAAATAAATTATTTGCTCATGTGCTGAAAGGGAGCAAAGAATAGCTACAAAGTTACCTGCCAGGAATGGTGTAGGAGGGAACTAAAGAGAATAGGTAACTAAAAAATATACTTGCAAAGTGGGCAGCAGTCTGAAAACGTTTGGGAATCTATGCTGTAGATCAAAATGTTTGATTCCCTCCCAGCAGTCCAGGCATGGGTCCTTAGCATGTTTCATCATAAGGGGGATCATGGATAGAGCAGGTAACTCCACGCACATTCAGCTTGTAACGCCCACCCCCATCCCAATTATAGTAGATTTCTGCATTCAAGCCATTTGATATTTTCAACGTAAATAGCAACTAATGATTACATTACTGCTTACAAAGTTAAATTATTGAAAAAGTAGTGGCCAACATGTACTTCATCTGGAACAGCTATTCCTTTACTGATTTTGATGAAACATAGCCCATATATAAAATGTAAAAAGTGTATACTGAAATAACATTATACAGTTTTATACAATGGTTTAAATATGAAAATTTGGAATCCATATTAAGAGTTTGCATTACATTAGTAAGAATCTTATTGTAATAATGAAAACATCATCAAAGATATTACAAAAAATATCACATGGTTTTCACATGCTTCCAGACTACCGACAGATAGCATGCCACAAATGGCTATGACACATCGCCATAACAGTTATAAAGCCAGAGGCAGACCATGTAAAAGATGGATCACAGAAATCAAAGAAGCCACAGGAACAAGCTTACAAACAGCACACAAGAAGGCCATCTCCAGAGAACTCTTCCACCCCTGACGCCGCAAGGCAAACAAGGAACACAGCGTGTAGATAGAGAAAAAATAACAAAAAATTACAAGAAACCGAACATTAGATCTAAACGCCCCGTCCAATTGTTTCAGAACCAACTGGGGGCCGGTATCACTCACCTGGGGAACCTATGATCTACAACATGTCTTGAGATTGCAAGAATGTAGCAGCACAGCTCCTTCTGGAGTATATAACATTGCTCCATCCTGGCACACTGAATCAAACAGTTATCTGAGGCTGCATATGCTCAGGATAATCTCCCCATCCAGAAAATATTCCAGAGGAACATCTATCTGGAGCTTGGAGCAGTAAAACCACACTGGAACCAGGAGCAACATACTCCCTTGATGTTCTCTCATTATTATAATTATCCTCATGTCATACTACAACCAGCTGACACTCGTGTTAAAGTTACCCTAGTTAGTTGCCAGGTCATCATGATGGAACTCCACAATGTCCATTGGTGCTCTGCTCTCATATTCAGTATGTCGAAACAGCCGAAGAAGACATGCACCTATCACCACCTGGCACAGGGAAGAAAGAGTGAAATCTCACAAGCCCTGAAATCGGATAAGTAAGTAGTATGTCCTTCAGCATGTGGTAACCGACTTCCAGTTCTGTGTTGGTTGATAACTCTTCTTTAGACTCAATATGCCACTCATTTCTTGTAACACCACTCTTCGCTCTCATGTCTTACATTCTAGCCATGGACATAGATGAAGAAATACACCTCAAATCTTCCAACTTGTCTAACTCCTTGATTGCATTAAAAATATCAGCACTGTCCATTGAACTACTACTCAAGAGGGAGGGGGGGCGTAGCGCAGTGGTTAACACACTGGGTTCATTCCCCAGTTCAAGTGCGAATGTTTATCAGACCACAATAGCTCCTGGGTCGACACAGCCTTAATTGGGTATGGGTTTTGGATTAATGTGGGAAGTAAAAGACTGTGAGGGAGAGGAGATGGCTACTGACATCAAACAGCAGAGCCACTGAAATATGAAATCGCTAACATCTCACACCCCAACTGCATTAATAAATGCTATGGATTAACTTTACTTTACTTTTTAGCCACTGAGGCCATTGCTGGCAAGTCTGTCTGCTCTTTCATTTCCCCTAACACTCAAATGTTCCGGCACAAAAATTAAGGCAACTCTTCAGCAGACTTCATCAGTGACTCCAAGCACTGTGACTTCAGAATTCCTGTTTGCGCAAAGTGACTTTCACTTTTGTGCTGGGACTTGCGGGAATCCGGGGTAATGAGAGAACAGATAGGTTGGCCACACACTGCTACTATGGATGTGGAGCGATGGATCGAGCAGACATTTTGAACAGGAAAATGCATGAGCAAATGATTGTATAAGCGACGATGACTCTTGTTCCATGACTAGAATAAAAGAATTTGGTTTGAAATGTGGTGTCACTAGAACGGAGTGGTTTCATGGGCAATAAAGAATGATGGTCAATCAACTGCGTACAGGGACCGTCAGTCAACGTGTAATTGCGGCTACACTCAAGGAGAGATCTGAGCACATATGGACTTGACCAGAGTGTAGTGACGATGATCCAACGACTAACTAACTGGTGACTGAAATAATCCGGCAAAATATTTTGAAGCACACTCATAGAAAAGTCACAAATCAGGCACCTGTAGCACTCTCGAGTCTCCACCCATATCATGGCCCTGGTCATCACCATCACCTTAATCCTCATACTACAAGTGGTTGTATAGAAGCATCACTTTATTACCCAATACACTTCTCTTTGCACTGAGTTATGAATGCCTAAGCACTGTGCACTTTGCGAGTTATGGGCACAACAGTGTAGATAATATATCGATCTGAAGAATTCTCACTGATCCGAATACAAGTCATACAGAAAAACAAATCTTACATTAAAAGCCACCGGTATGTTAAAATTATTATTATGAACAGATGCAAGTAAGGATTTTGTGTTGAGTAGGTTACAAGACCTAACAGACATACAATAAAAATAATGGATAAATTATTTAGAATTTGTAACTTACCAGTAAACAAAACTAATTAAAACATTAATTAATCAAAGTTTATTTTTTTTACAGCTAAACAGTTTTGGCTCTGACCTTGTGAAATCCTGCAATAGCCTTGACATTGATGTATCAAGGCCGTACTGAACATGGTCACGTTTTCCAGAAACCTTAGCAGCATTTTTCTCTTTATCTTCACCGCCCATTGTGATGCTCTTCTAAATTGCACCTCCTTCATAAATTATAGAAAGACAAAGATTACATAATTTACAAGAGTTTAGCTACACAAAAGTCTTACAAACCATGAATAATTATTTTATCATAGTTCACAGTGAAGTTAAAATATTTGTAACTTTCAGAATTCTCCTTCGTTCATTCTCAAACTCCTGCAGATTAGAAGAATGTAGTCAGGTGAACAGAATATGTTGTGTCATGGTTTAAGCATTGTTGTGATATCTATGCCTTTCGGCCTGACACATCGAACTTCAGCATGGCTTTGGGTCACTTTCACCTTATATGGGATGGGACATATCCACCCCATAACCTACATTTCTTCTTAAGAATGGATGGAAGGTTAAAAGAGCTGCAATTCTTTGCTCCCCTCTCAGGTCCTGACATCACACGAATTAACTTTCAGAATGATATATCTGCTTTCTGCATACATCTTTTGGGACCAGAGTTGCCCTTCTTTAATCCATATTGCTTAGAAAGACTAAATGATCAAGCTTGATACCAGGGTAACATTTAAGTCTCACTGAGTGAACTTCCCAAGGAAATGAACTAGCAGAGCATCCTAGTTGAAACTAATGGAAAAAAAATCCATTATTCAAGTGAAGTTGCTGGTAGTACACAAAAGCACTCACATGCTAGCCCTATTATGACTGGAACTCAAGAGATGTGCTTTCAAAGCGTTACAGTGAGTTAGTATACATAGGGGAGTGGCAAGAAGGGGGCGGGATCCATCTAAAACATCTATAAAGTGGTTTTCTCTTAATAATAACCACATGGTAAATACTTCATGTGTTACTTTGTGCAGGAAAAATCTTGAAAGAAAAAGCACAATGAAATATTTGGAAGTGTTTTTGAAAGGAGTCAGAGTTTCAAAGATTATGTTGACTATATAATTTTAAAAGTAGGTAAATGTCTTGCAATGATTAAAGTTATGGTTGATGTTCAGTGCAAACAGGTGTCTTTTCTATCATGGTCTGGTTGTTTCTGTGATAGAGTATGCATTGGAAATTCTTATGTTCAGTCAGTTACAGACTGAAAGATCCAGAATGAGGCGAAGCATATCATACTTTTGGTGCACTTGAGACATGTCAGCACGAGCCATACAATTCTTACTCAATTGTATAGCTGAATCACAGTTATGCAGAGCACAATCCTACATTGACATCACAGGTGACAAAGAATACCCACTGCATTTTGAAATCAAGAAAGTGAAAAGTACTAGACTGAAACGAGGAAAGTCATGGATGGAAAGTAATATGGGCGTCATACAAAGTTTGTGCATGTTTGAAAATGTGGCACCTGGTGCTGAATGGATAAATGTGCCCCAAGATTTTCAGACCTCCTTCCGAGTAATAACTTTCAATAGCAAATGCAAAGAGTGGTGCCCTATTGTTGTAGTCTGATGTGCAGGCATTTATCAGCCAGAATTCAGTGGAAGATGACATACACATGGATGGTTCAGTTGTTAGTAGTGAGGAGCGCTTGGACCTTCACAGCTCTGTGTATGGAAAACCATCAAAGAGGAGAATGGCACATTTGCTTTAACTACACACTGCATGACTATGACAGTGACCAAGTCCTTATATTGGATAGGTACACAGAATGCAACTACTGTCTGCATCATCAGTGGCTTGATCGTCCATGTGTTGCCGGACCCAAAGAATAGTGAGTTACCTGTCATGCACGTAGTAAAAGATGAATAAATAAGTTTGAGGGATGTAGTTGTCCCATTCCATAGATGGCCAGAGTGAACCAAATACCACACACATTCTGTTCTCTATACTACATTCTGCAGGAGAATGAACACAGAAAGTGATGCATGATAAAAAAATACAAATGTACTGCATTCATGAAGTGGCTTGAAGCAGTGGAGAGGTCAAAGTTGGAATGCATCACATTCATTTTCGTGGCTGGTCACAATCACAGGTGTTCAAAGCAACAAGAGTGCAGATTGGTCTGTTTGCACTACTACTGTGTCATGCAGTAGAGTAATGGATCACGTAGAAATATTGAACTCCTTACAAAAAATAGCACAGGCAAATGAGATTAATGAGAATTATGATTCCTATTACCATATCCAGAATAAAGGAACACAGGACTGATGTGGCATCACCAGAAAAATAGCGTTACTGTGGTCTTAGAAGAATGCTCGTCAACTAACAGAGAACTAGATTCTAGAATGATCAGTTATCACATAGTGGTGGATATATATAATATTAGTGACAATTGGAGCACCTTAGCCTTAAATGTGTCTGGTGTGCAATTATGATAACTTTTATAACTAATTTATTTTTTAATTTATAACTAATCATTCTAATCTAAATACTAATTCCAAATTAATATATTTTAGCTTTAATTTTAAATACAAATTCTATTAAACTTAAACATAGAATGGCAAGTTAGACAATACCTCAAAACTAGAACAAATAACAAGGTCAAAATGAAGAACTATAATAAAATATGGTAGATCTTGCTTTCTGGCGTTCAGGAATTAAGTGTGCTATAAATAGAACAATGTTTATATTCCGGACTACCCGACGTCATGGATTTCCGCGCACCGCCAATGAAATTAATGGATGCCGTGACGTCATAGTGCGGAAGCAAAAAGGAGGAGTTTTTGCGCGCGACGTGGCTTTGTGAATGGCTGATCCTTCATTTCATTCGCTTTGCGTGGAATATGGCGAAATCCATAGTCGGCTAGTTCAAAATTTAAACATTGTTCAAAATTTTACATTAAATACGTACCTCATTCAGCTTGGTGGATAAACAGAGCGTTATTTCACACAAGAACTAGAAAATATCTGCCGATTGCCGCTCAACCTTGTAAAACCAACCAATCTGTGTGAGGTGTGTTGTGACGTCACAAACCCAACACAAACGAGAGTTTTGTCGCGGCGGCGACCGGCGTGGCTTTTTTACGTTTACGTTTGGAGATCCATCACTTCACTTTGATTAAATCCACAAGGGAAACGGGTAGAATACCACGAAATCCAGTCGAATAGTTAAAAAATGTAAACAAAATGTTAATTAAACGACACCAAAAACACTTACCTAATTCCCTCCTGGCGTGGCGGATAAACTTGCATGGCTTGGCTTTGGGTACTGATGTTATATGGGACTGCCAACTCCATCCCATAACCTCCTTAGTCGCCTTTTACGACATGCGCGGAAGGTAAACAGTGTTGCTATTCTTTGCTCCCCGGCAGCACTCGGGCGTCCACATGTTCATCCGTCCGGATTTGGTGGATAAACCTCTTCCGGAGAGAAATCTTTGAAAAAGATCGTTGCCTTCTCCGGAATATTTTTTTCTCCACATGTATTCAGATAGGTAGGAGGGAAATTGCCCTTCACACATCCTACCCTGGTTCCGGAAATTTCTTTTAACAAGGCCCCACAAACCTTCGATTGTGTTTGTGTGGGCCCCTGTTTCAGTATTTCTAAATTCAATACTATGGTTCACTGTCAGGTGAACATACCCTTCGTCTGCAAGGCAGGCGTATGCTTTCCAGCAGTCAGATATTATGGTAGTGCCTGGCAGCACGTGCTCTTTTATGATGTTGAGCAAAACTTCTTTAGTTCTTTCTGCAACCACTTTCATAATGCAATTACTGGTGCCCCTTTCGACAATGCCACATTTTCTCCACAATCCGTTATATGGATTTTTGAACTTTTTTCCTTTTCGCCACGCCGTATATTCGCGCGAACCGTGACGTCATAACCTCTCGCAGAACTTTCGCGAACAGCAGTTTTGCGTATATGAAGGTTTGGGGAATACCTCAAAACTAGGTCAAACTTCACAGTGAACGCCGGAAAGCAAGATGCGCCTAAAATATAGTCTATATATACTTTGCTTGTGCCGCATATTCCGCCTAAGTTCTACATCACGAAATTACAAGGACATTTCATTTGACTCAATTTGAGCAACGTGTGACTAGAGTGTAGCTGTAGGTAGTCTACTGTCTAGCTAGTAGTTGTACTAGGTTTAGTCTTCTTAGTTAACTAGGCACAGGAAGTAGAGGCCTACTCTGTTGTAGGAAATATATTTAATTATAATTACTGGAAACAGTTATATAGGCCTAATACTAACCTAATAAATAGTAAAATACTTACTTCATTGAGCAGCAAATGTGAACATCAAATTCAAACGTTCATTTTTCTACAACAAAATGCAAGGGGCTAGAATGCAGCCAGAGAGGTTTTAAAAATCAATTTTATCTATCTCAGTCACCATTGAGGGAGTGTGGTTGGTTTATTCATTCAATCTGAAAGTATTTTAAATTAAGCTGTTCAGCTGAAATGACAGTTTGTAATGCTTAGGCCTATAGACAATCAAATGGCATAATGTCGAGAGCTTCGATTCATAATAAGTTGTAAAGTTTGACGCGCAATAGTAATTTCTAAGCTCGGAGCAATGATTCAGCTTACTTCAAGTTCGAAATATCCAAGATAAACATGTGCAATACGTCAAATATTTGTGCAGTAATGCTATTTCATAGTTAGTTATATTTTTCAAAAATATCCACAAGAACATACATATATTTAAAATATATTTCAATTTTTAATATTTATATTAAAAACAAATGCTGAAAAAAGATTGTCATAAACTCTCATGACATTTTGATGACATAAAACACAAGCGACGTCAGCAGCAGATTTTGTAATGGTAGAACAGAAGTAATTGAGTATAGAACAAGGCATCATATTTTTCTTGATTCTTTGACACGTAATTGAGTCTTGTACAGTTAAAGAAAAATGGAATTAACAGAATTGGTTTCTCCCCACATAGCAGTACCAGTTATTGGTGTTGTTGTATGTGCTATCATGGTCTTTGCATTCGGGTTTCGGTCACCTGTCCAGCCCCCTAGTTTTAGTTTTGAGGAGGAGAAAAAAAGCAGACGAAGAACCAAGCAGTCGAAAGTAAGTTGCTAAAGATCTTAACATATTTAGACACTCTAAAATGTTCAGTTACTTAGACAGCAATATTAGTTTCTTTGTTATCATAATCATTTTTTTTCTAAGCAGCAACAAAAGTTACGTACTTTAGCCTTAAGGTAAAACTGTAAACAAACAACAGCTGAATTCTACTTTACCTCAATCTAGCCTACTTTCTAGTGGTAAATACTAACAATCTAGCCTACTTTCTAGTGGTAAATACTAACAATCAATGTTAAAAATAAATAACTAACAATAAAACAAAGAACAAGGACAATTTTTCATGTTATGATCAATGTAGAAACACAAAAACAAATAATAATACTGAATAGCATCATACACTGGTAAAATAGGAAAAAAACTTTCAGATACAAACAAAAGTCATTAAAATTCTTAGAAGTTTCAATCACTACCTAATTATGAAACACTAAACAGATAACAAATTTCATTATCTGCCATGAGAATTATCAGGATGGATATTATCAGTCTCTTCACTGTCTATCTGTACATTGTCGTCGCCTGCATCATCCTCAAAGATAGCGTTGCCATGATTGAGCTTTTTTTGCATGTATACAGTCCATGTTTCACTAACATACAAAAGCAATGGTAGTATCACCACTATAAATATCATAAGCTTAGTCTGTAGACTTATGCTGAAAGGCATATATTACAGCAGACATGTTAACCATGACTCAATGCATTCTGTTTTCCAGGTTGCATCCTGCTAATATGCAAGAGTTTGAGAATGAACACAGTTGTATTGTTAAGTTCTTAAGCACATTATCTTGTAACTTTGTTTTGTCATCAGAATTTATGATTGTTGCTAAAAATGTGATTTGGGGAAAGATGGCGCACGTTTATTGTGGTAAGATGGTGCATTCAAAATGTTTGAAAAAATGCTGATGTCATAAGGAAGTTGCAGATGCCGATCTAAAGCTGGGAGAAATCTATATATATATATATATATATGGTTATAACGATCATCCAACCATACAAAGGCATTATTAGTTTTAAAATGAAACTTACAAATTATTTTTTATTTGAACTTTTTTTTCAGAGTAAAGTTACGAAATTAGGTATATCCATTTATTCGATCTATTCTTAGCACATATTTACACTAGACATGTGTGCTAGACATGTCGCAGTGAAGATCTCCCTAATTTTATAATGGTTTATATCACCTTTTTGCCTGTGCCATCTTGCCCCATAAAATGGTTTGGTACTTCTACCACATGTGTTCAAAAAATCTCATTCTATTGTCTACATATAGCTATATGTATTCAATACTCTCACTAATGTTAGATGGATGGAAAAGTCAGAATATGCTAAAATGTAAAAAGTGTGCCATCCTTCCCCGGCTACCCCATGTGTTGGAAGTTTTGGATAAAATCACATTTTTTAAAGATGCTGTGTTGTTAAATTCGGAAAGCGTATTGATTCCATTTGTGAGGAAATTCAGTGCCTGCTGAACAGACCTGATTCAAATCCTGTCTACTGCTTTCTGATTTTTTTCTATGAATTCTCGATGCTTCCTCATTTATATTATTCATTAACTAATGTTAAAATAACCTGGAAATCATATATATATCAAATGACATAGACTTTCCAGAACGTTGTTGTGGATACTCTGAATGTCTCTGTCTCAGGCAAACATGCCTGCATTGGCCAAAAATATGTTCATACATTCTTTGTTGCCGCTGGTCCATTGTCTCCAAGGTCTTCCTCTTCTCTTTCCTTACACTCTGCCCTCCAGAATCAGCCTTTCGATGCCATCATGTCACTCTAAGTGTCCAAAATACTTTATCTTCCTTATGATTGTATTTAGTAAAGCAAAATGAGTTAAACAGGTTACTAAAACACTTACCTTGCCTATTAATAAAAATATATTTAAAAATTTATATATAAAAAACATACAATAAAACTAAACAGGACAATTCTCCACGTATCGGCTCAAATTGATCCTTTTTCAAGAGACAAACAACAGAAAACGACAAAATAAAAAACAAAATAAATGACTATATTTCATCAAGCCCCGTCTTCCCTGCGCTATGGAGACGGGGCTTGATGAAATATAGTCATTTATTTTGTTTTTTATTTTGTCGTTTTCTGTTGTTTGTCTCTTGAAAAAGGTTCAATTTGAGCCGATACGTGGAGAATTGTCCTGTTTAGTTTTATTGTATGTTTTTTTATATATAATTTTTTTAATATATTTTTATTAATAGGCAAGGTAAGTGTTTTAGTAACCTGTTTAACTCATTTTGCTTTACTATTTGTTCATTAGGTTACTGCGGCACCATCCACTTTGTCGGACACCCTCTGACCATTTGGTTATTTATGATTGTATTTAGAAGCCTTTAATTTAGTTTCAGCAATTTCAACATTTCTATATTATTCTTTTTCTCTGTCCATGATATTCGTAGGATCTTTCTACAGCACTTCATTTCAAATGAATTTATCCTTCTGGATATTCTCTTGTTCAAATTCCAATTCTTTCATTTGTATGTTGTAACTTGGAATACACATGATCTTAAAAGGGTTTTTTCGAGTGTCATTATTGCTACTGTGCCACAGATTTCTCATGTGTGTTAGTTTGAGTGTTGCAATTGCGAGTCTTCTTTTCTTCTCAACTTAACAATCTCCAGAACTGTTTATATGTGTTTCCTAGATATAGGTATATATCTAGTTTTCTTATGGAGAAAATCTTTTGGAAGGCCCCGAAGATCATGCAATCAACACCTGACCAGGATTCTGAGTCTACATACACTGAGATGGCTGCTGGAACGGAGAGTGGAGCACTTATGGGAATGCCCCACGTGCTGTGAAGCTAGTTTCTAATCAAGAATTCCTAGATATTCAAATTTGTTTACACATTATAGTTCTATATTTCACTGTTATTATTACCCGGTAATTACACCACTGCTCAATGTATCCATTCTGAATTTCTATGCACTTAACTCCCATAGTAAACCAGAAACCATACCGGTTTGATATATGTTGAATAGAAAGGTGCATCTATCACCGCCAAGCTATAAACCTTATTACAGTGCACTCCAGACAACATTGTGCTAAGTTGCAGAAGTTTAAGAATGAACACAGAAGAAGGGGACATCTCTAAACTATAAGAAAGTATAGAAATTGACATGTTTACACTATATCATGAAAGAGATATGTAACAGAGTTGTTGGAGACCATAAGTGGTATGTGATGAAGCCAATCAAATGATTAAAGCTGTACATAAAAGTTTCCTAGGGTCTCACAATATTTCATTTAGGGAGGCTGATAATAAAATAATTAATGTTGACAATTAAAAAAAAAACATATTTTGATGAGCGTTTATGTATTACAAGGAATTCTTGGAGTTAAGTGGCAGGACAAAGTCACAAACACTGATGTATTGGAAAGAACATGCAATACCACCTTATTTTCTATGCTTAGTCTGCACAAATTCAGATGACTGGGACACACTACTAGGAGGATGGAAGATGGCAGAATAGTGAAGTATCTACTTTATGAAAAATTACAGTCTGAGAAAAGATCTCAGGGTGGGTCAACCTCTACTTCGGTACAGTCATATGCAAATGCAATATAAATGATATGGGCGTTGATTCAGATTCATGGGAACAGAAGGAGAGAAAAGATTAGGTATGTTATAAAGACAAAGAAGAAAGTCATAGCAGTCAGTTCAAGGGCTGCACATGCAAGAAGACATACAACAGTACGTGATGGTACAAGTGGGCCTATGATTCCTTGTATATTCTGTGAAAGAGTCTTTGTGGCTCAGATTACTCTCATGAGTTACATCCATCATCATCAATCATGGATTATATTTCTTCTAGCACAAGAATAATATAATAATAATACTATTGTCTGGAAAGCTGCCGACTACTGTTACTTACTTTTTATGTTAATTATTTTTCTTATTTTCAGTCCAAGGCTGCCATTAATGGTTATGTTGCTGCAAATGAACAAGCATCAGAAGTTCTTCTAAAAACTACCCTTAAATCGACCAAAGAAGTTAAAGCAGTATCTACCCCCAAAGTGGACCTGATTGAATCAAAAAGTGTAACAAAAAGGGAATTAAAACAAGAGATAAAAGGGGACAAGAAAGGGAAAGTATGTGATAATACTTTAACATCCTACCTTAAAATTACGCAAATCCCCCCCCCCCTCTCAGACTTGGCTTCTTTTTTTACAATATACATTATCTTTGGTGGGTGTTGATAATCCAGACTTCCCAGCAATATAATGCCATTTTAATAGCATTAGGTCAAAGGGCACGAGCCCATGGACCGCTGGATCAACAACCAACCATGATTACACTGCTAATCTGCAGGAGTTTGAGAACAAACACTGAAGAAGAAGAAGAATACGGAGCAACAATATGCAAATTTGAGGGGAAAAGATATACAACTTCAAAGAGAGATGTGGATAATTTGTTATTATCTTATGATATATAAGTAGCAGTGGAGGGGATACACATAGAATGTTTGGAAAATAAAAAGCTGTCTACACAACCCAGCTTATCACATCAAGATGATGCATGGTCATAAATTGTGAATATTGGTATGTACAGTTCTAAGAGAAACTATAATATTTCATTGCTGTAGTTTAGATCAAGTGGCATCTTCATAATGCAGGTTAGTCACAATGAATCCCCAAAACTTTCTGTTGCCTTGGTGGTACACTATCTTCTTCTTATGGTTCATGAGGTGTGGGGTTGGTTATTATGTCTGCTTTTAAACACTAGTGAATCATGGACTATGTATAGACGTTATGTGAGGAAACTCATTCACTTTCACACAACTTGTCTCAGAAAAGTTGTGAACATCAGATGGCAAGACAAGATTGCAGATACCACTGTCCTTGATAGAGCTGGTATCCCCAGCATTGATTATCCTGATGCAGACATAGATTCAATTTGTTGGGTAGGTCATTTAGTGCATATGCCAGACCATCAACTGCCAAAGATACTTCTCTATGATGAGCTGGAGAAAGGTACATGATCTCAAGGTGGCAAAAAGAAGCGCTACAAGGACTTGTTAAAGACCTCACTGAAAGCCTTTGAAATAGATCAAGACACATGGGAAGAACTTGCACAAAATAGATCTACTTGGTGCTCTACAGTCAAAAAGAGCGCATCATCTTGTGAAAAGAGGAGAAGCAGCAGATCAACAGTGGAGAGTAGCTAGAAAGTAACGGATAGACCAAAATATGCCTACAGTGGTCATTACATACTCAAACTGTCCTAGGACATTTACAGCTCGAATAGGGCTCATTAGCCATGTTTTTCTTCAACAAAATGTCATATATTTTTTATGCCCACAATATAATATTTTGTTTGTTTTGTTTTTATTTCCCTTAGTAGTTCTCTTTTCATACTAATTTGTATGTGAACTTTTTAGGTTCATTACGGGAATCAGTAGCCACATCCACATTTTTACAGAACAAATAATATATTATTTAACGAAACAAACTTTCGCTAAAGACGCATAAACCGCTGCATCCATAATTCTGCACACAACGCACTGAGATTCCCCACCCCCTCCACCTGGATGACCCTGGGGAGGGGCGCTGAAAGTGCATTGCACGCAGATCGATTCATTGGCAGCTGAAGTTGTGTCTTTTTAATCTTCAAGTCACAGAAGCTGCATGAAATTATGCATAATGTTAAAATGGTGATCTGGCCACTGTTTCCTGTAATGAACCGCTTTTTATTTGTTGTAGATGAGCCTATAGAGCATTACAGCAGAAAAGGGGATGGGTTCGAGACCTGATATTTCTCTCATGAAAATACAAGTAAAATGGAAGATCAGCCCAAATTTTGTAAAAAAACACAAAAATATTTTTTTAAAGAGCATAACTCAAAATAGGCACTATAGTAGTGAGATTATATGAGATTATGTAACAAAATATATATGTCTGTGTGATGTCTGCCTCCTCATTCCCATATATGTTGCAATAGGTTGGAATCCACAGTACTTTAATTTTGCCAAAGCTATTACCAACTTGAATAAGTTCCTGTAATATTCTGGGTGAATCAAGCATATACATTGAACATTTATTACAATTATAGTATACATCTGATTTAATAATGATATACATTGATGCAATTATCTGCATTGTTCTGTCCAAATGTATCAAAATCAGTTTGGCTTTATTTTCCTATCCCTCCAGCCAAAGAAGGAAAATGTAAAAGAAGACCTTAAACCAGATCTTGGAAAGAAAAACAAAGTTTTGCCCACAAAAAAGGAGACTGAAGATGATGGCAAGTATAATTTTGTACATTATTCTTATATCAACAATTCTTCTTCATCTGCATTTGTTCTCAAACTCCTGCAGATTAACAGAACATAGTCCGGAGAATAGTATGTGTTGTGGTATTGTTTACATCTTAGCCGGACACATCTGACTTCATAATGGCTTCTAGGACATTTCGTCTATGGGATGGGACAACCAACTTTCCCCCACGAAACCTCCTTTGTCATCGCTTATGCCATGCATGACAGATAACAGTGTCACTACTCTTTGCTTTCCTTTTGGGACCCAGCAGCACATAGGCAGTTTCAACAAAATTATTTCATCAGTAATAAAAGCATAGAAAAACTAGTAATGGGAAGCATGGTTGCTGTTAACAGAAGTAAGGGGGACAGACAACAGCAAAACATGAACCAGTCACAAATTTGTTTCAAACATATATGAGATGTCTTAGAAAAACAGTACAAGAAGAGATTATGTGAGGATTAAAGAGATTTCAAGAACTGTTGGAACAATGTGAAATAAATATATTGAAAAATACAGACTGAAAGGTTAGGTCACTTAATGAGGATGAACCCATAATGGTCATCAGCAAGAGCATACAACATGAAAGTGGAAACAGCATGAGGCAGATGAAGACCAAGAAGAAGGTGGATGGAGGGAGTTACGTTCTGAAATTTCACAGTATTACTGCATATCAAGCAACCAGATGTTCTGTAGCCCATAAACCGATCACCATTCACTCCTTCGACACCTAACAGCATTAGCAGAGAAAAGACAATAGATAGACAGGCAGACAGGTACATATATTAGATTAGATGTGGTGGAGTGAGATGGATGGATAACATCACACAAGATAGAAAGGACTGTTTTGATGCATCTAATGCTGTACCCTCCCAACCTTCCATCTATTATACATGTTATGAATATTTCATTGATTACTATATTATTCTGCTATTTCCATGTTCTGCCTTACATGAAATATAACTCTGATATTGACTCTACATGGTTGTTCAAAAAAGGCTTAAATGTGTAGAGGATTGACTTCATTGTACTCTGGTTACCTCATATGTACTCCATCCTTTTCATAGAAGCTGCAAATCTGCTAATATACTACTCATAGTACATAACTTTGTAGCTTCAAATCAATGTACCACTCATTGCACATAACTTTGTAGCTTCAAATCAATGTACTAATCATAGCACATCTTCTGCCAATGTACCACTCATAACACATAACTTTGTAGCTTCAAGTGATAATCCCCAGGGATCTATGGGGAAAAAAACCACTTTATAAACAGGACATCGCGAGCAGACTTTGAATCCTCAACCTCTTGAGCACAAAGTGAAAAGCTTAAACAATATGCCAGGAGATCCTTCAGTGCCTGCTGTAAAAGATGTTGGTCCTCAACACCTGTTGTACAAGATGTTGACCCTCAACACCTGTTGTACAAGATGTTGACCCTCAACACCTGTTGTACAAGATGTTGGTCCTTAGCGCATGTTGTATATGATATTGGTTTTACAATATGTTAGTCCTCAACACCTGTTGTACAATATGTTAGTCCTCAATGCCTGTTGTACAAGATATTGGTTGTACAAGATGTTGGTCCTCAATGCCTGTTGTACAATATGTTAGTCCTCAATGCCTGTTGTACAATATGTTAGTCCTCAATGCCTGTTGTACAATATGTTAGTCCTCAATGCCTGTTGTACAATATGTTAGTCCTCAATGCCTGTTGTACAAGATGTTGGTCCTCAATGCCTGTTATCGGCTTACAATCAATGGTCGCTTTGAAGTTTTCATGAGTAGTGTCACCTGAGACTTAAACCCAGGACTTTTGGAATAAGATGTCAGTACTTAAATCAAATAACTTGAAGCAGGTAAACATCATCCTTAATTAATTTCATACAAAGATAGGGGAGGGGGATGAAATGTTAGTTTATGCATGAAATGTAGTTAACAAATAGATGTCCTTAAGAGTAAAATTTATCTTACAGGAGAGTGGACCACCATTCATGTGTCTAAGAAAAGCAAGAAGCAGAAGTCAAGCAGAAAAAAAGATAGTGGACAGACTGAGTCTGCAGTGGAACCAGAAAGTGAGCCAGAGGTTACTGCAACATCTACTTTTGATGAAACCGCCGTCTCATCTGTTTCTCTGACTTCAGATGTTGAAAAGACAAGTTCTCCACTAGTCAGTAAAACAAAGAAGAGAAAAGATAAATTAGCTGAGAAGGTAATCCATACTTATTTATAATCCCAACTACACATTGTTTAAATAATACATATAGAAGTTGTAAGAGTAAGGTTATAAGCCAGTGTCTTGGCACAAGAGGTTCCCTATAAGTGCTCATCTTCATAGTTAGTGATTGATTATATTAAACATGTAAATATGTGTTACAAATGCCTACCTCTGCTAATAAAAAGATGATGAAAACAATTATAATGAAATAATAATTTAATCATATAATCTCTATCCGAACAGTTATATAATATTACAGCAAATAATACAGAAAAAAATATTAATTTAAAAAATAATAAAAAACAGTCCATGCAACAGTTGGCGCAGGAAGGCAGTAAATTTATCCACTTTGTGCAGCATGTTCACTATCAGAATAGTGCGCACCATACAATTGTACACCATGAAGAGATGTGAAAGACTAGGACATGAAACCAGGACAAAATTCAACTGCAGAAACGAGAGAGATACAACAGAACAAGGCAGCTTGACTGCCACAGATGTATGATTGAGCCAACGGATGAAGAAATAGTCGACTAGTAGATAATCTCTGGGGATTATCACTTGAATCTGCGGAGTTACATTCTCTTTGTAGGTGGTGTGCCACTTGGTTGAGACGAATGGAGTAAATATGGGATAACCCGAGTACAATGAACTAAATCCTCTGCGCCTTTTCAATCTTTTCACTAAACACTATAGATATTCTTTGAATTGTTTCTTTAATTTTTCTTTTAACATTCATGTCTTTGGTTCTCTTGAATCTAATTATCAGGACAGAGTAGTAGAAAAGGAAGAATCACTTGCTTATCCTGTTGAAGAAAAACCTGAACCTACAAGCCATCTTGCTGCTCACACTCAGGTAGGAGTTCATGTTAGTTTTTACAATATTTACACTAATTCATCCCCTAACAACAGTATAAGTTATTTTAGCTATTTCTTTGTGATATTGCTAATATGACTGGCTTCCATTTTGTCCAGCATTTTCTTAGCATCCTCTTCTTCATTCATTCTCAAATACTTCTTAGTTAAATGGAATATGTTCTATAGAACAATCTGTAGTCATATGCTAAACTGCAATATCTGTGCCTTTTGACTGAACACAGCCAACTTCATCATGGCATGATTGCTTCAATTTTGACATACAGCATGGATTAGTTAACTCTGATATCCAACCCACCTTCAGTCACTTCTTATGACATGCACGGTAGGTTACAGTGCCACTTCTCCTCACTTTGTTCTCAAACTCCCACTCTCTTTAGCAGAGACAGTCCCACTAAACTTCCAGCAGGATGTAGTCCAGAGAATGGAAGTGCGTTATGACTGTTTTATTTGCATCATTGATCTGACACATCCAACTTTGACTGTACAGTGTCAGTAGTCTTTGTTCCTCTTTTAGGCCCCATCAAAACAGAACAGAAGGAATTATACATTTGCTTATCCAGAAGAACTTAAGGCCACAAGGTATAATCATTTACTCACTGGTTTAGTCATAAGAGATCAAATTATTGGTATGGAAGGGATTTTGTCACCTATCAAAATGGTGGGAAATTAATGGAGAGGTTTAGACAGGCATTGTTGCTATTCTTTACTTCCCCTTCAGACCCCTGCAACGCATAGGCAGTCATGTTTCTGTTTTGTTGAATATGTATTTCCTATCTCACAATTCAGGAAAATATATGAATGTTTGTACTTGTTTTCTGTTGTGTTTGTTGTCTTGATAAAGACCTTGTGGTCGAATGTCAATTTGTGTGTTATTATGCGTGTCTCCAGTGATAAGCAAAAGTTCACATTGCCCTGTTCCTGGCTGTATTTTTTTCAAGGACACAGTTATTCATACATTACTGTAGTGAGGTATTGATATATCCTCACCCGTGTGTTCCTGGGCCTGAGAGGGGAGCAAAGAATAGCAACACTGTTTACCTTCCATGCATGTCGTAAGAGGCGACTCGGCTAAGGAGATTATGGGATTGAGTTGTTTGTCCCATCCCATATAGGGTTAAAGCCTTACTGAAGTCTGATGTGTCAGGCCGAAAGGCACAGAAACTGCATCACTGCTGTAAACCATGACCCAACGTATTCCATTTTCAGGACTACATCCTGCAAATCTGTAGGATTGTGAGAACGGACACAGAAGAAGAAGATATATCCTAATTGAAGTGTGTTTTATATATTCTGTTAATGTGTTATTCAAGTGAAGTTGATGATAAAATAATCCCTTTAGCTGTGAGCAGTTAGGTCTTCACAGCCTTTCTGACAAAAGCACAGGCTCTTTTCAGTTCTACAACTGAAACAACACCCAGACTTATATAAGGTTGTCTCAAAAGCATGGTAGTGTAAGAGGGGGGGGGGGTTTATGGGGTGCATGTTTGTTCCTCAGAAGGGAAGCATTCCAGTATGCTAGTATTCCAAGATTACCATGTCCTGCCAGGAGCACAGCACACACATCTCAGTCATATATCTTATCATACTTTTGCCATATTTGTTGACCAGTTGGCAGTGATGGTACATCTAACATTCCCTTTCATATAGCAGTCTGCCACAAAATGACAACGGTGCAATGTCCACTTGTCTGCATCTCTTCCTCATCTATGGGGATGATTTGACAGAAGACAAAAGTAAGAAATTGAGACAAGATGTGATAACTTATTTTTTCATAGGTTATCAGCCTGTTCCCCAACTTCCCTTAGCCACCTCCTATGACATGTATGGAAAGAAGACCGTGGCCCTATTCTTTGCACCCTGAACTAGAATTTCAGCCCTGAGTGCCACACAGGTGTCAAGTAAAGTTTGTGCTGACATGAATATGTTAGTGGTCGTTTGTACTCATTGAGATTAATATTTAGTAAAAGTTGTTAATGTGAATTTTCAGTTTAAATTGTTATTGATATGAATATTTCGTGAAAATTGTTACTAATCTGAAAATCTGTACTATCGCTCGGGGCCTCAGATATTTCACTAAGGTGGAGGGAGGGTTATCTTAACAAAAACTTGATTTTATGAGGTGTTTTGATGCTTCTTTGAGAGGAGGGGGGGGGAGATCATTATAGGAGTGGAGAGTTTTTTTTTTACTCTCCACTTTCCTTATTTTCCAGTACTAATAGTCATGTCCTCTTTACCTCATGGGGTGGAGGTTTGAATACTACCACACCCCCCCCCCCCCCTTTCCCATTTTATCTATGTGTATTAAATTGGTAGCATATCCTATCCAGGACGTAGCTATCAACCCAGCATTTTTTGGCTGTGGTGATTTTCTAGGCAATATAAATACGTTCAGTAGGTTGCCATTGCTTTCTGAACGGTCCGGATGCACTATTGCCTGTGGTGAGGATCGAACTCGGTACCTTTGCCGTCACAGACGGCTCTGTACCACTTCGCCACAGAGCCGTACAGAGCTATGTGTATGCTGACATTAATAATTGTTACAAATAGGTGTAGATTAAGTCTGTGACATAAGATTTATACATTTTTTCTACAGGAACAAGGAGATAGCAAGAGAAAGAAGAACAAGAGGGATAAGAAATCTGCTGCAGCTGGTGTTGGTGATGCTGGAGCATCAACTTCTGAAAATGTCTTCCAAGAAACTGCATCAGGAAAAGCTTTGAAAAAAGAATTAAACCCAACACTAGAATCTGCCCATATTTCTGCTCCATCAAATACAGAGCAGACAAAGAAAAACCCTGGGAAGAAGCAAAGAAAGGGAAAAGAAAACATTCAGGTGCCGCTTTAATTTATTTTACACACGTTTCATATATTTGTTAATAGATCCTAGTGCATCTCTCTGATGTTCTTGTGAGACCTTGATAGTTAAAAAAATTTGCAATAAAGCATTTAATGTATAATTCATGTGTATATTTGTGGTTTATATTCTGCAGGGAGAGAAATTTGAGACAGTTGCTGATGTAGAGCCAAAACAAGTTGAAAGACCAGTGACATCCATCAAGAAAGATGTCAATATTCAACTCAAACAAGTAGAAAAAGTTGAATCCAGTAAAAAAGATATCAACATTCAACTTAAGCAAGTAGAAAAAGTTGAATCCAATAAAAAAAATACCAACATTCAACTCAAACAAATTGAAAAAGTTGAATCCAGTAAAAATGATACCAACATTCAACTCAAACAAGTTGAATCCAGTAAAAAAGATACCAACATTCAACTCAAACAAGTAGAAAAAGTTGAATCCAGTAAAAAAGATACCAACATTCAACACAAGCAAGTAGAAAAACAAGCTGAATCTATAAAGAAAGATACTGACAAGAAGAAAACAAAAACACTTTCAAAAGGTAAATATAAAATGTTATTTTTTTCATGAACATTGAATTTTTCTGCATCTTCATTTCTTTTACCAAGTTTATATAGTCTAGATTGATGGTTCTCAACATATTTCCACATGTGGCCCCATTTAAGAATAATTTTATTTCATGGTCCTCCTAGAGCCTGTTTGGTTGGTTATCCCCAGGAATTGCAAGTAATATGCTCTTACTCCCTATGTGCAGTGGGGTGGTTTCTCAGAGTTTTCTTTCATACCCAGGAGACTTCAGCTTTCAGCTTAGTGCATTGCCTATTGAAGAAGTCTACTCAGAGGGGGTATATGTCATGAGACAAGCCGGTAGTTTGCCTGGGTCACCCATTGTGTGTCTTTCCTTCACCGAGCCGCTTCACAGCCAACTAGCTATTTCTCATGTAGGAAGACCATTTCATTACAACCTTGGTCCAGGCCTACTTTCTTCTGTATGAGCCATATTGGGCAACAGTGAAAATCAAATTAGACTTAGGTGTAATACACCTTCCTAGACGAGGTGCTGCTACACCAAACATGTCGGTGGGTCAGGGATTTGACCTGTGCATTTCTCACGGATTCGGCATTGTCCTTCTGTGATGGCCTTCCAATACATCACCAGAGGCAGCTTGTGTTTTGGCTCTCCTCCATTGCGTTTATCACCCAAAGAAGTAGGTAGATTGCACTTATCCCAGAAGAGAAGCTTTACAGTCAGCAAATAATCTCATGTAGAAAGCCATCATTCCCCTCTATGCCCTTGGGTACTGAACCCAATTCCATCTGTATGAGCCATGTTGGGCAACGCCGACAGTCGTGTTAGACTAGGTTTGTGTTGCCTTGAAGGCAAGGACTTGCTTCCTGTCTACGTTGCCCACAGAGTTCAAGTCTCAATACTGCTTAGGACAGAATCGTTTGGCATATAAAATGCTGCCTTCTAGCATGTGTTGCCTTTTCGAGATTCAATGTGTACTCTTAGGGTCACCATATCTTAACAAGATCTATCCATATTGGGACATTGACATTGGTCGTCCCTCCAATGTTTCTAAATTTTTGGCTGTTCGAGACGAAATGCACAGATGCCTTATATCACCGTGTGCTTGGTTTGTTGGCGTAAAAGTCTCTGAGATATTGTCTATCTCTATGCAGGCAATTCTCATTCTATCTACAGCATCCATGGACACGAGCCTAAAAGTGTTGGCCAGGAAGACAGCAGTTGTATTTCTGTTTATGAGCGTACCATGAGGAGGAACTTTTAGAATCTTTGATTTCTGCTATACTTTGGTCTGTACAAGAGCAGTGTGAAATCCTGTGATACCCCCCCCCCCCCCTCCAAGAGCCTAAAAATAACCTTGTTACATTTTTTCAGAGATAATTGTATTTAATGTTAATTCTCAATTACATAATTGTCTTTCTGTAGTGGATTTCGTCCTCTTCCTCCCTCCCCCCTCCCGTATTTTCCTGTGTTCTTCCGGTGAATTACATAACTTAACTATCATGTATTTTCATTTATCAGCTAAAATCTGGAAAGAGTGAAACATGACACACTTCTGACACTGTTGATTATATCCTGGTTTCAAACTTCTTCATCTAAGACAGTGTTTATACAAAATGTTCTTGCTGTTGCCTCTTTCATATAAATTACATAGGCTGATGACCCTCCTGCTCAGCAAGCCTCCACATTTATTATTTTATATTCTTATTTTTTTTTCTATCTTAAACTCCCACCAGATTTCTCTTATAGCAGGACACTTGTCCAACAAGATTTCTAGCAGGATGTAGTGCAGAGAACAGAAATGTGTTGTGTTGTCATTTTATTTGCACCAGTGGCCCAACACATCCAACTGTGGTAACAGGCGTTGAGGGGTTGGTAACTAATATATTCAATATTTGTATTACTTCCACTGAACGAGGGACAACTAATCAGATCAATAGTTTAGTCTGCCAGCTGTACAAGAGAACTGGTTCCTGTACCTTTCCATTGGTAACCACACTTAAAGCAAACCATGGTCACAGATTCTTCACCTTTTGTCGTTGTCTTGCATCTCTGAGGTCACACCCACTTGTATTCTCCATTACTACTATTAGTAAACAATATAGAATTAAGGGCAAAATGAAGACACATATTAAAAATCTTTTAAAATTATTTGTTGTTGTGAAGACATGTGATCTAGTCGTGTTGCGTGATACCATGGTTGGTGTTGCGCCTCTCGGCCTGGTATCTCTAACTTCAGCTCCAGTTATTACTTGGGCATGACTGTGGTCCTGCTGGATGCCAGTGATGCCTGACCAATCTTAGTTTCAAGCCTCTGTTGGCTGGACTAAGCCCCATCTCCACTTCAAGAAGTTGGCCTCGATAGGGACTTTTAAAAACTGCAGAATGGGTCAATGGCTTACTTTGATCTTACTGCAATGAAAAGGCTTTATGTTCCAAGCAGAAACCTGCCACCACTGAAAACTGCCACTGTAGGGTCCAAACATCATCTAGAGCTTAAATTCTTTCAATAGACTTTCTTTGTGTTTACTCTGAAACTCCTGCTGGTTAACAGGTTACAGTGCGGTGAACGTTGCTGGATGCAATGCATTATATTATGGTTTACGGAGCGGCTGCAATATCTGTGCCTTGTGGCTCGATACATCTTACCAGATTGGCTTCTGGGTCCTTTGACCTTCTATGGGATGGGGCAGCCAATCCCATCCTAAAAACATATTCTTCTTCTTCATCGTTCTTCAGTCAGATATCAGGTTACAGCACCAATAGCTTCAATGAATTGTGTGATTTGCTTCAGGTCATCCATGGAACCCCTCAAGTCTGGAAGCAGTGCCGTCTCAGTAGGCCATATTTTCTCCCTCTCTTCTTGGTAGAGTTGACAGGCATGAAGAATGTGTTCTGCAGTCTCTGGGCTCAGTCCACAGTTGCACAGGTCTGTCTCACCAATCTTCAGCTTTCGGAACATGTGACTTCTCAGTCTGTTGTGACCAGTTCGTAGTCTGAAAATGATGGTTTGTTCCTTGCGTGACATTTGGTGGTAGGGGTCATTTGGTTCTGCAGTTGGGTGCATTTGCTTCCACTTTTTCTTATATTCTGCTTTTAACATGGTTTTACTTTCATAGTACGTATTATCATTTTCTATTTGTTCCAGTGATCCCCCTTTCCTTGCCAGGAGATCAGCTTTTTCATTTCCAGGTATGCCACAGTGACCTGGGATCCACTGCAGTACTGTTTCTTTGGTGGTACTGCTGAGGTGTAGTAAGCAAGCCGTAAGTTCATTCATGCTCGTGTTCTTTGGATCTTTCAATGCCTGCAATACTGATTTTGCATCCGTTAGAAATACTACATGTCTGTTGTGACTCGGCAAGCAATTCATGAGCATTTTGGCTGCCTCTATTATGGCTTCCATTTCTGCTTCGAAATTTGTGGAATGTTTGCCTGTGAGTATGGATTTCTCTATTTCTTTTCCATCTGGTGTTACTATATATATTCCTGATCCTCCATCTAATACTGCCTCTTTCGCTGATCCATCTGTATATACATGTGTCCATATATCCTTTGAGTATGCTTTCTGTATGTGATTCTTAGTTGTCTCCTTTAGTACTTGTATAGTAGTTTCTGTTTTCGAAATAATGCTTGGTATATTGTCCATAATTCTTGGGAAGTTTTTCCTGTCCCATGTTGGGTATGTGTTAAAGGTGTTTAGTGGTTTTAGGTTTTGTAGGTCTGTATCTGTGAGTTATTTTTTTTAGCTGTTTAGCGGAGTGTAGAAAGCTACCTCTTTTGAGTCGCTCTTTTGTAGGTCTGCTTAGTCTTTGGTTCATTTGATGACTCTCCAAACATTTGAACTTTGCATACTGTGTGAGGATTTTTTCATTTCTTCTTTCTTCCATTGATGGCAAACCTGTGCATGTTTCCATTTCTGTGATTGGGGTAGTATTCATACCTCCTGTTATAATTCTGAGATTGCGGTTTTGTATCTTTGAGATCTTTTGAGTGTTACTCTTGGCTGCAGTCCCCCATGCTGACATTCCATATTCCAAAGCTGGTCTTACATAACCTGTATATGCTCTACTTAGAATTTTTCCATTTGCACCCCAATCTGTTCCAGCCAATTTTTTAAGGAGTGTTGTCCTCATTGTACCTTTTGTTTGGCACTTGTCTATGTGCTGTTTCCATGTAAGTCTTGGATCAAAAGTGACTCCAAGGTATGTAGGTGTCTCATCTTTTGGCAATGTTTGACCATTTATGGTTAGTAGGATTTTCTGTGGTTTGGTGGACATGCTGAAGATGGTATAGGTAGTTTTTTGGGCATTGATAGACATGGCCCATTGGTCTGTCCACATGGCCAAATTGTCCATAGTTTCTTGCAACCTTATTTTTGTTGTGCCAACGCTCTCTTCACTGCACCATATCGCCAGATCGTCTGCATACATTACTAAAAACATATAACATGTATGACTGGTAACAGCTGTCCTATTCTTTACTCCCCTTTTAGACTTTACAACACAGAAGTAGTGAGTGTATGATCTTGTCTTTCTTCCTGTACTTTAATATCAAGTGGCTTTAACATTTTGCACTTCATTATTGATTCTCTAAAGTTTCATCGCACCCTCCACTCCACCCTGATCTCACTATGACCCTTTAGCATTACTCCTCTAATTGACCCTTTAGCATTGCTCCTCTAATTGACCCTTTAGCATTACTCCTCTAATTGACCCTTTAGCATTACTCCTCTAATTGACCCTTTAGCATTACTCCTCTAATTGACCCTTTAGCATTACTCCTCAAATTGACCCTTTAGCATTACTCCTCTAATTGACCCTTTAGCATTACTCCTCTAATTGACCCTTTAGCATTACTCCTCTAATTGACCCTTTAGCATTACTCCTCTAATTGACCCTTTAGCATTACTCCTCTAATTGACCCTTTAACCCCTCCCCAACATCTTATTTCTCCACTGGAGAGTGATATTGCCCACTTTGAGAAACCCTAATTTACCATAACAACTGACCTACACTACTGATAAAATATACTTTAACTACATCTGATATTTGTTGTTCTGCCTTCATAGAAATATTCTCTCTCCATTCTCATTTTTGTAATCATTTCTCAGTTAGTATTTCAAAACATTTTAAAGGTCTCCTACTGATTTAGTTAGTTTTTTGCTTAATTTTCTCATAGCATTAAAGGTGGACAATGAAATTCCTACTACAGCAGAGTTAGTGCAGACAGCAGATCAAGTCACAAATGATCAGATCCCTGTTGGCGTATCCTTTGATGAGATAGGAGGTGAGTTTTTACATGAGCAGATATTCCCACTGTTATACAATCTAATCTTATTATAAAACATGGTCCGGACCAGCCAAATATTTATGATGTAACAACATGGTCCAACCAGAGAAATATTTATTTAACAACAGATTGCAACAGTCATCCTTTCAAGAAGCTTTAAATGAGGGTTTCTGATCAGGGTTGCCAAATAGTTTGAACAGTTTATGGCTAGATTTTTCATAGACAATAATCAACATAGACGTCTTCTTCAGCGTTCATTCTCAAACTCCCGCTGGATTTCCCTTATAATAGAACCATGGTCTCACTAGATTTCCAGCAGGATATAGTCCAGAGAATGGAAATGCATTGTGTCGCCATTTTATTTGCGCCTATGTATTTATATGCACCAACACATCCGTCTTTGGTGGGATCAACATGGATAATATAGAAATAAATGTGTAAACAATTTCAGTTATCTTGGAGCAAATATAAATAGTTCCGGAGATTGTTCAGTTGAGATTAAAAGAGGACTGACAATTGCAACACAAATAAAAAACTGTGTCAAAGTAGTAATAATGACACTTAAAATAACCTTTTAAGAGAATGTGTTTTGCCAGTGGCAACATATGGATGCAAGACTTGGACTTTAACCCCTTCCCTGCAGAGGCATCCTTAAGGATATGATGAAAAGTTACCACTATTTTGCGGACATCTCCTTAAAGAGCAATGGGCGATGTATTCATATAGTTTATCCCTGAAAGCACCTCAAAGTGTTCAAATACTCCCATTGGCTAGTTCAAACTGTCTAAAGGTCATCTAACAATTGAAATCATATTTACACACATTTGGAAGAATAATTACTACTTTCTGTGTGTTGGCACAGGTAGCCTTTCTTTGTGTAGTAATTTTTCCTTGAACGTACAATGGCGCAACATACACTCAATTAATTTGAAAATTATAAATATTTGAAAGAAAGTTTCTTTGATAATTCTAGCATTCATTATCTAATATAGGAAGTGATTGAGAAAGTTAGTTAGTCGTCGGAGCATCATCACTGCAAACTGGACACGTCCATAGTTGCTGCGATCTCTCCCTGAGTGCATCCACCATTACACTTCTGCTGACAGTACCAGTCCTGTTCTGGTTGACCATCATTCTTCTGCGCCCTCTTAAATGTTCACTTTTAGCAACACTGCATTTCAAACCCTAATCATTAATCCTGGACATTGAAAAGGAATCATCATCCACACTAGTCTCACCCTCCTGTGCTATATCTCTTATGGAATTCAAAATGTCAGCTCGATCCATTGCCACAATCACGCATGATGCCAGTTGATGCAGATCTGCTCTTTCATTGCCTCGAACACTCACATGTCCCGGCACAAAAATAAATATAGCTGCTTTCAAACTAGCCTTTCTCAATATCCACTGTTTGAGAACGAGACCCACTTGTACCTTCCTAATCATACTCATAGAGTCAGTCACTCAAAATGCAGACCCGTGTTACCTTCCGTGTCCATACTCACTCAAATGCCCTGGTCAACACCATAATCTCCATGGTCATGCTACTCGTAGTCACAGCAAAGGCCCCACTCTCCTCCCTGATTGTTTTACCTGTACACTGAGAAGTTATACTTCTAAGTTAAAGGTAGCAGCAAATTTAGAAAGTGTTAATTTGCATTGTGATACTAGTTTGGTAATGTTTCAAATTTGTGATACAATAAGGTAAACATTTTCATTTTCTGTCGACAATGGTGTAATTATTCATAACATTGATCATGTAAACATTTTAAGAATCTTGGAACGTGTATCACATGATACTATTACACAACATATTTGTGATACGACAATTAAATAAACAGACAAGCATATTACTGATAGGAAGAATTTTGTGCCCGGAATAAAACGGGTTATTATGATTAATTCGATTTGATTGAAATAATGTTTCATTTTGCGAAACAAATGTATATTAAGGTTTTCAAATCTCTATAATATAAAGAAGCATTATGCTTATAAATTCATAAATTAGAGTACACAGTAATAATAGACCTACAGTCAAATTCTTTAATGTGAGAATGTACTGGACAAATTGGTTAGAGGAAAAACATTTTACAGCCCTTGAAATTTCCCCACACGGCAGTTACAATTTGATCTTTTTACTCAGCACAGCTGAGGGGTTAAACAAAACAACATCCAGAAAAATAAATTTATTTGAAATTAAGTGCTACAGAAAGATTGTATGAATATCATGGACAGAAAAAAAAGTTAACATTGAAATTTTGAAATTACTTAAACTAAATGAAAGGTGGCTTCTAAATACCATCATAAGAAGGAAGCGACAGTATTTATGACACCTTAAAGAGGAGATGCATCATGGTATCTATCGAAAGGCTGATTCTGGAGGGCAGAGTGCTGGGAAAGAGAAAGACCAAGAAGATGATGGACCAGCGACATAGGGGAATGCATGAACATGACTGGCCAATGAAGGCCTGCTTGCCCTGGACAAAGAGGCATTCAGAGTATCCACGATGAAAACGAATGTTCTGGAAAGAATATGTCACTTTATTTATATATATGTATTTATATATATATATATATATATATATATTTCTGAAATGACATATTTACCAGTAGGAATATTTTGATTCTTGAACTAATATGACTGTACTCTTTACTGCTATTTTTATTCTTGGTTTGGCTGTATTATTTATTGGTATGTTTTTATTACCAGATTCTTGGCAAGAGGCAGCCCCAAAAAGCAAGAAGAAAAAACCTAGGAAAGACAACTAGTTGCAGACATTGTCAAAATTTAGCATTTGTGAAAAAAAAGGCAACATTCCTTCCATGTTGTAATTATATGTTTACTTGATAGAAATCTTATCCATATGTTCTGATATGTAATGACAACATAATGTCCTGTGATCATATGTAAGCACTCTGAATACTGTAGAAACAAATCCTATGTTGTGGTCAGAGGGAATGTATGTTAATTTGTGCATGTGCCTATAATAATGTTTGCTGCATATTTTCATATACATATAGTTGGCCTTACTGCAGTTCTACAGTATTCACATTAAAGTACAGCAACATTTGTAATAGTGATGTATGCACTGTAAGTATAACTGGTTGATGATACAGATATTAATATGTGTTCTTCTGCATTCAGCATCTACAGTCATGCTAGATGGTCAGACCTGTCATCAGAGTTAAGTCCACTGTTTTCTCCAGGACAGGGCACCTGCTACATAGCTTTTTCCTCAAATCTTATCCTTTGGCCAAACCTGGAGTCTCTGCTCTTTTTATATTGGGCAGTCTTGAAGTATGTGTTCGGGCATTTGGATTCCGGATCCACGTGGACATTCATCTGTGTATGAGTCTATAAAGTTGGCCCAGCAGTCTGCAGTGGCCTGGTCTAAGATGAAATAGTGTGGTCTATTGATATCTTTGGAGATGATGTAGGAATTAACATTTGTATTAATGATGTGTACAGTGCAAGTTTAGTCTGTTGATAGATACAGATATTTGTATTAATGATGTGTGCACTGTACGTTTAGCTGGTTGATATGGTTGATAATACAAATATTAATATGTGTAATGATGAAGTATGCACTTCAAGTTTAGTTGGTTGATAATGTTGATATTAACATTTGTAAGTTCCTCATCACTATACAGTTTTTCCTTTAGCTATGTCAGAGAGGACCACATCTATTCTTTACTCCTATAGCAATATAATTTACTGTACTGTTAACAAATGTGAGCAGAGATATAAATCCCTGAAATATCACAGGACATTATGTTTTAAAATGCACATTTTACTGTTAATGTATATGATCATCTTACCTGTTGCTGTATCTGAGTTGTTGACACTAGTCAACTTGTCCATAATGACTAACAGCAATAGTAGCTGCTGTTTCAGATATCAGAAGACTTTTCTTTGACATTTTGAGTGAAGACATGGTTGCCAAATAGTTTGAACTGTTTATAGCCACATTTTAAGCGGGAAATAGCCAGACTTCTAAATTTGGTACAAAAACTATGGAAAACATATAAGCACAAAGTTAAATTCAGTTTACATACAATTAAAAGCTAGGAGTTTTGATAATACAGAAAAATTGAAAAATGTTGGTGTTCTATGAATGAATAACAGTGACGAAATGGCACATACTGACGAATCATACGTGTGTGAATTTAGCGTGTAAAAGTACACAGACACATTCAATACAATATAGCTGATATTTCATGCTAATGGTAATCTGCATATATGCTAATATTCTACATAATTAATTTCTAACATTTGTTTTCTCTCAAGAAACCCACAGAATAATATGTCATCAGTGAGTAACCTACATTTTCTATGGAAAGTCAGTTGGAACATTTTTAACTTTATGCCTTTTCTTCTTTGAAAGCACAGGAACAATATTACTTGCTGTGTATCCACTCTTTTCATATTTTCAATAATTTAAACAAGAAAATATATACAATTTTATACACAATAAATTGTCAAAATAATACATTTTATGGTGAGTTACATTTAAAAATGGCTAAAAAGTACAAATTTTGCCAATATGGCAACAAAGAGTGAAAAAAGTCAAAGATGTGCCAAATCTGTAGCTTTTGCTGCAACATTTATCAAAACTATTTTTTAGTTGTTGTTAGCCATAATTGTCTGTGTTATTTTTTATTGTGGCCTTGAGATGAATAGAATTGTTTAATTCTAGAATACAGCTTTGTATCACACAAAAAAATGGTTATTAACTTTTACAATGCATATGAAGTGCTGTGATAATACTGTGAGGGTCACTAAATACTTTTTTTTATCAAAGTGTTAACTTTGTTTCATCAAGAATGATTGTAAAGGTAAGAATTTGTCGAATTTTATATCAATGTTATATTTTTGGTTCATTATAATCTGTATTTTTTTGTTTCAAATGTACTATCTTGATATAATAGTACACATCCATTAGAAATGTTTCCCTGCTGCCTATTGCAGTCTTGATCTCCATATAAAATATATAGGTTCATTAAGTCTAACTATCAACTAGGTTCAACTATCAACTAGGTTCAACTATCAACTAGGTTCAACTATCAACTAGATTCAACTATCAACTAGGTTCAACTATCAAGTCAAAGAGAGGATGGGGGTTCATGCAGCTTCTGTACTACTGAATGTAAAAATGAGTCATAGAAACTTTGACAATAGTTGAAAAGCCTTTTCTATACAGGATATAAGTGAATTGGAGGCTACAGAAATGTGGTTTCTGAGAAGAATTATGAAAATACCATGGACAGCCAAGAAAACTAATGCAGAGGTTCTCATTGATGCTGGCGTAAAAAGATCAATCATATCAAACATTAGAGGCAGACAGTCAAGGTTTCTAGGGCATGTGCTGAGAAGAACAAAGCTTGAACACTTAATAACCACTGGAAAGATCAAAGGGAGAAGAGATAGAGGTCGACAAAGAGAAAAGTTACTAGATGGGCTTGTATCGTGGCACGGTAGAAGCTCACCAACCGAGCTTATTGACAACACAAGAGACAGAGAATCGTGGAGAGACATGATCACCTACGCCAGTCGGCATGGCACTTGATTGATTGATACAGGATATGCTTCAGCTATTTGATTAATTCAACTAAAATCACAACATCGCTGTTATTCTAGTAAAGTCAAGATTTCCTTTTTTCACACCAGTGAGGTTAATATGGTGTCAGATCCGTATTTTTCATTGACTCTGAATACCTGAAGATGAAGTGGTCGGCATCAAGCTTACCACCTTTACTTTCCCAAATGATCTGGTACCCAGTTTCTTAGGATGGATCAGCCTAGGAGCCATTGATTTTAAAATATTTCCAGTTGAACTGGAAATCGAACCTTGGGTCACCGGAACAGAAAGACCATTCACTAACAACTGAGCTAGCTTAAGATATGTATAATTAGCGAGAGAAAAAAGTAGGATTGCTCATAATCTGTATATTATCACTTTTTCATAAGTTTTTACTTCTGCTGTAGTTATGCTTTCTATTTCTGATTGCTGTGGTGTACCAACCACTGGCTTCAGCACTTTTACTTGCTAAGGCAGATTGTGGTCTTATTCACATGTAGGAGAGTGTGGTCAGACTTCATTTTCAGTTATTAGTGGCCTACTAAAACCTCGCCAAGGAACTGGTTTTGGTGGTGTTCATGATGATAAAGTAATCCCTTCAGCTATGAGCAAGAGCTCTTAACACCCCATAGATTTTCTGACTAAAGCAAGTTGCCCATCAGTTGAGAAACTGAGTTGACACCGGAGCTTGTATACAATTTGTTGTCTCAATGCCATGTTTATGTTAGAGGTTTATATAGGCATGTTTATGTTAGAGGTTTATGTAGGCATGTTTATGTTAGAGGTTTATGTAGGCATGTTGATGTTAGAGGTTTATGTAGGCATGTTGATGTTAGAGGTTTATGTAGGCATGTTGATGTTAGAGGTTTATGTAGGCATGTTGATGTTAGAGGTTTATGTAGGCATGTTGATGTTAGAGGTTTATGTAGACATGTTTATGTTAGAGGTATAAGTAGGAATGTTTATGTTAGAGGTTTATGTAGGAATGTTTATGTTAGAGGTTTATGTAGGCATGTTGATACTAGAGGTTTATGTAGGCATGTTTATGTTAGAGGTATAAGTAGGAATGTTTATGTCAGAGGTTCATGTAGGCATGTTTATGTCAGAGCTTTATGTAGACATGTTTATGTTAGAGGTATAAGCAGGAATGTTTATGTTCGAGGTTTATGTAGGCATGTTTATCTTAGAGGTTTATGTAGACATGTTTATGTTCGAGGTTTATGTAGACATGTTTATGTTAGAGGTTTATGTAGGCATGTCGATACTGCAGCAGTATCCCAGGAGCATAGGGATATACTTGTGGGCCAACTATTTCATCATTCTTCTGTCATATTAGTGGACACATCTGCAATAATAGTACATCTGGCTGTCCCCTGCCACCCAGGAGTGTTACAGAAGTACAAAAGTGCAATGTCCACTGTCCTGCATATCTTTATCATTCATGGGAATTATTTGATAGAGGACAAAAGTAAGCAATTGTGACAGGACATGCATTTAACCCATTAGTGGAGGACAACAGGACATAAATATGAAACATGTATAACTAAAGCTGAGTGTGGAAGGGATAATCACTAGAAGAATAGCCACACTAACTAGAAGTATACTGTTGCATGCTGATAGGCCACTTGTAAGACATGCCCGCGTTCCTCGTGTAGAATTATGGAGATAGAAATGACATAAAAATCATGTCTGTGCATTTGTTCAGTTTTCTTTAAAATGGTTAAATCAAAACCCAACTGATATCAACTATTTTTACCTGTGATATGCAAGCATATGCATGACTTCTTGTTTCAAGTATTTTTGCTGGGTATGTGGGTAGGTTATTAAATCCTCCTGCAGGAGAGGAATACACCTTTCAACCATGGACACTAATCAGTTTAGGTTATATCAGAGCATTTTGGAGATTTAGGCTCAAGTAATGCTGTCACCATAGTCTCCTAGTTTATCAGGTAACTTTTCTTGTTAGATTTTTACGTCAAAGTCTAATGGGTTGTAGACATATCTTAAAGCTCTGATTAACTACACACCGTGGTAGATATGTTTTTTTGTTAAATTGTTAGAAGATGAAACATATACAAAACTTGTGTTAAGTAACTCTCATAGTATTCATAATGAGTAGTTGGTACTTAATCTCATTTCAGTCGCAAAATATAACATTTACACTTTATCTCAGGTGAAGTCAGATGACACAGAATTAAACTCCAACACAACGCATCTCCATTCCCTGTAGTACATCCTGCTGGAAATCTAGTAGTAGCCGTTGTCCTGTTGCAAAGAGATCCCGCAAGAGATTGAGAACAAACACTAAAAAACAGTCTTACCGTAAATTACCGTGTATAAGCAGAGAATTTTTTGACGTTTACCAAAAATTGATTTACAGGTCTCTGCCTATAAACAAGTACAGCAATATTTTTTTTTAATATTGCGTCAAATCCTGGTAACAGTGGGGACAAGCTTACCAGTAAAATAACTCCCAAAAACCAGTGACTTGCATGTTTTTGTCAATATATTCAAGCCAGGTTAAAATGCCTATAGCTATATTATACCAGTATCTGGTGTTATTTGTTAATCGTACTACGGTAACATGTACCGTTAAATTCTGAATATAAACCCATCCGATTGTAGGCCGAGAACCTAACTATCCCTTCCCAAAAGTGGAGAAAGTCGAAGGTCCGACTATAGACCGACATCCCCAACTTAACAAAGCCAGCAATAATGAACTTCATCATCATAAGAAAGAACTGACATGCTAAATGGAAATTAACACAAACTTTCGCAACTCTAAGAAAATGGCATTCCTTTCATTTGCTTCACTCACATAACTTGAATGAATCAAGGAATGAAACCCTGGTGGCTACTGTATTCTGGAACAATATATCCGAAAATATTGAATACCCCGTAGGCTGACTTCCCTATCCATGACTATAGACAGTTTATGAGGTGGCGAGACTTTGGGGAACAAAGTTTTTCCGAACAGCGCTAGTAATTACTATGTAACTATTATGTCACCAGCTGGCTTCTGACAGTGACATTTAAGTGGGAAACGTTTAAGTGGGAAACGATGAAAGGCAAGACAGCAAGATCACGAACACGTTTGTTTTTATAAGATACAGAAGAGTTTGAACTTTGTTCCTGGTTATGTTTACCGTGTGGGGAGAATACGGTAATAAAATAAACATAACAGAGGATTGTGAAATTGATCTGTCTTCCACTAAATGTACAGTGGTTGGGGGAGGGAATCAATTACGGTGCAATTTTACTACAAAATGCCTATGATGTGTTGTGATTTGGAACTGCGGCCTCAGTGGGCTGGACTAATTAACAGAATATACGGCTGACTTAGCTAGCCACGAATACTGCACAAGTAGTTTAGCTTCCAGTTCATACATTTTTATTGTCATTGTGATTTTATTCCTGTAAGTGTAAGCGGGAAACGGGAAAGATGAATGGCCAGACAAAAACATGCCAGATCACGTTTGTTTTTAAAAGATACAGAAGAGTTTGAACTTTGTCTGACCTGTATGTTTACCTTATACGGTAATATAAACTGAGACACAGCTCTGACAGTTTCACTATTGATTTTTTTCCTCCATTCCCCTCCCTCCAACACTGCCTAAGCGGCAAAGTTTTGGATGTCAAAAATGTGTTTGTGCAAGACCGTAGTATGTAGAGTAAGACCTCTGTACAGAATTAATTAGGACTTCATTCTATGTTTCTGATTATTGTCTTGGTCAATATTTATATACTTGGAGTCCCATGTTAAAAATTGGCAAGACCGACCAGCGACATGCACAGAAATACTCAAAATCTGCCTTTGAGGTGTTGTTTTAAATTTTCTGTACACAGGTATTATAGCCTAGTAGACGGTCAGTAACTGTTGTAACATTTGCTTTACCGCAACAAGAAAGTGTGTGACAGTGTTTAGATTACTGGTAGTTAGTGTTTCCCTACACAAACAAGACTAGGCCTAAGCTACCAATCAGCTTAGGCTATGGTATTTCATTTGTTTTTTCCACAGACCATTACCGTATTTTGGTCAATAAATAACATCAGATACTGGTATACTTTTCTGACCAATTTCGATGATCAATTGAAACCTTTATGATATAAATATATGTACTATAAACGGTAAATAAAACCGGCAATACCCATTGCTAAAAATAGCGTTTCCGGGAAATTATTCTAAAAAAATGGCGGCTTCTCTGAAATAACGATATAGACCTAGTGAGTGAGTTTTTATCAAGAAATATCGGAGATTTTGAAGGAAATATTGTATGATATATAGAAATTAATGTAATTAGAGGCCTAGCATTATGGTAAGTACGCTCTAGATTGCTGGTGAGCTCTAGTCATTTTATCCTGGCTTAATATATCGGGACAAGTGACTGTAATTTTTTTAAAAAGTGTTTTTCTCCATTTTTACTGTGATTTGGACGTAATTTTTTTAAAATTTGATCTTACTCTCGAAAATAAGCCTAGGAGTATGAAGTCATCTCTGTTTTTTGTCCAAAAATTCTCGGGTTATACACGGAATTTAACGGTAGGTACATATAATATCGTCTATGAAAAAAACAAATGAAATAGCCTATGCTGATCTACCGGTAACTCACGTTTATCATCTAGGCCTAGTATAGTGTTTACCTGGTAAACACTATCAAACACTAAACACATGTTTATCATCTAAGCCTAGTCTACCAGGTAGTGTTTTGGTAGACACTTTGATAGCAACAGACAAAATTAAAGTATTAAAGTGAATTTGACTTGCGTACAACAAAATGTTTAACCAAAATGAGCTGTAGAAATGTAATAGAGGAAAAAAACTTACCTGTAACAGTAGTTGTACAGTCATTAAAATCCTTCGAAGTCAGAATTCTACTGGAAAAATCATATCATTTAGGCGAAATCCATGATGTCACAATTAGTAGGCCTATCACTGATTTCCTCCTTGTTGTCCGAAACAAGGGGTAAAGTCGAGCAAGAGATCAGCAGAGATACAAGTGGGAGAGTAACATCACAAGAAGGTCTGGTTACAGTCTAGCATAGTGCACCACCAAGACAAGAGACAGGGGATATTGGATATCTGTTGCAGCCAACCTTCGCTCTTCGGAGATGGCACTTGATGATGATGTCCGAGACACTACTTAGGCTAAACAAAGAAACTTTACTGCCACACACTTTCCACATTGTAATGTACCAATAAATCGCTTTACTGGTGCCTATAAACACAAATAGGAAGTGTGATGTATTACAAATGTTACAGTAGGCACAAACCGTGACCGTCTACTATGCTATAAGACCTGTGTACAGAAAATGTAATGTGACCTCAAAGACCAATTTTTATTATTTCTGTGCATGTCGCTGGTCTGCCTTTGCTATTTTATACATGCGACTCCAAGTAACGGTATATAAATAGTGACTAGTGGCAATAATAAAAAACATAACGAATGAAGTCTTAATTAATTCTGTACAGAGGTCTTCTACACACGGCAGTCTTGCACAAACACGCCACTTTTGGAATCTCACCCACTTAGACAGTCTTGTGGTTTTTATTTAAAGCTCTTGTTGGAGGGGGTGAACAAACAAAATCAGCAGTAAAAGGCATCTTCCCTGTCCCTCTCGCTTTTGAAAAGTGGTTTCAAGCATATCATTCCGCTGTAATTGATACCCATAGGTTAATTTCACAATCCTCTCTCTTGTTTATTACCGTATATTCCCTAAAAATGTAAACATACAGTAACAAAGCTCAAAGTCTTCTGTATCCCATAGAAGTGGGATACCCGTTGGTGCCCGTTTTCACATCATTTTTTCATCATATCGTTTCCCGCTTAGACTTTACTAGTCTCCTGTAATGCCGTCCTAACCCTGCGGAAAGATAATTAGTAATTACTATTCACTACCCAGTAGGACACTGAACACAAACAGTTCATCCTGGAAAGTACAGCCTATTGTTTCACATTAGCGCCACCGTCTATATATGTCGTTCATGAGTGCCGAGTATTTAAGAAAACATTGAACTTTATGCATCTGAGTTAACACTGTAGTGGCCAACATTCCTGACTGAATAGGATAGCTAGGAACAATACCTGGTGGTTAGGGAAGGTCCCGCTGTATTATTTCTGATGTATTGTTCTCAGAATACAGTGACCCTATTCATTCCTTCATTCAGGTAATGTGAGAGGGGCAAATGAAAGGAATGCCCTTGCATCTTACGGTTGCTAAAGTCTGTGTTAATTTTCAATTAGCATGTCCACTAATTCTTATAATAATGGGATTCCACTGTATTATTACCGGTATTGTTACGTTATTTCTATATCGGTTTATAAACAGAATTTATAATTTGAACACTTTTGGGATGCCAAAATCACCTCTTCGGTTTGTTATTAGGTGGGCTTATACACACTAATTTACAGTATCTCCTTCATGAACCAGTTTAAGACATGAAAGGGAAATATCACTTAAATTTTCTACTTTGCTGCTTAAATGAGGAGAAGTATCCAATAGTTTTTAATCAATAATTTGTCACAAGATATTAAAGTTACTATAGACATAAGACTTCTGATTTGAAGTTATAATAAATATTTTATTTGTTGATATTGACATTATCAGTGATAACTTTCAGATAAAATTTTCTGTGAGGAATGAGTCCATGCCAATGTGGTGTTGGTTGCTAGGGTTGTTAGTGTGTTCACTATAATTAATACCATAATGTGTAGGTGGTGTTAGTTGCTAGTGTGTTCACTATAATTAATACCATAATGTGTACGTGGTGTTAGTTGCTAGGGTTGCTAGTGTGTTCACTTTAATTAATACCATAATGCATGTCTGGTGTTGGTTGCTAGTGTGTTCACTATAATAATTACAGTGGAACCACGTTATAACTTGGTCTGGACCAACAAAATATTATGTAACAATAGAAATGTGTTATATGCAGTACAAACAATATAGATTAAATATAATTACCGGGGTAGGGATTTTAAAAATTGTTGTTATATAGGAAAATCTGTTATAAAAGAACGCTATAGAGGGATTCCACTATATCATAATGTCTACGTGGTGGTGGTTGCTAGTGTGTTCACTATAATGCATGCTATAAGTATGAAACTACACATTATTAGCAACAAGATAAGTGACCATTTATTTCATGCCCATTCAAATTTCCTTCTAGTGTTATACGCCTACATTCCTGCTGATTTATGCCATTTTTTAAAACAAAATATTCTATTCTATATGGTTCAGTGATATTGATGATGTTAATGTGATCACAGTAGGAAATATTCGATTCTCAGAATATCCCCCCACTGTCAGCCCATTAAGATATTAAGATCATCAATAATCAGTTGTCCAGTACAGCAAATGTGCATGTGCTGGTCATTTGATACAACAGCACAACGGAATCACTTTCCGATCTAAATTCTGCTGGAAATTTAGTAGAACCATTGTCCTGCTATAAGAGAGATCCAGTAGACTTTTGAAAATGAATGCTTAAAATAAAATAGCTCTCTGACCATTAGTTTAAATTATCAGTGGCCAGACTTAATGTTTACCACAGCTATTATATGAATGACTCCCTCCGCTGAAAGAGACTGTGTGCCTATGAGGTGTATAGATGCTCTGTTCAATTTTTCAGTAATGTTTTACCTGCTCATTTATGCTATCTTTATTCTGTTATGACTTTATAACTCTCCTCTCCCCCCCCCCCCCCTCCAGTGCACTAATAACTGATACCATTGATTCTAATGTGTGCCATATTTTTTTCATTCACTTTGTCCTACTACACTCTAGGTTACTAATTTAAAATGTTACCATCCCGTACAACTTTTGTGACCCAATGTTTATGTGGTCTGTTCCTCATGTTTTCAATCAAAATTAAATTAGTCTAATTGGTTTATATATTGATCAATTTTATTATAAGCATTTCTCTATTATTAATTAATCTTATGCTTACATAAAACAGTTGAAATGTTATAGTAGATTACATTCATTTAACTCTTTTATCTCCATATGTACTCCATTCTTCTAAACATCGCCGAATGCAGCCTGATATGAGTATTGTTTAAAGAAAATAATTCTGTAACTCAGTGATGGAGACACCCAGAGGTTTCTGAAAAAATTCATCTGTGAATTAAATATGTTGCAAGTCTGTCAATCAGTCAGTTCCTCTTTTGCCAAGTTTGGCGCATAGGGCGGATGTCATAGTTCTCCATGCCTGTCAGTCAGTTGCTAGGGATTGCAGGTCTTGTGCATTTATGTCTTGATTTTCATTCATTCATAAATGTCCTGAGCATTGTTTTTGGTCTTCCCTGTTTTCTTTTTCCGTCTGGTGTCCACATGAAGGCTTGTCATGGAATTCCGTCTTGGAAATATGTTGCAAACTGACCTAAAATCTGTGTCCTTGTAAGCATTACTAATGACTTTGTCACTGAGATCTCTTAATTATGCCATTATCACAGTGTGGCACATAAGCCATGAACCAACCTTCTCCAAGCAGCCTGTGAGAATGATATACTATGAACTATCTTTGTCGCCTATTATTCCCACATCCCGTTCTAGAAAGAAGGGGAGTTAAGTAACCAACTTCCTGTCAGCTTTGCTTGTTCAACACCATAGTTCTTGAAGGGTCCATTCTTCAATCAAGAATTGCTTGCTGAAATGTTTACATACTTGTATTCTATACAGATTTATTTATGGGCCATGGCTGTTTGGCTTCATGCCTAACCTATCTTAGCCCTCAGTCACCTTTTTATAAAATTCATCGCAGAATATGGTTCTATTGTTTCTTTCCTGGAGAGATTTTTTAATACTGTGCATGTCTGTAATCTATTATTGTCATTTAAATAAGGGTAAAGATGTTGATTTTAGCAATAAATACTTTTGCTTGAAAGTGTATTGTACGCCAGTACTGTCTCACGACAAGTTATAGGATCATGTGCAAGTACTGTCTCACTGACAAATTGTAGGATCGTACGCAAGTACTGTCTCACTCCCAAGTTGTAGGATCGTACGCAAGTATTGTCTCACTGACAAGTTATAGGATCTTAAGAGAAAAGCTTGTTAACAGTACCCATTTTTTTTTTAAATGTACTGTTAAATATGATTGTCTGCAAATCTTTCTCAAGACTGTATGCTGCTTACACATTAAAACTGGTATACCATGTATGTTTTAATTCAGTGGTTCTCAAATCTTTCTCAAGACTGTATGCTGCTTACACATTAAAACTGGTATACCATCTATGTTTTAATTCAGTGGTTCTCAAATCTTTCTCAAGACTGTATGCTGCTTACAAATTAAAACTGGTATACCATCTATGTTTTAATTCAGTGGTTCTCAAATCTTTTCCATGACTCCCCATCCATTCCCCATTGTGACAATTTTTTTGTCCGTGACCCCTAGAGCCAATAAAAAGCTTGTTGACTTTCTTCAAAGAGTTCTATAATAATAATAATTAAACCCATAACCCGTCATGGTTGTAGGGGTGTCACATTGAGACATAACCCGTCATGGTTGTAGGGGTGTCACATTGAGACATAACCCGTCAAGGTTGTAGGGGTGTCACATTGAGACATAAACCGTCAAGGTAGTAGGGGTGTCACATTGAGACATAACCCGTCAAGGTTGTAGGGGTGTCACATTGAGACATAACCCGTCAAGGTTGTAGGGGTGTCACATTGAGACATAAACCGTCAAGGTAGTAGGGGTGTCACATTGAGACATAACCCGTCAAGGTTGTAGGGGTGTCACATTGAGACATAACCCGTCAAGGTTGTAGGGGTGTCACATTGAGACATAAACCGTCAAGGTAGTAGGGGTGTCACATTGAGACATAACCCGTCAAGGTTGTAGGGGTGTCACATTGAAATATTTGATGCAGGAAGATCAGGCATCTCTGATAAGTGTGAAAACTTCACACTCTGTCCAGTCCGTGATATTATCCATCCATGTCTTCTTCTGGCCACCTTGTCTTATTTCTCCCCCCTCTCCACCATCATTTTCTTGTCATAGAGAAATGTCTCATCATATCACCATAATTTACAGTTTCACGACTGTTAGCAGTGGTTCTTGTTGTGTTAGCAGTGGTTCTTGTTGTGTTAGCAGTGGTTCTTGTTGTGTTAGCAGTGGTTCTTGTTGTTCCTCTCAAACATTAATTCTAACATGAACAAATACACTTCTATGCATGTTAGTAAATATTATTCAAATAGTTATCTTTCTGTTGCCCCTCTAGATGTTTCTGTTGTCCCCAATTTCTAATATTTCCCTGTTGCCCACCTGGAAATACCTGGAATGGCCCCATTGGGAAACCGTGTTGAGAGCCAGTTTTAATTACAAATATACTCTGGTATTCCAAATCAACTATTTGAGCAGAGCATATCTGGCAATAATGAGCATTGCTGATTCCCTTGTAATGTTTATTAACTGTAATCTTGCCTCTCAAGTCTTCCACGACTGCTGATAGTTTCATCTTGGTCAAATATCTACTATTGAAAATAGTTCCTGTATCAATGATATGTATGCCATTCACATTGAGTATGTATCATACCTATCATCTCATAAAAATATACGGTCCTTTCCCTGAATGCGTGCCTACCACATATTTCGCTTGTTCATGGAATGTTAATGAAGTTCGATATTATGCACATGTTCATTCCCAGTGTGTTATTATCTGCACAGTTGATGTACCGTCAATAAAATTACTTCATTAGCAGACCATATCGCCAGAAAAAACAAAATGGCTAATGTTAATGGAAATTAAGGTATGTACTGATTTAATGCCATGAATGCACATCAGAGTAGAAGGGATTATCCTGGAGGTGGAGGGGGGGATTATTGGTAGGCTTAGATCTAATTAAAACCTTAGTACCCCTTCCCCCTAAACTCCATACATTTGTACCTTAAAGGGAGAAAGAAACAGATTATACCACAATTTAATGCAACATATGAGCATCGTAGGAGAAGTGATGATCCTAGAATTTAATGGGGTGGGGTGGGGGGGAAGAGGGTTATATCTAATTCTAACCATAGAATTGCCCCTCCTAAACTCTATACATCTGTATCTCAAGGGAAACAGAAGCTTTGTTGCTTCCTTATCATTTGAAGGTATTGATACGACAGTCATTTTGTTAAAAGAAATGAATCAGCAGAGTGATGTCCCAAACTACTAAAAAATTACAACCAGATAATTATTTAAAAACTATGAGCGCTGGTAGGCACATGTTCAGGGAAAGGACCAAATATAATGTATTTTGTACAGAATATACTCTGGTTTTATTGCATACACCCAATATTGATCTTTAAAGTATTCTATACAGAAATTGATATCAAAATACATTATTTTGTGACCACTGTGCACTCCAAATGCAGAATGATCCTTCAGAAAATTGACACTTATGAAGGATAATTAAGTTTATTGAAGAGACAAAATTAAAGATGTTGAGAAATATGTAAGTGAAAGAAAGAAGACATTGTATGAATTGTATCATGAACATAACTTTCATAGAATGGGACAAAAATGGTGGAGGATAAAACATGAGTAAAAAAGAAAATGTACTTGTATTAATCTGTATGTTTTATTTTATCATTTCTGATTTGATCTTTATATTTTTTGTGCAAGTGACTATAAATATACAGTGAAATCCCTGTATGCCCTATAATAAATTGGTGCAGATTGATGAAATATTTATGTAATAAACACATTTTGATACACTAAAAATAAATTAATTATGGATTTTGAAAAGTATTATTGAATAAAGAATTTGGTTATAAGTGTGTGCGATATAAAGGGATTCCACTATATATCTTTTCAAAGTATTGTACATGTGTGTATGCATATGGTTAGAATACAGCATTTGTGACCAAAACAGAGAGGGGAGGTAATACAATTGTCTGTATTGAGGACAAGTTCCTTTGAGTGTTTTAATAAGTGGTTAAACTTATTAAACTAGAACATTAATTGTTTGTATTGTTTAACTAAATCATATATATTTTTCTTGTGGTTGTCCAACAGTTTAACTGGAGAGTATGTAGTGGTAATGTAAGTTGACAAGTTTAGCTAAAGACATGGATTTCTTATGTGTATTGACAAGATTAGCTAAAGACATGTATTTCTTATGTGTATTGACAAGTTTAACTATAGATTATGAGTTTGATGGTTTGACTAGCGAGCATGTCCTGTGTTTAAATATGTCCTTGGCTGCAGCAGGTTTACACATTCAGAATCATGAGTTGTTCTGGTTAACAATCCCAGAATCATGAGTTGTTCTGGTTAACAATCCCAGAATCATGAGATGTTCTGGTTAACAATCCCAGAATCATGAGTTGTTCTGGTTAACAATCCCAGAATCATGAGTTGTTCTGGGTGTTCATAAAGAAGCAGAATCATGATTTTTTTCTGGGGGTCCATAAAGAAGACTATGCTCTGAAACAAATATATTACCTGAATAATAAAGGAAAAGACATAAAGGATTGACTTCATGACACTCATATTTTTCAATATGGGCTTCATCTCTCTCAACGAAGCAGCACTGCACCTACCCACAGTATCACTCATAACTCTGCAGCTTCAAGTGATCATCCAGAATCTTTTACAAAATCCACTTTGTAAACAAAACAACTTGAATAATTGTTTTCATTCATTCTCAAACTCCCACTAATCTCTTTTGTAGCCAGAGAATGGAAATGCGCTGTGTCGCTTTTTATTTCTGCCATGACCCAGCACATCCAACTTCAGTATTTGTAACTAATGCATTCAGTGTTTTTGCCACTTTCACAGAACTGTGGATGTCTGCAGCCATATTGCCAGTAGGACAACCACACTAGAGAACTAGTTATTGCACTGTATGTTGGTCATGAATGAATAATAATAATTGGTAAAATTGTGTTTACCTAGAAAAGTATGTATTTGTCATGTCTTTTGATAAAATAGCTAGAAATAAATTATGTACTTGTCATGTGATTACACAAGAAATTTGCATGAATATCACTAATTGCAGGTTCCACTTTGGAGTGGGTTGAAAATGCAACTTATTTCCTGTCTACTATTAGTTGTATTGTTCAAACTGTGATTACTAATCCTTGTTTTCTTCTTTTTTTTTACTATGTTTTTCATCTCAAATGAACATTAATTATCATGTTTTGTCAGTGTTATGACACATTTGTTATCAATGTAGTAATTAAAGTGGGAAGCCATATACCAATGTAGTGTTATGGGTGTGAGGAGTCAATCATTGTAGCTGTCAAGTGCAAAGGAGATACAGTGTGTATGTATATTATATATTATGAAATCCCTCTATAGTGTATCCTATTATAACAAATTTACCAACATTTTTCAAAAATCCCCAATAAATTTTATATTTTATTATTTGTACTGTGTGTAGAAATTTTCTGTTATTACATACATTTTGCTCAGTCCAAACCAAGTTGTTATGGGATTGCACTGTGTGTGTGTGTGTTATGGGATTTAACCATGTGTGTATGTGTTCCATTGTATAGTTCTTGATGCTCCCAAAAACTTAACAATGTATCCATTTAGAGTAAATTTGTTGCCAGATTATTTTTGTATTGTATTTAATAATTTAGTTTACTACTTTGATGACAAAGTTTGGCGATAGTCGATTTTATGGAATAGGACCTGTATACCCTTGGTGACCAACTTTGACGAAAGTCTATAATAACACTTCAGTAATATTGCAACCATAGTGGTTGCATTTCTAAAAATAGCTCAACCTGTATGTAGTATGTAATTCCAAAATGACCGCCCCTATAAAATAGTCTTATGACATGGTTTGTTTGTGAATTCTTTAATAATTAATTCTGAATTTATCGCAGGTGAGTTTGATCAATACATTTAATGTAATGTAACACTTTGCCCATCATTATACAATATATATGATTGGGCTCCTGAGCTTTCAAATTCATTCATAAAATGTAAGCACTCATTGTTACACTTTTAAAATTAAGGCTCTATATCGTGAGCTGGATTCTATTCATATTTTTTATGACCATATAATATGTTTAGAAATTTGCTAACTCCGTTGGTAATGGGATAAGTGTGCTCTGGGTTGATGGTCAGCAAAGTATTAAACAATTATCTCTCAGTATTTTTTTTTTGACACTGTGTGATTTCTTTACTTCTCTTTACTACTTACCTCATGCCCAGATTGTACATGTTGTGCTGCTATTAAACCACATCCGAGAACTGGGTATTTCCTACTATTGTTTCTCATGTCTACATTGCAAGGTGGTGATAGTATTCAAATATTTCTTTGACATTTCTTTATTTATGTACAATCAAATTTGTGGTCTTCTTAATGGATATTTTGTACATACCAACCATGAATTGTACAAATATTTTGTCTAATGTTTTGGTTGTAAAATATATTTAAAAATTGATTGAAATGTTGCATACATTGATTGTAGGTTATTACGATTAGACTTCTACTCACCATCTTCTTCTGCGTTCGTTCTAAAACTCCTGCAGATTAGCAGGATGTAGTCAGGAAAATGGAATGCGATGTGTGCCCTTTCAACCCTGACACATCTGACTTCGGTATGGCTTCTGGGTCACTTTGACCCTATATGGGATGAGACAGCCAACTCCACCCCATAACTTCCTTAGTCATCTATAACATGCATGGAAGGTAAACAGTGTTGCTATTCTTTGCTCCTCTTTTGGGCCCCGGCAACACACATGGGTCTACTGATCTAAGTGATGAGAGAGTGCACACTGGTGAGACACACTAGTCTCCAGGTTATGGATATTGTTATTCAACTCCTGTTAATATTGAAGCACCACTAATACATTCAGTCAGTACAATGTGGATGGTTGGTGTTCAAACCATGTCTTCATGGATACACCTGTCAAAAATAGGGGACAGTGCAGAGACATGACTGGAGGATTTCATCAGTCTTTAGAATGTCTTACATATGAGAAATGATGATGATGATGTTCCTCCTTCGCAAGCAAAGATGAGCATGGCATGAGAAATAATAGGAATGTGTTGAACAAGTAGAAAGACAAAAAACAATATTTGTGATTGTCTAATTTGGTTTGGGGGTTCGTAGATGCCCGATGAGTCTGATTCATGCCAGAAAAGTTCTATTGCAGTGCATGCAGGAGTGCAGAAGGTCCAGAGTAGGAGAGTTTTTAGATTTGTCCTTCCACTTCTGTTGCTTGTAAATTGCCCGCAGTGTTCTCTTTTTCAAATTTAGTGATGCAAGCAGTGATCTGTGTGTACCAAGCTGAGCTATCAAGGGCTGTAGTCTCCCATGAGCTAGGATCGATGCAACAGTGCTGGAGAGAGTTCTTTAGGTAATCCTTGATAGCGCTTTTTCTGCCCTCCACTTGAACATTTACCATCGCACAGTTCCCCATACAATAATCTCTTTGGAAGGCGCTTGTCTGGCATACGGACGATGTGGCCAGTTTAGCGAAATTGGGACAGAGTCAGCAATGCATAGATGCTTTGCATACAGGACTTTTGCTGAAAGCCATGACTTGCATGGTGAAAATTGGATTTAAGTGAGGCATAGTTGTAAAATATCATCAGCATCACTCTCTCGCTCCTACACATACAGTTTCAGTGGCAAGACGACTGAGTGTGTGTCTGGGTGCAGTAGATGACCAGGGTGCCTTACTATCTCACCATGCTCTTTGACGCTAGCTGAATTACACATTTCTGCCCAGTGGCCCAGATGAGCACCTGTATGCCGTCCGCTGCAATATGAGAAATATGGGACAGTGTAGACTGGAGGGAATGTCAGTTCATAAAATGAGCTGATAACATAATTTTCTAATGAGAACACAGTTACAGAGGTACAAGTTTTGCTACTGTTGTAAAAGTTAGCTCGATGACCTAAAATATAACTACGTCTGGAGGAATGGAACTGGTGATAGTGCAAAGGGTTAAGCTTGTTATACTTTATTTTTGAACTATGTGTCTCATATTGTAAGAAGATGGCATTACGGTACATGAATTGAAGCGAGTCACACATGATTCCTTCAATTCTTTGTGTTACAAGACATATACAATTGTGTTTAAAAGATTTATGATTCTTACAAAGCATGTACGATTGTGTTAAAAACATCTATGATTGTGTTACAAAACATGCATGATTGTATTACAAAGCATGTATGATTCTTACAAAGCATTTATAAATGTTACAAAGCATGTATGATTGTGTTACAATGCTTGTACGATTGTGTTACAAAGCATGTATGATTTACTTGATCATAGTTGAGGTTCATGTTTGTTGAAACTGACAGAAATATTTGAGTGATTTCTCTTTTTATTTGAGCAATTTCGCCAACATCTCAGGAATACAATCTCAGTTTCTTTCCGTAACTTTATTAATATATGGGTCAAACATTTATCTTGTTTTTAGTGTACTGGTGTCATTGTGTGAATGGCCTTTTTTGTCTTTTAGATGAAAAAAAATAAGCAAAGGCTTCCAGATACACTATATGCATGTATGTATGGCCTTATTTGTCTTTTAGACAGCTATTTAGCAAGTCATGTATTTAGGTGCCAGTAGTTAAATTTACAATGAATCAGTCATTGCTGTTTGCATTGATCTTTGCTAAATGTGTGTCGCATGTATTCTAATCTGTCCCTCAGTACAAGACATGTCGCAGAATCAAGAGTGGGGCAGAAGCTGCAAAGAACCTCAAACATCATGCTGCACACAAAAAACATGACAGAAGACAAGAGCTGCTTAATGTAAAACAGACTCCTTCTCGCATGTTCAGAGTGTGGTAGACAATTCCAGGCACCAGGACTCATTAATCACAGTCGGGCACACTACAATCATTATCCCAGTTGAACTGAATGGTCATTGTCAATAACGACAGACAAACAAGAGCCTGTCCTTAAAAAATATTTCAAAGGTTTCTGCACCATTACACAATGTCAACCTCCATGTACCATGGCCCTCAGCCACATTTGTACAGTGTCTCATGAGTGGTCTGCTTCTAACTCATTTCCCTTCTGAAAGTTGTTAGCCAAACAATATTTGCAGTGTATTGTTGTTGATTCTTCACCTATGACCCAGGCATCTTACCCATCTTCTGCCTCAGTGTTCCCATAATTGGTGGTAATTTTACTCACTGCATTGCCTCTGTATTTGGGACTTTCATACATTATGTGAACACTACAGGGAGGCGTCTGAAGAAAAGTTTGACAGTTTTTGATAGGAGATTTAATAGGAGATTGACAAAAGTCAACGATGCTGTTTTTAATACACCAATTAAAGTATTTGAAATATTTTTTTTCTGTGTCTGCTCCCAAAAATTTGGGAGAGTGGAGGTTAATTTTTTTTTTTTACTTAATTGGGTGGGTGTCTGAATTCTTGATAGTTGTTGATAGGGAGGGGGGTGCAAAAAATTGTTGGTGTACTTAATGGATAGAACCATTTTGATTTTTTCCGGCAACTTGAAGTCCATTGTGTTGTGAAAAAGCTCCAAAATTATGTTATATATTTATTCAGATGTCATGGAAAAGTTAACACTGGTGATTCGTTCCCTATTATTGCCTACAGATCTGAGAAGGTCATGTCTTGCCACAGTGTTTGAATTATTTATCCTAAGTGGAGGGGAACTTTGATAAGGAAGTCAAGAATAGCTGATAGAGAGTTTCATGTGTATGTGTACAGTTGAATTGAATATCAAGGGCCAGTTTCAACCATGTGTTCCAAAACAAATTGATGGAATAAGTGCATTCAGATATTCTTAAATCTATTATGTGATCTACTATAGTAATGTCGAAATCTTCTACTGTAGTAATATTGAAATCTGTAGTAATATTGAAATCTTCTACTGTAGTAATATTGAAATCTGTAGTAATATTGAAATCTTCTACTGTAGTAATATTGAAATCTGTAGTAATATTGAAATCTTCTACTGTAGTAATATTGAAATCTGTAGTAATATTGAAATCTTCTACTATAAAAATATTGAAATCTTCTACTGTAGTAATATTGAAATCTGTAGTAATAGTGAAATCTGTAGTAATATTGAAATCTTCTACTGTAGTAATATTGAAATCTGTAGTAATATTGAAATCTTCTACTATAAAAATATTGAAATCTTCTACTGTAGTAATATTGAAATCTTCTACTGTAGTAATATTGAAATCTTCTACTGTAGTAATATTATAGCTACTGCCAAATAATTTAAATAGGAAACATTGAGGAGTTATAATATGACAATTGATAACATGACAAGCTGTTATATTACAATAGTACTTACATAAAACACAAGATCAATCCGCTTTACAATGAACGTACAGACTATAAGGAATAATTAATTACAATAAAATAATTTGCTATTTACAGTACTATTTTTACTGTTTTTTCACAGTTGGGCTTGTATTTACTTGAAAAAGACCTTAAGGTTGAAATGTTCAAACTGTCTTGTATACTGTTATTTGTATATTTTCATACTTACATCCTATGGTCTGATAGTCTGTGCATTCATTGTAAAGCTGATTGACCCTTTTGTTTTACTGAAGTACTATTGAGGAGTTCTAGGGTGTACTCGAACAAGCTGTAATTAGGCTTCATTTAAGGAATAATTCATTTTTTAAATATAAACAAAATATGTATATGTTACATAGGGGGTAGAGGGAGATCAGAATTTTAGAAAGACTTAGGTGCGGCATGGGTTAAGCTGTTCGCCTTGTGTTCAAGAGGTCACGGGTTCGAATCTGGCTCATGTCATCTTGTTTATAAGGTCATTTTTTTCTGAGAACCCTGTGGATTATCACTTGAAGCTACGGAGTTACGTGCTATGAGTGGTACTCTCGGCAGGCGGCGTGCTGCTTCATTGAGAGGGACGGAGTACATATATGAAACTGAGTACAGTGAAGTCAATCTTCTGCAGCTTTTAAACCCTTTTTTTTAATTGTAAAAAAAGGTTGGGAAACACTGCTATATACAGTACAAACAATAAATATAATTGGGGACTTTGAAAGTCTTGTTCAATGGGGAAATTTGTTATAAAATGCATGCTTTATATGCATTCCACTGTATTTGTTCTTTTGACGGGTCGAGATCCTCAGACTTTTCATGTTAAAGATGTCCTTGATTTTAATTCTTAACATATGAGACACCTGCAGTGTTTTAAAGCTGGCCCCCCATTTCATCAAACTGAAATGTTTTTAAATAGTGGTCTCTTTCTCTCTTTATCTTAGAAACATACAGTATAAACATGGTTTTAGTCTGTGTTTATTATAAACATGGTTTTAGTCTGTGTTTATTATAAACATGGTTTTAGTCTGTGTTTATTATAAACATGGTTTTAGTCTGTGTTTATTTATCTTAGAAACATGCAGTATAAACATGGTTTTAGTTTGTGTTTATTATAAACATGGTTTTAGTCTGTTTTTATTATAAACATGGTTTTAGTCTGTGTTTATTATAAACATGGTTTGAGTCTGGTTGACTTTTATTTCAATGTCTTTTTAAAAATTCAAATTGAATCATTTATGTTAACTTTTTTTTGGTTTTGGTGTACTACATAATTTTAACTTACTCAGACAATATTTGGCATGCACTTTCAATTAAGAAATTTCAAAATGTATTGCTTTTAACATTATTGTACAAATTGGGTGATATGATTATATATACAATCTTAGGCTCTAGCCAAGGTTGTGTGGTCGTGATATGTTTGCTTGTTTTTATGAAATTGTCATGTTCTCCATGGACTTTTAAATTCTATCAATTTTCAATTACATTGTTTTTAATTCATTGTTTTGTGTGATGTGGTGGCGGTGTTTTGTTGTAGTTTGGTGCAGGGTTACTATTCTTATGAATGGTTTTATTTCCATTCCTTTCCAAAGATTATTCTGAGGTGATTTGTTTCTCCTCCAATGCTAGAAAGCATTTATGAGTGCAAGGTTTCTGAGAGAAACTAAGATGAGAAAGGAAATGCAGTTTCTGCTCTTAAGACAAATCTTCATTGCTAAACCATTCTGATGTTACCAGGTCAGTGGTTCTCAAATGTTTCACCTGTGCTCGCTTAAAGGACACATCTCCATGTCCTCTCCAGGATCCCAAAAATATTTGCTCAACTTTCTTTTGGTAGCATATCCTATTCAGGACGTAGCTATCAACCCAGCATTTGTTGTCTGTGATTTTCTAGGCAATATAAATATGTTCACTAGTTTGCCATTGCTTTCTGAACAGTCCAGATGTACAATTGCCTGTGGCAGGATCGAACTTGGTGCCTTGACCATCACAGACACGCTCTATACCACTTCGCCACAATAATTACCATATTATATATCATATGAGCATTTCCAAAAGTCATCTTTCTGTGGTTCCCTAAGTTGCTGCGGCTTAGTCCATGAAGATTATTATCATGGAGCTACCTTTACTTACATAGTCTGGTCATGTCTCCCCAATTGTCAATTTTCTCTTTGGCCTTCATAGATTGCAGATTGAGAACCACTGATCTAGTTTGATGGCACAAATCCAGAACTGCTTGTTCACATGACTTAATGTTTTTATGTATTAACTGATTTGCCATCTATTTTGTATATCTCCTCAAAACATTGCTCCAGCCATCTAGTTATGCAGGTGGCTTTAGATGAATCTGTTATTGTTGTGCCCAGAACTAAGTCATGTCTCCAAAACATGTTGTTTTGTGCAATGAAAAAATGTTGTCTCCAGTGTTTATTGCCATAAAATAATCTAATGATATAATTATATACCTGAGAAAAACTTAAAATGTGAAATGTTTATTTTGTGAAGCATATATTGTCTGTAGATATCATAATTAAAATGTACAACTTCCAAGTGTGTTTCTATAATTTTTTTTAAATATTGAATGCAATTGAAGTTATAGTGGAGTCTGGTTAACTCTTTGTCTCCGTACGGTTTTCCTGCTATACCGAACATGATAGTAAATTCATATTAAAATGTAGATTTGAGCGGCTTTTCGGCATAGTGGGTCTCCAAAATGTAGATATTAGCGGCTCAGTGGACATAAAGAGTTAAAGAAGTGTAGCTGGAGTTGTACAGCTAGTTCTTGTGCTCAGCATCATTGCCAAGAATACAGAATAAGTATATCTAATATAAGGATGGAAATTGAGCTTGTTACTGCTGCCGTCAGATAAGCTCTCTGGGACCTTATTGACTAAAGCAGTTTATTGTGTCAGTCTCCCAGTCCATGTTGTGAAAGATTCAAAATGGCTAGTGTTGATCATCATTTCATTAAACTATTAGCCCTTCAGGGGATGTAGGGGTATCACTCTGGAAACATCAACACAAACATGTCGCCATGCCTCTCTGTTATCAGCTCTTTGAGTGTGGAGAATTTAATCCTGTCTAGTCTTTAATATTACAAATCCATACTTTCTCCTAACATAATTTTTGAAAGAGAATTGTGGCTCATCACATCGCCAACCCACACACGTTTGTGACGCCTCACCACTGCCATGAGATGTTCTTGTTGGCCTGCTTAAGTATTTATTTTGTTTCATATGTATGAGTGGATAGAAACAATAGCTATATCCAACCTCCAGGGATCTACTGCCCAGGAGACATTGGTGTGATGGACAATGACAGAGCAGACAGATCCAAAGCAACAATAGATGGGGATGTGCTGAAATTACATCATGAGTGTCTGCTGGATACGAACACTGACATTTATGAAACATCGAGGCCGAGATTTAAAGAATTCAGTATTAAATATAGGACACCTGTACAGCACAATGAATAAGTCAACCAGCGAGCCTGCCTGTGGAGTGTGTCAAAGTCATATTAGCAGCATGAAATGTGTCAACGTCATATTAGTAGCATGAAATGTGTCAAAGTCATATTAGCAGCATGAAATGTGTCAAAGTCATATTAGCAGCATGAAATGTGTCAAAGTCATATTAGCAGCATGAAATGTATCAAAGTCATATTAGCAGCATGAAATGTGTCAGTCATATTAGCAGCACGAAATGTGTCAGTCATATTAGCAGCATGAAGTCTGCAGTGTGTCAGTCACATTAGCAGCATGCAGTGTGTGTCAAAATCATGATTTTGTAAACAAGATGTCATGACTCAGAATCAAACGTATGAAAACTTCAGATAGCAATGTCCTGTTCTCAGTCAAAATATTGTGACTTGTTCACTTCTGTTCAATTCGTTAGTGTTCTCGTACTCACGTCTATAGTTTATACAGTGGAATCCCATTATAACAACTTGGTACGGACCGACGCAAATGTATGTAACAAAATAAATTTGCTATATACAGTACAAACAATAAAGGATAAATATAATTGGGGATTTTGAAAAGTGTTGTTATATAGGTATATTTGTTATAAAAGAATGCTTAATAGAGGGATTCCAGTATATTTAGTTATCTCCACTGAAGTTGCACAGGTTGTATTGACAGAGACTTTACTTCCCTGAAACCTTGAGATACTCGGAGGACTGAGTTATCAATATAACTGCAGGAGATAATAAGCACACAGAATACAGGAACTTGGAACATCTTGTAATGTTTGAATGAGAAAAAAAAATTTTCTATAAAAACACTTATACAAATTAAATGGAATGCTCATCAGAAACTGCAAAGAGTACTTTTAATATGCTGTTTAAAAAAGATCAAAATTTTATACAAAATATTCTAAATCCTCATATTAATAAAACATTCCTAATTATTATTTTTAAAAAACATTCCCAATCCTCGTATTAATAAAAACATTCCCAATCCTCGGTTTTAAAAAAACATTCCCAATCCTCATGTTGATATAAAAAATTCCCAGTCTTGTTGAAATAAATAACAAATGTTTTGCCAAAAAATTGAACATATTATCTTGAATAGCAAATTTATTGATCAATAGAAACATATTTACAGTATCTACATAAATCAACTTTAAAAAAGGTATATTTATAATGTCAAAACATTATATATTCACAAAGATAAACCACAGGTGTTGGGGATAATATAGGAGCTGCAGTAACACAGGACAAATTCTATACAGAACAGAAATTGGTAAATTAAAGTGTTACCAATAGTAAACTCAACATACTAACATTTTGACTCCCATGTTGATTCACCATTTTTGTCTGCAGTTTTTCATCCTTACGAAGGCCTATCAGTCAATATGTTTGTCCCTATGTTTTGATGTTATATTGTTGGTTGGTTGGTTGCTGATCTATGGGCTCATGCCCTTTGACCCAATGCCATTATATTGCTGGGAAGTCTGTGGATTTTCGGCCCACTCCAGGACAGAGCCAGAGAATAACTATCACACCTCCAGGAAGGTAGGTTTCAACCTATGCACTGCTCTGAGCCACTGTAGCCAAGATAGTGTTCACTGTGCTCATTCCCCGCCACCAATATTGACTACTGGTTATGCTGAACTTCTCTATTGCTCTAGGCATGTAACCAAATGTTTAAGTCAAAAGGATTGTTACGTCCTGAATCACTGTGCCTCTATGATGGGTCTCAGCCATAGCAAAAAACAGTGCTGTCAGTTTCCTCCTCTCCAGTGCTGCACAATACATTTCTGGCTCCCTCCCAACCACAGAGGGTTCATACATATATTCAAGCAAATATGAAACACATTTCAACAACAAAATGAAAGAATAATTGTATAGATAACATGCCATAAAGCTTCTCTAAGAAGATAACCTCAATATAACGGCATGTCATCTACTAAGGTTTTCTGTTGCACGGGTGGTTTGTCTAGTGGGCCATTGGTGAGACCCACAGACGCAACCACATGCATAGGATGTTATATTGTCATTTTGACTATTGGTAACAATTTAATTTATATATTTCCGTTCATTATTTTTCTTTGCATTCGTTCTCAAACTCCTACACATTAGCAGAATATAGTCCAGAGAATAGAATACATTGTGTCATAGTTTATAGTTTTGCTGCAATTTCTCTCTCTTTCAGCATGACATAGCCCAGAAGCAACATCAGTCAGTTGTGTGATAAAACAGCAGCCAGTGTAGTGATACGTCAACCAGTGTTATGATACACTGTCAGCCAGTGTTGTGATATGTGAGCCGGTGTTGTGATACATCAACCAGTGATGTGATACAGCATCAGCAAGTGTGATACGTCATCCAGTGTTATGATACAATGTCTACCAGTGTTGTGATCAAGCATTATCTTCGTGGTGAAAACAGCGAACAGATAATAACACGTTTAGAAAATTTCCAGATTTTGATCTTAACAAATGAATTTTTGTGGGTTAAGATAAAGAAATATCAATGAAAAAATGTACAAAAATATTAACCCTTTGAACCCATCATCCTGAAATATTGGTCCATATTTAGTTAATCATGTGCTGAAACAGACAGATGTACTTGTCTGACTGATCTTCAGAGATCCTACATTATTTCATTATTGTGAACACCCAAATGTACGAAGATAATTCTTGATTAGGAACAAGCTTCACAGCACTGGGGGCATTCCCATATATGCTTTGCTTGCTGTCCCATCAGCCATCTAAAAGTGTATAAGCTCAGCGTCCAATTCAGTTGCTGATTACGCGTTCTTCTGATCTTTACGGAGAGGGAGCACTTTCTCCCATCACCTCTAGTCACTCCCATTTCTACCATTCTCTAAATATGTACATTGTCGCGTTCGACTTCCTCCTCATCTTCTCGTAGGGTATCCATGACTGCTCTAATCAATTCAATCCTGTCTCTTCTTATCTCAGTGCCGTTCACAAAAGCTTTACCAGCCAACACATCGGCTCTTTCGTTTCCCCTGACCCCAGCTTGACCAGGACAGTAAATCCATGTAATGCTCTGCGCATTGTCGAGAAGAGTAACCCATTTAGTTCTGATCATACACTTTTCTATCTTGCGCAGCATACTTTGAGAGTCCGATAGAATCACTGAGTCTGTTGTTGGTTGCACCGCCAGCCAAGTGAGAGCTGCTGTCACCGCTTCTATTTCCATTCTCATACTCGATATTGTAGTGGGGTAGGCAGCTGACGTCTCCGCTAATTTCTTGCCATTTTGGTAGGCCACGAAACGAAGATAAATTATATATTAACCATTACTTACAAATGCATTGTGGGAATGTACAAAAAAATAATGGCATCCATAGTTTATCAATATAGCGTGTTGGATAATTGTTTTAGTCATGACACATCAGCTGAAATTCTGATATATTTCTGTTCATAAAGGTTAACAGTGGAACAAGCTACTTAACTTGATGATTCAGGATATGCTTAATTGGATTAGGTGAATATTCTTCTTTTTCTTTTGTTTACCTGGACTTTAAGTTCAGGATGCAAAGAATAGGACCACTGTCTTCAGGCACATCATAGGAGATGAGTAAGACCTGTGAAAAAGTCATTGTAACTGCATGTCCTGCCGTGATTTCTGACTTTTGTCTTCTGTTCAATGTTCAACATTGATCATGTTGAGATACAGGCCAGTGAACATTGCACCTTTATCCTTCTCCTTCTGTGGCATACTCTCTGGTAGTGAGAAATGCTACATATGCCATTACTGAAGATGGGTCAACAGAACTGATGGATTAATGATGAACTAGCTGGCCTACATTTTTAGCAGGACAAGATTATCCTGGGATACAACCAGACTGGAACACCACTCCCCCCTCCTTTTCAGGAACTAAACATGCATTAAAAAAAACAATTCTTTTCGCCTCCCCCCCCCATGCCGTTGAGACAGCAAACCATATGTGTTTGAGTGTCACCTCAGTTACTCAACTGATGAGGATGTATGCTTTTGTCAGAAAGGCTATGGGCTGTTAATAGCTAGCTACCTGATCACAGATAAATGCATTATTTCATAATCATGTGTCAAAAGCTACCTGATCGCAGCTAAAAGCATTATTTCATCATCATGTGTCAAAAGCTACCTGATCGCAGCTAAAAGCATTATTTCATTATCATGTGTCAAAAGCTACCTGATCACAGCTAAAAGCATTATTTCATCATCATGTGTCAAAAGCTACCTGATCGCAGCTAAAAGCATTATTTCATCATCATGTGTCAATAGCTACCTGATCGCAGCTAAAAGCAATTATTTCATCATCATCATCATCACCCTAGATAGCATCCCTATAGACACAGTTGATACGCAGCCATGGACACAAAAATACAAAACCACAGAGGCAAAAGATAGACAAAGAAACTATTAAAACAACTTTAAACAAGGCACATACAAATGCTTGCCCAGGTTATCCCTGATCATGCAAGGCATTGAAGGGTTATGTAAAAAAAACAAAATCTGAACAGTGAGCAGTGTGGGAGTTCAGTGTCAACATAACTTTAAAAACTACAATATAAATTGTGTCAATGTAGTATATACATGTGTACACATATGTAAAAAATAAAATATTATTAACGCTCAGTTTTATGGCAATATGACATTCAAGGCAGATTTCTTCAAACAGAAATTCTAACTTCTCACTAATTATTCAATAAATTCTGAGTTATCTATCTGTGTGATGCACACCATTGTAGAATGTTGTTCTCACTGCCACTCTGTGAGCCTCTCGGTTCTGTGCATGCCGTCCAAACCTCGTGCAATGTTATATTCAGTAGGTCTTTCATATCATGTATTCATAATAATCTTGGTCTGCTTCTTTTTCTCTTTCCTGGAATCTTTCCCTCCATGATTAATCTTTCTAAACTATTGTCTCTTTTATTTTATATGTCCAATATATGTCAGTTTGTAGATTTTGTTAGATGGAAGATTTTGTTAGATGGAAGATTTTGTTAGATGGAAGATTTTGTTAGATGGAAGATTATGAGATGAATGTAAATAATTTGCTCAAGATCAGTGTTCATATTCTCATTTCTGATAACTTAGTATCTGCACATATGCATGCCTATGAGATTTATTGTCTTTAGAGGTTTCGTTAGCCCTCTACAAATTATCATGTGTTGCTTACCAGTTGTTGGAAGTAGGAAATTAATTCCTCTTATATATTTTACAAAACTGCGCTCTGTACCTCACCACAAGAAGAAAACTATGGCTATCTGACACAGCTCTGACAAACAGGCCCCATAGCTCTGTTATGGGGGCCCCATAGCTCTGTTATGGGGGCTGGTGGCCACAGTACAGTTTATTGAAGACATCCATTTCATCGCCCTGACTCTGACTGGAGAACAAGAAAGAGGAAAATCTACATTTCAGCAGCATACAATCCCTTCAGCAATAGACCTTAGTCCACTTCGGTTGCACAGCATTAAAACCAACAACCAAGAAATTTTGCTGACGGAGACTTCTAGACAAAATAGCTACCAGCAGTTATAATTGCATGGCAGGCAAGCAGACGTGAGTTTCATCCGACAATATTTCTATTATTTTCAGCTCAGTGGTGTCATGTGACGTATTCCTTCCAGAATGTTGTCTTCCCAATGAACTCTCTGAACCTCTCTCTGTCTTGGGCGATGTGGCTTGCATTTTCTAGCGATGTATTCATGTTATCTTTAATGTTGTCAGTCCATCGTCTTTTTGGTCTGCCCCTTCTCCTCTTCCCAGGTACTCTTCCCTCCATTATCTGTCTTTCTAAACAGTTATGTCTCTTTATATGACCAAACAGGCGTGGTTTTCTTTTTGTTATTGTGTTTAGTAACCAACACTCTGGAATATTCAGTGTGTTTATAATATCTGAGTTTCTGATTTTATCCTTCCATGATATTCTAAGTATCTTCCTGTAGCATTTCAGCTCAAAGGTGTTGATCCTCTTTGCCTCTGTTTTACTTAGATTCCATGTTTGACAGCCGTATGTTGCAACCGGAAAAATAAAAGTTCGTAACATTAGCACTATCGTTTCTATCTTGTTGTTTTTCCATGTTTTTCAGCCGTGTTATTTTGCAATATGCCATTGCCAATCTCAATCAATCAGTGGTAGAGAGATTAATTGCACAAATGCAATTTGCTCAAACTTGTTCCTTATTTGAAAGTTGACTGTCCACTATACTGCCCATGCAAGTGGATATATTGCATTTAAATACAAGAATACAACACAACAAAACTATTAAATGAAACCATCAAAATATAAGAAAAAAAAGCACACAAAACTTTGTAAATTGCTCATACATTTTTGATTAAATTTTACAATCTCATATTTTATATACTGTAAGTTGGATTTTTAAAATTTTAAATAACCAGTACAGATTTATTTCAAAAGAATAGCTACCATAATTAAAATATTTACAAAGCAAAAGCCAATATACAACAAAATTATGAATTGTTTACAAGTGTAAACTGGTTGCAGGTAAGCAATACAAGTATTTGAGAACATCCCATTTATTTCCAACTGTACTTATGTAAAACACAGTTTATATAATCGCTTCAATCAGACACTACGGACTATAACTAAAACTAGTGGGTAATGATGTACACACAAGAAAACATACAAATTACAATTCACAAAACATATTCAATGTTTCAACCAAAAGGTCTTTACCAAGATACACAAACATCAAAAGACGACGAATGGAAATTATCACAACAAACACATGTATCCAACAGAAATATGGAAATTAGATGCCGGAAGGTCAAGAAGTACATAAAAAACGTAAATATATGTGGAAACAAACTGAACAAAAAGATGAATAAATGACGGAATAAAAAGAATAAAGACAAAGACCACACCAACCCAGTACTAGACATAAGAGTGGTCGGAATTGAGTCCAAAAGTCTTTGAGTGTGCCCAATTCAAAAATAAGACGATTTTCTAGACCGTACCTAGATCTATCACTGATTAGCGCACTGGCTTCGCATGATGGTCCTAGGTTCATTTCCCAGTTGAGGCACAAATTTTTTCAGATAGCAACAGCTCCTGGGTCGACCCAGCCATAACTGGGTACTGGATTAATTCGGGAAGTAACGACTGTGAGGGAGAGGATACCACCCTCATACAGCAGTCACTAAAATGTGCAATCACTAACACACCCTAAAACACCCCTCCAGCATTAATAAATGCTATGGGTTATTTTACTAACCATTACCAGCAACCATACATTCCACTGTTATTTTAGTACACGTTACCAGCAACCATACCTTCCATTATTATTTTTTCCAAGTTATTATGTCTCTTGTCTCTTAATATGATAAAAAAAGCAGAGCTTTCTTGTTGCAGTGGAATCCCTGTTTCACATATTTTTTCAATCAACTATTATGTTGTAAGAGGTGAATAAGGGCACTAGTTGGAGTGTTATGCTGATTACCACTTTAGGTTCTCTGATGCAATAAAGTTTGCTGAAGAAGACTCACTTCTGTACTGCTTGGAGGGAATGAACCTTTTTATCTGCAGTATGCTTCAAGATTGCACAAATGTCATGGCCAAGTGCTCTCCAGCATAGAAGAGTAACCAACTCATGGCGCATTGAACCCTACATGTCATTGAACCCTACAGGTGCATTGAGTCAGACAGTCAACTGCGATTTGTACAAGCTCTGGAAAATTCCATTTAAAAAAAGAATGAAAGAAACACTAATCTGGACATACCGAAAATGGATGTGCTGGGCCAGAAGGCACAAAATAACAATTTTCAACTGTGAAACCAGCAGCACAACATACTTCACACTCCCTGGCAGACATTGTACAAACTTTCATGTTGATTATCAAAGAGTGAATGCAGAAGAACTAATCTAGGGCAGAGAGTAAAACTCACAACCTGGCATAGGGAACAACCCTGGCGTAGTAGTTATGCCGTTCGTTTTGAGGTTGCGCGTTTTAATTCCGATCATGATATTGTTTACACAGTGGATTTGTTCAGAGAACCCTAGGGATTATCGCCTAAAGCTAAGGAGTTATATATAGCATCATCTTCATCTTCTGCATTCATTCTCAAACTCCTGTACATTAACAGAATGTAGTCCAGAGAACAGAATGAGTTATTTTTTTTACAGCTTCACTGCAATATCTGCGCCTTTCGGCCTGACACATCAGATTTCAGCATGGCTTCTGGGTCATTGTGACCCAATATGGGATGGAACAGCCAACTCCACCCCATAACCTTCTTAATCGATTCTTACAACATGCATGTTAGGGAAACAAGGTCTGCTATTATTTTTCCCCAGGCACCAGCACACACAGGTATTAGGGGAGTCGAATAACACTAATGATAAGATAATACAACGGATCCCCACCATACAACTTGGTCCGGACTGACAAAATATGTATGTAATAACGAAAATTTGCTATGTACATTACAAACAATATATAATAAATATAATTGAGGATTTAAAAAAGTGTTGTTATAAAGGGAAATGTGTTTTAAAAGGATGCACTATAGAGGGATTCCATTGTATTTGCATGCCATCTACTAGGTTTTTGAAGTTGCATGGTTGTTGGTCTGATGGACCACTTATGAGATATTCAAACTTTTCACCTACGAAATTAAGGTCAGTTGCAAACTGTACCCATGTACACACAGAATCACTTCTTTAAATAGTAAAATGATGAAAACTTTCACTATTTGGACATTTATGGGGAAATTATTTTTCTCATAGTTTGGGAAATGTGTTATAAAAGAATGCACTGTAAAGGGATTCCACTTACGATGTTACTGTTACTAAAAAGCAAATAAATAAGTAAAAATAATCAATGTAAAAAATGAATATGTGTTTGTAGGTCATATTCCACCATTTTGTATGGTACTTACAGCCCGGACACAGTTGTTTATAATATGGTTTCTTCTTCGTTCATTCTCAAACTCCTGCTGGTTCTCTCTTGTAGCAGGACCGTGATCCTACTAGATTTCCAGCAGAATGTAGTCCACAGAATGGAAATGCGCTGTTCCATAATTTTATTTGCGTCAATGGTCCAACACATCTGTCTTCTGCAGAATAATGAGATTTGATTGTAGTAGCTACCTCTAGATTCAAATCTACTGCTGATGTAGACAATGCTCTTGAAGACAATATTCTTGCCTTTAAGATGGCCGCCTTCATGAATTCAGTCGTCAGCAGGAAGTTCCATTTGAGAAGGACTTTGCAAGGCTCTGACAACACTTCGTATAAAAAAAAAAGTTTCCAAAGGAAATAAAATTCATATAAAGTAGTTTTGACATATTAAGAGACGTGACTCCTTGTTGAAGACATTAATAATAATAATAAAATTCATAACCTGTTAGGATTATAGGAGCGTCACATTGTGATATTTGATGCAGAAAGATCCACACATCTCTATCCTCTACCATCCTGATGAGTTGGAAACTGCACATCTTGTCCAGTCCTTCATATTATCCAGCCATATCTTCTTATGTCCATCTCATCTTCTTTCACCCTCCACTGTACCTTGAAGAACATCTTTTGTCATCAATGAATGTCTCACTATATGCCCATACCACCAGGGTTTACAAAGTCTCATGACTGTTAAGTGGTTCTTTCAAGACCTTACTTGAGGGTAGAGATGAGCGGAAGCAAGCAGAAGATAAGCAGAGATAGGAGTGAGATGGAAACATCACTAGATGGACAAGCTACTAGAAGAGTGCACCACCAAAGAAAGAGACATGATGTTGGAAATCTGTTGCATTGAACTTTTATTGTGGAGATAGCACTTGATGATGATGAATGGGCAGAATATGGGACTAAAATATATGGGTTATTTCTGACTCAAATATAGAATGATCCTTCTGAAAGTGACATGTAAGGTATATAAGCTTTCCACCTCTAAAATTGCACTTGTGAATCTACTTTCCTGGTTCTGTCAACATCTGCACAATATCAACCATATATCCTCAACCTATATGACTACATACTTTTTCTTCTTCCCCTGTGTTCATTCTCAAACTCCTGCAGATTAGCAGGATGCAGTCCAAACAACAGAATGCAAAATATGTCATGATTTACAGCCTGGATGCCATACCTGAGCTTCTATCGAACAGCCAATCTCACTCCCAAAACCTTCTATGGAACAGCCAATCTCACTCCCAAAACCTTCTATGGAACAGCCAATCTCACTCCCAAAACCTTCTATGAAACAGCCAATCTCACTCCCAAAACCTTCTATGGATCAGCCAATCTCACTCCCAAAACCTTCTATGAAACAGCCAATCTCACTCCCAAAACCTTCTATGAAACAGCCAATCTCACTCCCAAAACCTTCTATGGATCAGCCAATCTCACTCCCAAAACCTTCTATGGATCAGCCAATCTCACTCCCAAAACCTTCTAGTTTCATCTTACATGAATCACAGGCCAGTTGCTATTCTTTCTCCCCTTTCAAGCCCCTTCAACACACAAGCAACTAAATACTCCAATATCATTACTATATGGGAGGGTGTGTTAGTCAATTCACTGCCAGTCACCTGATGTACTCCACTAGGATAATCTTACCTTATACACATCCTTGGCTACCATCACAATGTTCCCTTAATTAATGTTAATTATAATATTTGTTTGTAAAGTAACTGTCGCCAGTTGGTAAACTATCTGCCTGATAAGCTTTACAAACTATTGATCAAATATACTTGAGAAAAATTACTTGTAGAGAACAAACCAACATTGTTCCAAAAAAATACAATGGAACTAACAAGGCAAACATTGTAACGAAAAAAATATCTGAACTAAATTTTCGAACAAATGAAAAAAACTGATTACAAATATTAAATACGTTAAAACTCTGTCCCTTTATATTTATATTTATATATATATATATATATATATATATATATATATATATATATATATATATATATATATATATATATATATATATATATGTCATGTTCAAAGTCCAAGTCTCGCATCCATATGCCACTGGGAAAGCTCATGATCTTAAAAGGGTTACTTTAGTGTTGTTAATACTACTTTGCCACATCTTTCTTCATTTCTGTTAAATCCATTCTGAATTTTTAGGCATTTTACTCCAGTAGGCTGCCGAATATGAAAATAATCCTTTTATGAAAATGAAATTATCGGATAATTTATGGATCTTCTTTTTCAATGATTAATCACTATGCATCCAGTCTGATATCTGTCATTTATAAAGTGGCCATGTTTTAGGTCTGCCCTTTCCCCGAATTTGTTTTGCAGAGATGCTCCTGTTGTACAGTCTGTCGTCTGAGACAGTAGTGTATTATATGTTCTGGTGTAGTCTTGCTGCTCCACAGATTCAGGCCACAGAGTCTCTGATGCCAATTCAGTTATGTGTTCTTTTAAACTGTGTCCAGTTCTCAGTTGAAATATAATGTTTTCATTTATATCTGTTCAATTTGTTAATGTTGTCTTGCTCAGATGTATAAATTCTGTTTAGTTCTTTTCACTGATGTCGTATGGATTGTTTTAGCAAAGACTTTGCTTCCCTGAAACTTAATAATTTATGTATCAACTATTCAAAATTTATTATAACTCAGAGCTTCCAACATTTTGTAGAGATACACATTTTTGTTCTCAATATTTAAATAAGCTTACACTAAGTAGTAGTAGGCAGCTTTCCGTCTTTCCAGATGATACTATTGTTGTGTTATTAAAAAATATAATTATGTTACATGGCGATGACAGAGTGACTCACAAGACTAATCTGAGCCACAAAGTCTTCTATAATAGGGGTGGGCAAACTTTTTGTGCAGAGGGCCACATTTAAAATTGTAAAGCTATTGGAGGGCCGCATATACGAGGGGGAGTCAATAAGTAAGTCACAAATTGATGTTGGATGGCAGGAAAATGCAGTAGGTGGTTTCTAAAGCTGTTTATAGTTGATATCATCATAGAACTTTATGTTTATGTTCGCTAGATGGCGCTAGCTGTACCTTGCGCATGCGCAGCACAAAAAACAAAATGGCTACTGTACTTACAGAGTGTACAATCAATGAACAACGTGCTGTTGTGCGTTTTTTATGGGCAAAAGGACTGCCTGCAAAAGACATTCATAAAGAAATGCTTCCTGTTTATGCTGACAATTGTTTGTCCCGTAAAGCGGTGCACAGCTGGGTACAAAAATTTTCTCAAGGACGCTCTAAAATTGTTGACGAAATCCGATCTGGTCGTGCTGTTGAAATTGCAACAGACGCATCTGTGCAGCGGGTTGAGGAGATGATTCGAGGTGACAGACGAGTAACGATAGACGCTGTAGCAGCTGCAATAGGGTGCTCACATGGTTCAGCATACAGCATCATGCATGACCGATTGAAATTTAAGAAAGTGTGTTCAAGGTGGGTGCCCAGACAATTGACGGACGAACACAAAATGAACCGATTAGGCTTGTCATTGGAGCATCTCTGTCAATACGCAAATGAAGGAGAAGACATGATGAACAGGATTATTACTGGGGACGAATCATGGGTGCATCACTACCAGCCTGAATCAAAGCGTGCTTCAATGCAATGGAAACATCCTTCTTCGCCTTGTGTCCAAAAATTCAAGGTTACACCATCAGCAGGGAAGGTTATGCTGACAGTGTTCTGGGATTGTCAAGGAGTGCTTTTAACCAATTTCAAAAAGAAAGGTGACAATGTGAATTCTGAATCATACTGTGAAGTTCTATCAGTGCTTCGGGATGCAATTCGAAGAAAACGTCCAGGGCTGCTGACTAGAGGAGTGCTACTCCTTCATGACAATGCTAGACCACATACGGCTCGATTAACTCAGGAGAAAATAAAAAATCTTGGTTGGAAAATTCTGGAACATCCTCCTTACAGCCCCGATTTAGCCCCTAGTGATTTTCACCTTTTTGGTCCACTAAAAACCCACCTTGGCGGGAAGCATTTCGCGACTGACGCAGAAGTTGAATGTGAAGTGAAAATGTGGCTTAAAAAGCAGAGCACGCAGTTCTACGCAGCAGGTTTGGGAGGACTCATAAAACGATGGGATAAATGCATCAATGTTGGTGGAAATTATGTTGAGAAGTAAAGGGATAATGTATGTGTAAAAATAAACAGTTTTCAGGTTTTTATCGTCTTCAGTTTTTTTCTAAAGAGCCATTTGTGACTTACTTATTGACTCCCCCTCGTATTATGTATATTTTCATTGACGATATATATATATATATATATATATATATATATATATCAATATTTAAATGATGTCAAATTGGGAAAAAAATATTGTGTATTTAATATATAAGAAAGTCGAATTATAATTCCAATGGATTTCTGCGTAATATTAATGGGAAAAAATCATGTGTGACGATCGTTCGTTTATTTAAAAATGTGTTTGAGGGCCGCATAATATCCAATGGCGGGCCGCATGCGGCACGCTGGCCGTAGTTTGCCCACCCCTGTTCTATAGTATGTACAAGGAATCATATGCCCACTTGTGCTGTTGTGTGTCTTCTTATACCATTTCTGATCTTTTCCCTCCATGCAAAACGATCCATAGCATCCAGTTCCCTTGATTCAATATCAATGCATATCGCGGTTATATACATCTCTGTACCAAAGTAGAGGTCGATCCTGAAGAGTACATGAAGAGTTATCTTCATCCCTGACAGCAGATGCCATGGGATCTACCTTCACCGTTTTAGAGGTCGACCCTGAGACTACTAGACAAAGACAACTAAACTATTCAACAGAAACAGCTAAACCTTTTTAAAAACTGGCCACAGATACTATTTTTCACATAACTTTAATTTTTTTTAAATATACAAAATTGAAGCATAGAATCCCACCTGTGACTTGTTCAAAATTCAAACTCTTTATCAGGTCTAGTAAAAGCCTGTTGCTGTCTACTTTTAACTATGTCATCTGGTGACGGGGTTGAAAAATTGAACGGTTTAATATCTTGGAGGATACTTTCTTTATACATCTCTCTATCTCCTACCTGGGCGTTGCACATAAATTTGGGGTACTTCAGCGACCTGTTGAGATCTAGGGGAGCATGTATCAGTTTTCTTTTTCGTTTCAAACAGCAAAGAACAAATCCCAAGGTAGATGGCTGTGAAAATAAATCTGAAGATGTTCTTTCTTCCAGGTATAAATGTGGGATTTTTTGCATAACTTCCACTTGTGATGGAATGTAATTTACTGTTTCTTTAGTGTCCTGCTTTTTTTGCTGAGTACTAAGTATCTTTCTATTGCCAGGATCTGGTATTTGTTTAGTCTTTAAATTTAAAGCTAAGGATAGATTTGGGACACTTTCTGTGGCAGATAGTTTAGAGGATAAAAAAGCATCTGCAACAATGCTGCTGTTGTGATATTGTCTGGATTTATTGTCTTCAATGGTTACATTCCCCAACCGTGAAACCAGTGAAGTTGTAGTACCATTAGTGTGGTCACTGTGAGGCAACATTGTAGGCAATTGGCTAGTAGAATGCTTATGCTGCTGAGCCAGCTGTAGAAGAGAGACACTGGGAATGTTTCCTCCAAGTTGTGAATGAGCTTTAGATAAAGCTGCCATGGAGGTTGTGGAAGAACTGCTGCCTACAATCATGGATGTAGATTCTGCATCATTTTTATATTTTGAACCATTAACATATGAGTTAGATGGATTATTCACATTTACACTGATGTCTTTTTTCTGAGCAGAACAATGTTCCACCAAAGCAGGTAATGAAGTCACATTATTAACTTTGTGAAAAATAACAGGCATGGAATCTTTTGAAGAATCAAGTTTTGCTCTCTGCGATTTATGTTGCTTGGCCAAATCAGCCAATGATAAAGCAGCACCTTTAACTATAGAACTATTAGGCACATTTTCAAAACTAGTAGCTATCTTTGCATCTTCATTTACTGAATCTGAGAAAGAGACTGACTTACAGGACTCTATGGATGGCACGTTAACTAGCTCAGTTAACGACATTTTAGATTTTCTCTCATGACAGGGTATTTCATTAATATAGTCATTCTCGTGTAACTTATCTAACAAGGCTATTTCTCCATCAGAATTTGATTTCTTGCATTTTGAATCTGGCTCTCTTTCTGTTATCAAAGAAATAATAACCTTATCTGGCTCTCTTTCTGTTATCAAAGGAATAATAACCTTATCTGGCTCTTTTTCTGTTATCAAAGGAATAATAACCTTATCTGGCTCTCTTTCTGTTATCAAAGGAATAATAACCTTATCTGGCTCTCTTTCTGTTATCAAAGGAATAATAACTTTATTACCAAAGGAAACAGCTGTAGAACTCTCAGATGTCAAGAATGACTTCACATCTTTATGTTTTATATCATCCTCAAACTTCTTTGTGCCATTGAAACCATCCTCTGTTTTCTTAAGTCCATTTTTATCAAAAACATGTGCCTCCCTGTAACCATTAACAATCTGAATCTCTGCCAGCAGTTTATCTAAGTCTTCAGCATCAATATCATCTTACCTTACAATGGCCACCAGTCACAAATATGTTCCCCATCCAAGCGTATGTGGGTAATGTAGAAGAATATGGCAATATATTAGAATACAGCAGAAAAATAAAGAATAACAAGTACATGTCAAGAACTACAGTACTAAAATACAGAATAACAAGTACATGTCAAGAACTACAGTACTAAAATACAGAATAACAAGTACGGTACATGTCAAGAACTACAGTACTAAAATACAGAATAACAAGTACATGTCAAGAACTACAGTACTAAAATACAGAATAACAAGTACATGTCAAGAACTACAGTACTAAAATACAGAATAACAAGTATGGTACATGTCAAGAACTACAGTACTAAAATACAGAATAACAAGTACATGTCAAGAACTACAGTACTAAAATACAGAATAACAAGTACATGTCAAGAACTACAGTACTAAAATACAGAATAACAAGTATGGTACATGTCAAGAACTACAGTACTAAAATACAGAATAACAAGTACATGTCAAGAACTACAGTACTAAAATACAGAATAACAAATACATGTCAAGAACTACAGTACTAAAATACAGAATAACAAGTACATATCAAGAACTACAGTACTAAAATACAGAATAACAAGTATATGTCAAGAACTACAGTACTAAAATACAGAATAACAAGTACATGTCAAGAACTACAGTACTAAAATGCAGAATAACAAGTACATGTCAAGAACTACAGTACTAAAATAAAGACAAGAAGTTGTCTATGTTTATATCTCCTCTCCATCTGAATTGAAACTAACAAACGCTATCAGCATGTTGATACTATTGGACACAAGCATGTGTAATATAAGTATGTTTAATGTATGTATAATGAAAGCATGTGTAATGTAAGTATGTTTATATAAGTATGTGTAAAGTATGCGTAATGTAAATATGTGTAATGTAAGCATGTGTAATGTAAGTATGTGTAATGTACACCGCTGTGCTACAGATATTGTTTATATCTTTCACGAAGATTCTCAAATATATCTTGGAACACAGATTTTTTCAGAATTCAGCAAAGGGAGGTGATTTTTGCAAAATTCAGCAAATGGAGGTGATTTGTTCACTTCATCCAAGCACAGTTCTTGGTGGATCTTCATAGTTGAGTACGCTCTTCTCTACCTGTAGCAACCTAATGGCAACTTTTTTATTCACATAGTTACCACCTCCTTAGACTCTGGAGGCCAACTTTATTCGCACACTGAGTTTGCCATTTGTTGCCATGAAACATAAATAAACATATCTGTGTGAGATATATAAACATAAATAAACGTATCTGTTGGAGAGATATTAACATAAATAAACGTATCTGTGGGAGAAATATTAACATAAATAAACGTATCTCTGGGAGAGATATTAACATAAATAAATGTCTCTGTGTGAGATATATAAACATAAATTAACTTATTCATAAAGAAATATATTTTCACCCACTCTTCTTACAAATACTTCCTATCACTGATCATATCACCACAATACATATGAAATAAGAATACATTTATGTAGATATTCACCTTGTGAATGATTTCTCTCTCGTTTTGACTCATGTGACTTATAAGCATCTGTGTATGAAGGATTCAGAAAATTACTGACTTATTTCAGTAGTTTATGATAGAAACAACTCAACTAATATGAGACTAAATGAGAGATCTAATATGAGACTAAATGAGAGATCTAATATGAGAATAAATGAGAGATATATTTTTTAATAAAATTACTAATCCATAGCTGTCAACTTGTTTTTTCCATAAATACATATTTTTAACAATTTACTTCTGTATTTCAATCAAAACATCGGTATTTAGCACCCACAAAATTCCCCCCTAAAAATGCCACAATTTTGTAAAAATTACTTTTTTGCTCACCAATACGTTTAATACCTTCAAAACGTTCATCACATTCCCTAAAGCCACTTTCATCATTGACAACTTCACATGTGTGTCCCGCAATATCATCTATGCCATCATATGCAAGCGTTGCACCATGACATATATAGGTGAAACTGGAAGGAGGCTCGCAGACCGATTCTGTCAATATCTGTATAGCACAAAAACCATTCAGGTTATCCTGTAGACATCCACTTCAATGGCACGGACCATCAGGAGGCCCAGGACATACAGGTTAGGGTCATTAAGTTGTGCTTCTCTGACGACCAGACCTGTCTTGCGCTTGAGAACCGCTTCATTTACAAATATGGCACTCTTAAACCCGACGGCATCTATGAGCGCATGTCTCATGTATGATTCTAGTTGTTCCATAGTTTCTGTTTGTTTCGTGTCACATGTATGTAGTCATTTTTGTATATTCCTTGTCCGGTGTCACTTCATATCTTCCTGTCAATCTATATTACACATGCCAAGGTGAACATCCATATCTATATCATATGTCCGTTTTCTGTTGTATGCTTCAATTTTGTTTTAATTCTTGTCTTGATAAAGGCCTTTTGGTCAAAACATCAATTTGTGTGTGTTATTATGTGCGTCTTTAATGATTAGCAAAACTTCATTACCCTATTCCTGGATTTACCTGTTGGATTTCAGTTTTGCACAGCACCAGTAAGTACATATTATCTATCTTTTTTCATTATGCCCATTCTATTTCTGGCTCTTTTCTCTGCCTTTTCTGTTTGTTTAGCCCATGTCATTCTAGAGTCCAGGGTAATTCTGAGGTATGTTGGGTTCTGCTCTAGTGGGAGTAGTGATTGTTTACTTTTAGTGCTATTGTCTGTACCATGTTGGATAAGGTGAATACTGTGTGTATGGTTTTTTCTCATTAATGCTGAGCAACCATTTCTTAGTCCAGCTTTCTAGTTTGTTGCCCTTGCATTCTATTTTTTGCAAATGCTATTGCCTCCCTCATGTCCACATAGCCAGGTCATCTGCATACATTACAGAGTGTACCCCAGTCGGTATGCCCTCCATAATATCATTTATGTAAATTAAGAAGAATGTAGGAGATAATACATCTCCTTGCATGCGGAACACCTTGTTCTAGTATTCTCTTCCTGCTAAGTTGTTCTGCACTTGCACTCTAGCTGATCTCTTTTCCATGTAGTTGCATATCCAGTTATGTAAGTGTCCTCCGATTCCTAGTCTAAGGAGCTTGTTCTTGAGTCTGTCTTTCCAAACTTTGTCAAATACCTTCTCCATGTCAACCCACACCGCAAGCGTTTGTTTTTTGTCTTTGATCTCTTGGGCTATGTAGGCGACTTGGTCTTCTGTTGATCTGTGTTATCAGAAGCCACTCTTGTGCTGCTATTGTTTTCCTTCCAGGTGTCATATGAGTCTCCTGTTGACCATTTTCTCCATAAATTTGCCCATACAGCTGAAGAGACTACTTGAGTCTATAGCTACTTGGGTCTAATTTGTCTTTTCCTTGCTTCAGAATAGGTACAATGATAGCTTTTTTAGATGCAGTGGGCATCTGTCCTGTTCTCCAGCTAGTGTTTACTATGTTTAGAAGCTTTCTAATTGCTCTAGGCCCCAGTTTCATAAGCATCTCATTGGTAACCCCATCTTTACCTGGTGACTTCTTGAGTTTGAGGTTCTGTGGTGCTTCTTCTAGCTCAGTTTCCGTAAATTTTGCCAAAATTTGCTCTTCTATCACCATGGGCATATCCTTTAGTTCATGGATTTCATACTTAACTTCTTTCTTTTGGTATGTTTATCTGGCTCATGGCTGCATAATTTTTTATGAGAATTTTTGCTGCTGCTTTTCTCGTGTACATTTCTTTTATTGTATTCAAGTGTTATTGGAGGTCGGCTACTGTTTTCATCACTCAATGCCTTGGCAAGTTTCCAGAGTTTGTTATCATCTTTGTCCCTGTTAAGGCTCTCGGTTTTTTCCATCCAGCTCTTCCTTGCCAATGTTTTTACCTCTCTCTTGTATCTAGCAGAGGCTGCCTTGAGGGCTATATAGCTTTCTGTACACTGCTCTGTTTATGCTCATTCTCTGGTAATATTCAGGTTTTCTTCAAGCTTTTGCAGTGTGTATCTGTAATATCCATCGCTTCTAGTTTAAGGGATCTTCCTCTTGGGCTGTACATGTTATAAATTCGGATGGGTTGGTTATCAATGTGGACATCCATTCCTACAATCTCAGATTCTCCTATTGTGTTTATTTATATCTGCTTTGCTGGTATGGTGTTGCGTATCAGTGTAATTACCCCTCCCTTATGTTCTTCTCGATCCTGTCTGAATGTTTGGTAGCCCCTGATAGAGAATCTGTGATGTGGGTTAAGATGGGATTCCTGTATGGCCCCAGGAGTGGGGTCAATTACCCCAGCTGTTAGCTTGAGCTTATAGCGGCTCATACTCGCTTGATGCTGCCCGTCACGAGACGTATGGGGTATTTCTGTGGAGATATCAGTGCCACCTGATATCCCACCCCGTCCTGGTTGGCAACATTGTCAGTTTGTCCACGACTGCTTATTCGTCCAGAGATCTGGCTTATATTGCAGTGAACCACTAGGTATCTGGAGGCCGTTCCACTATCCTGGTAGGTGATCCCCCCCCCAGGTCTGCAGCATTCAAGGATGATACTCATAGCTACATTTTGGATTTTATCTAGTTTATCAATCTGCATTGAACGAAGAATCAGGATGGCCACAGCATACTCTACCATAGATAGAACAAGCGCAAGATACAGCAGTGAAAGATATCATTGTTCACAAAATACAGCAGTGAAAGATATCATTGTTCACAAAATACAGCAGTGAAAGATATCATTGTTCACAAGATACAGCAGCTGAGATCCTTATTTCCATGAATCCCTTCTGAGCTCTTAGGATTGTGTAATTTACATGCTCATCGAAATGCAAAAATCTGTCGAAAAATAAACCCAGATATTTTTAAGTTGGTATTCTACTGTAGAGAAAAGTTACTAGATGGGCTTGTATCGTGGCACAGTAGAAGCTCACCAACTGAGCTTATTGACAACACAAGAGACAGAGAGTCGTGGAGAAACATGATCGCCTATGCCAGTCGGCATGGCACTTGATTGATTGATTGATTCTACTGTTCTCTATACTATTTCTCCATATAAATTGGTAGTCGACATTGGTGCATTGGCAATGTGGCTATTCAGAGAGAACCACATCATGACTGCTTTCTTTGCCTTGATTCATATTTGTCACCCATGCTTTTTTTTAAATTTAGTTACAATATGAAAGTTATGTGTGAACAACTTCATAACTGGAAATGGCAGAAGCCTCTCATTTGCACATGACATTCCGGTAGAGATATATGTCGCAGGGATAAAAAAGAAGACAAACTGTCCATGACCCTACAAAGAGAATTTTATTGCTTTGGTCAGTGGTGTATACTTGGCTGCAAACCACTTATTCTTCTTCTGCGTTCGTTCTCAGACTTCTGCAGTTTAGCAGGATATAGTTCAGAAAACGGAATGTGGTGTGTCATGGTTTACAGCATTGCTGCGAAATCTGTACCTTTTGGCCTGACACATCCAAAGCAAACCACTGAAACTAAATATTATGGTGAAATAACTAATGCAAAAACAAGAAAAATACAATGGACCACAGACTGATATAGATTGGATATCTGATAGGCAGTGGTGGGCAAAAGCCCTCGTGCCAAACTCAACCAAGCCAAAAATTTGAAAAATTGTTGACATAATTTATGGACAGTCAGGACAGCTCCAAAATACTAGACTATAGGCTCATAGGGCTAAAATCCATATGTGCCTGCCCCAAACTTTATATCTGCCGTTTCTGAAGCAACTGTGAACTTTGTTCTACTTTTGAGGTATTTCCCAACCTTCTTTGGTATGGTCGTGGTTGGTGTTTAGGGCATTGTCAAAGTTGGTATTGGGGCAGTGAATTTAGAAGAGAATGTAGTGTGGTTGTGGTGGTGGTTTTGGGCAGAAATAAAGGAGGGGGTTGGGGGTCTTCCCCAATAATTAGGACCTATTCTTTTTTTTAAAATGGCCCCCCCCCTCCCAATTATTATTTCAAATATTAAAATTTTTGCAAAACAAATAAATCTTGAGTCTGCAACGAGATTTGCATCGCATCCTGTCATTCGTTGTGGTGCATGTATAATTGCGGACGTGAAATTAAACCAGTTTTAGGCGCGAGTCGACAAGTAGTGGACAAGAATAGTGGACAGAAAAAAATATTTGAGTTTATGATTAGAGGAGATAGATGATGTGTTCTGGACTGGTGTAGTATTTCTTTTTCATCATTCTTCAGTCAGATATCAGGTTACAGCACCAATAGCTTCAATGAATTGTGTGATTCGCTTCAGGTCATCCATGGAACCCCTCAAATCTAGAATTAGTGCTGTCTCAGTAGGCCATATTTTCTACCTCTCAACTGGTGTAGTAATATGTAATTATTATGTGTGTCAAAGCTTTGTTTGTAGATGTTTTGGTAGTAGTCATCATAAAGTTTGTAGAAGTGTTCCAAACTCAAACAATTCATGGTTTGTGGAGATACACAATGATGAATAAGCATAAATAAGTGTTTCAAACTTTCATTATAACATTAACACTACACTGTTTACATTTTTGACAAACCCACTATGGATTTCCGTGTAAAACTAATCAAATAGATGGATGCCGAGATAGATAGCAAACCATCTTTAAAAAACGTCGTTTATAACGGGGGTATGTCACATACTATGTGACGTCACGGCATCTTTCAATCTGATTTTGCGCGCCGAGAGGTTGGCTAGTTAAAAATGTACCATACTTTCTTAATTAAATTGTTCATAACTAACACAATAGTGTAAGTGTATGTAAGCAAACAGACTACACTGATTCAGTGATTCTCATTGCCTGTCCAGTTCTGAACATTTTGATGTCAGAATTGTTCATGTGGACAGAATAGTAAGGGAGAAATTGTAAAAATTCAATAAATGACTAAATAAATTTAAAAAAATATGTTCCTGTAGTAGTATAAACTATAAACTTTAAGCCAGGTTACGGAGACAGAGTTTTTAAGTAATAGGGACATACCTTCTACAACATGCTTTATTGACCGAACCAGCTTTGTCATTTTATTATTTTAAATCATATAGGCCTAAATATTTAATGAAAACTAGCCTATATATAACTCAACGTTCATCGATCTTAAATAACGTTTCGAATGTGTTATGGTACATTTTGTTTATTGTATTCAGGGTTGCCAGAGATTCTTGATTCTGAATTAGAAACTAGCTTCACAGCACGTGGGACATTCCCATAAGTGCTCCGCCCTCCATTTCAGTAGTTATCACAGTGTATGTAGACTCAGCGTCCCAGTCAGGTGCTGATTGTGTGATCTTCAGGACTTTCCAAAAATTTTACTTTTCCTTCCATCACCTCTAGATACTCCAATTTCTAACATTCTATGCATGTGTACATTCTCAGCCTCATTGGCATCACCTTTATCTTGAAATGAATTTATTACTGCCTTCATTAAGTCTGCTTTATCTCTTCTCAACAATGTGCCATCAATCGTCGCATTGCCTGCCAATAAGTCGGTTCTCTCGTTTCCCCTGACCCCAAAATGACCAGGTCAGTATATTCATGTGATGCTCTAGACAATTGAGTTGTTCAATAAGTCCCACAATTCTTTTCTCAGTATGAACTTTTCTATCTTGCGCAGCATGCTTTGAGAGTCTGTAAGTATTACCGAGTGTGTTGATGTATCAGTTATCAACCATTTAAGAGCTTCTTTAACTCCCTCTGTCTCCACCCTCATGCTTGATGTGACAGTGGAATATGCTGAAGATTTCTCAACCAACTTCACGCCGTTTCGGTGGTAACACAACCCCAACCGATTTTTATATGTGGTTCTGTTAATTTATGTGTTTATTTGGGTTGCCAGAGAACACATGTTTAATTAATTAAAGCTGAACAATTCATGAAAGCCAGAAAAAATCACCTTTTTGGAAAGTATTTTTTCCGGTACAATACCAATCACATTGCAAGCTAGATATTCCAATTCATCTTCATACCTTAAATATGAAGTTCAACAGAAATAAGAAGCATAATAGGAGCGGCAAAAACAACATTCAGAAAAATGAAAAATATAATGTGTAATATGACCTTGTCATTAGAGGTGAGAAAGAGAGCTCTGCTGTGCTATATAACTATACTAACATATAGATGCCAGTCTTGGACAATAAACAAACTGGAAAGTGGGAAATAGAGGCAACAGAGAAGTGGTTCTATAGAAGAATGCTGAAAATACCATGGACTGCCAGAAAAACTAATGTAGATGTGTTGAAAGAGTCAAATGCGAAACGAACCTTAATCAATGATATAAGAAAAAGACAATCTTCATTTTTTGACCACTTCATGAGACAGGGAGGTTTGGAGAACAACAGGAAAAATTAAAGGGCAATAGAGACAGAGGGCGACAACATGAGAAAATATTAGACAGTTTGACAACCTGGCACAGCAGGGAAACAACAACGATTTTACATAGTTAACATAATACTGTGGACAGAGAGCTGTGGAGAGTCATGACCACCTACACCAACCGGCATGGCACCTGATGATGATGACCTTAAATACTTTGCTAATTTACTACTGTTTTACTCACTTTCTCTTGATGATTATTTTGTATAGGGAGTTTATCACATTTCCAGCGTGGCAGCAGAATTCAATGTTATTTATAGGATAGGCTTACTCTTCAATTATTATTTATTTATAACATTATGCCTGTATAGTTTGCAATTTGATGAATTCTTTTTAAATTGTTATTTATAATAAGTGTGTTGCTAGAGTTTAAAGTGTACAACCTGTGATCTATCAGACGCCTTTTTAAACTCGTATATATGTTCCACGTGTACTATTTTATTTACTTGGACCATCGACAAAATTCTATGAATTTTCAGAAATACAAATAAAATAAAGACGACCCAAAAAAAGCGGTTGTGGTTTTGTTGCCTACAGAAACGGCGTGAAGTAATTTGGCAATCTTTTGCTTACGCCTTGAATTAAAATCAGTATGGCAACCCTGATAAATTCACCATCTACGTAAGCCGGAAATGAAACAAGTAGGACAAACTGTCAGGATTTTTCCAATGCAACGTTAAAATTAAACTTAAATTTTGCAGAACTGTTAAATGAATAAATTTCATGTAAAATATGGCTCAAACAACGTAGAGGAATGACTGCACTGTACCCATGTTATCCAATATGTGCATCTTCATTATCAAGGAAGCGGCCCACTGACAACTTCGAAGACCTGCTGCGTAAAAAAGGATACAGCCTGGCACTAAATTTACAGTGAATAAAAAGTACCGTACCTCTATGGTACGCTTCTATCAATCCCGGACAAAACTCCAATTTAATTTTATCAGAACTTTTTGTCAATAAAAAAATAATGGAGGTTGCGGTTCAGTTAGTCCTTCCATAACAGCCTTCAAGTATACTTTCACGAAATTTACTCAGTCTCCGTGGGATTTTCAAGGGCTATAGTGCCTATGTTATGAATATATTATGGTTATGTTATGAATATATTATATATATATAGTTTAAATATAGTATGGAGAACTCAAGGCAGGATTTCGAAAAGCTGGTGGACAGAAAAAGCGTTTCAAAGACACGCTCAAGTCATCCTTGAAACATCTTAACATTGACGTAGGCGCTTGGGAGAGCCTCGCTCAGGATAGAACAGCATGGCGTTACAGCATTAGAACGGGAGCACTAGCGGCGGAAGAATTCAGACAAGAAACTGCAAGACAGAAGCGGACACGTAGAAAAGAAAAAACATCTCAACCTCACACATATACCTTCTATTGTTGTCAATTCTGTAAAAGAACATTTTGTGCGCGCATTGGACTTGCTAGTCATTTAAAAACGCACTATTAACTTTATTATTTAATTATTTATTGTTATTATTATTATGGTTGAGTTTTTGGTCATCATCGATCACGACGGACGAACATCATCAGTGCCTATGGCTAAAATGTCCTACAGCACGTTTCACCAGCTTTGTCCAATTTTAGAATAATATACCTCAACAAATAGGTCTATATAACGTATACAGTTCTAATTAAATTTTGTGTGTGAATTTGAAATTCTATAGAGCCTAAGAATTATTTTTTTCATAAAAATGCAGTCCTTGGTTTCAATTTTCGTTTATATTCGATATATACATCAAAGATAGTTCTGCAGGGCTATAGGCATATAACTCCTATACTAACATATGGGTGCGAGTCTTGGACAATAAACAAACTGGAAAGTGGGAAATTGGAGGCAACAGAGATGTAGTTCTATAGAAGAATGTTGAGAATACCATAGACTGCTAGAAAAACTAATGTGGAGGTGTTGAAAGAGTTACGTGCGAAACGGACCTTAATCAATTAAATAAGAAAAAGGTAAATTTCATTTTTTTTTTTTGCTACTTCATGAGACAAGGTGGTTTGGAGAACATAGTCACAACAGGCAAGATTCAAGGCAACAGAGACAGAGGGTGACAACGTGAGAAAATATTTGTTTGACAACCTGGCACGGCAGAAAAACAACCGCAAGATTGATACATAATAAACTGTCAGACAGAGAACTGTCGAGAGCCATGATCGCCTACGCCATCCGGCATGACACCTGATGATGATAATGATAGATCAAAGCCTACTTGTTTCGACGATCGTCGAAATTCCATTATAGAACCTTGTTGACACTAGCTATTTCGACGATTGTCGAAAACACTATGCTGATATGTTTCCATTGTGTTTTGTGCGTGGCATCTTGATTATCTGTGCGCCTTTTGGCTGGATGCCTCCGTCTTCAGCACTCTGCTTACTTGGGCAGGACTATGGTCGAGTGGGACTGACCGACCAGTCTTAGTTTCCAGCCCCTGATGGCTGAACTAAGCCCCATCACCTCTGCACGGTGCTCTATGGGACACTGTATGAACTACAAAAGACAGTGAGTTTCTTCTTCTTCATCGTTCTTCAGTCAGTGATAAAACAGTGAGTTTTATTAAGGAGACAGAATTACAGATATAGACATGTTTCAAGTGAACGAAAGAAGAAGAAAAACTATGTTGATATATCAGAAATACGGTAATGCCCATTGCAATAATGTTACTAAAAATAGCGTTTCCGGGAAATTCTATCTAGGTATTAAGTATGTTGATTATCCTCTTCACACGCCGGACATGTCCATAGGTGCTCAGATCTCCGCTTCACTAAATCTCTCAGGGTATAATGGCTGATGGTTCAGGTTCTATGCTGGTTCATTGCTCCTTTTGAAATCTTTATCAGGGGTTCTGTACGGGCCACGCCCATCCTCACTCCCAATATTGCTGTGAAATTATATCAATACGCTGTGGCCATTTTTGCCTTGCGGCGTCAGGGGTGGAAAATTTCCCTGGAGATGGTCTTCTTGTTTGCTGTTTGTATGCTTGTTCCCGTGGCTTCTTTGATTTCTATGATCCATCTGTTACATGGTATGCCTCTGACTTTATAGCCTATGTGTCATGACCTTTGTGTCATGCTATCTGTTGGGTTGATGTGGTCACCGGTGACCAACGAAGAAGACCCAAAAAAACCCGTTTCCCCATCGATATCAGAAACAATGAAGATTTAAAGCAAATTGCAATGAAACGAGAGACATGGAAATCTATGACATCCGCCATATGTGCCGTCTTTGGCCCAAGAGAAATAACTAACTATCTGTTGGTAGTCTGGAAGCATGTGAAAACTACTTGATCTGTTGTCTTTTTAGGTGTTGTGTAAAAATTGCACGTGTGAAATACATACAGATATAGACATCTTAGATCAGTTTTTATCATGAAATATCAGAGATTTCGAAGAAAATATTGTATAATATATATAAATTAGTGTACATCTAGGCCTAGCATCATGATAAGTAGCATTTTGCACTTGAAATAACTTTGGAGCTTTCAAATTCAATCCGAAAGTGCAAACATTCACAACAACACACAGAAAGTTACAACACACAGAAAGTTACAACACACAGAAAGTTACAACACACAGAAAGTTACAACACACAGAAAGTTACAACACATAGAAAGTTACAACACATAGAAAGTTACAACACACAGAAAGTTACAACACACAGAAAGTTACAAGGATCTGGCAGTAGTAGTTGGGGTCTTTGTTACTTCTAATATTTTATAGTAATGTGACCTGATATAACCTAATTGGATTTTGTCCGCTGGTTGAAAGAGACACGCCTCTCCAAAAGAGAAGCAAACTCATTAACTACCTACCTACCGTTCAATAATCACTCATTAACTACCTACCTACAGTTCAATAATCACTCATTAACTACCTACCGTTCAATAATCACTAATTAACTACCTACCTACAGTTCAATAATCACTCATTAACTACCTACCTACCGTTCAATAATCTCTCATTAACTACCTACCTACCGTTCAATAATCACTCATTAACTACCTACCTACCGTTCAATAATCTCTCATTAACTACCTACCTATCGTTCAATAATCACTCATTAAGTACCTACCGTTCAATAATCACTCATTAACTACCTACCTACCGTTCAATAATCACTCATTAACTACCTACCGTTCAATAATCTCTCATTAACTACCTACCGTTTAATAATCTCTCATTAACTACCTACCGTTCAATAATCTCTCATTAACTACCTACCTACCGTTCAATAATCTCTCATTAACTACCTACCGTTCAATAA
>CM067316.1:58861826-58953534 GCA_034231615.1 Meghimatium bilineatum
CATTGTTCTCACATTCCAACACCTTTCTCTTCTTCAGTCGAATTGGAAGACGGGTGATGTGTTCTGCGACCCCACTCTGGTTGTTTGTAGACGTGAGAAGAAGCTCAGCGATATATTAGTCCAGAGTCATCTCTTGCTCGATGTTTCCGATGTTCCTACTGTTCCCGATGTTCCCTATGTTCCTACTGTTCCCGATGTTCCCTATGTTCCTACTGTTCCCGATGTTCCTAATCATTTTGGCACCTTTAGCTACTAACGTAGTAAATGCTACAGCTGCGCTATATCAGCCAGAACTGGTATGTCACATTTCCCAAAGCCACCTTCACCATTGAAGAGAGTTTTACATGTATATCCCACAACGTCATCTATGCCATAACCTACAATCGTTGCATCGTGACCCACATAGGTGAGAATTGAAAGAGGCTTGCAAACCGATTCTGTGAAAATCTGTACAGTATCAAAAACCAGACTGGTACTCCTGTTGCTGACCACTTCAATACACAGGCCATCAGAGTGCCTATTATATTATCGTGACGATCACTAAGTCGTGCTCCTCAGATGAACGGACACGATACGATATTATAGTTTGACGAGTGTGATGATGATGATAATAATGCAACTCATCAATGACTCCTTATTCATATATACTGTTTATTACATCAATAAGTCGCCAACAACAAGCAATCATAAGATAAAACATATGCACAAAGTACAGTGAATTCTTCACAGAATTTAATATTGACCTATAACACTTCAATTCGAAAGCTGATATTTTTTTTGTCGTTGTTCTATTTATTGTCCAAGTCTCACTACCATAAGTTGCAATTGGAAAAATAAGAAGTATAACTTTTGTCTCTTTAACGGTTTTTCCATATATTTTTTCATTTCTCTTAATTTTGTTATCGCTATCGGTAATCTTTTCCTAGTTTACATTGTACAATCGCCTAAGCCAGGGTTCGGCAACCTTTTACTAACTGTGTGCCAACTTAAGGTTTAAAATTATTCAGAGTGCCAACATCACATATCATTTTATACAACTTTCTGAGATTTCGCATATAGACTGTTCCCCTGACGTGAAGTCTGCGTGCTATTTGAAATTGCTAGGCGTGCCAAGTGTGGCACGCGTGCCATAGGTTGCCGACCCCTGGCCTAAGCTGTTTATATTTGCACCCAGATAATCAAATTTGTCTACGTTTTCCAGTTCCATGTTATCTATTTAAATTTTTGGTGTTACCTTGGTTTTATCTGTTGTCATGATATTGGTTTTCTGTATGTTTAATTTACGCTTTTGTTCTTCGCTGAATGCTTTTGTTTTAATGATCATTCTTTCTAGCCCTTCTATGTGTGCAGTTAGAAGTACCGTATCATCTGCGTATCTTATCTCTGGTATTTCATATCCTCCTATTTTTATGGGATATAATTTTTTTTGTTCCTTGTCACTCCTTACTTTCCTCATGATGTTTTTCGCATATATATTATATAAAAATGGTGATAGGGTTCATCCCTGTCTTATCCCGCTATCTACTGAAAACCATTCTGAGATATCGCCATCTACTCTCACAGCTGCTTGTTGATTATAGTAGAGTGATTCAATAAGATATGTTAGATGTTCTGGGAAGCCCATTTCTCTCATTTCCCATTGTTGCTGATGTTGTACGCAATCAAATGCGTTAGGAAAAAAAAACACATGCATAGTTCTGTTTTGAATTCTCTCCATTTTCAATCATGTTTCTCATATTTAGTAAATGATCTTTTGTGCATTTGCCTGACCGAAATCCTGATTGTACCTCGTTAACTTGCGGTTTCTAATTTTTGTTGTATTCTTTTCATAACTATTCTTAGTAAGATCTTGCTCGCTTGACTAATTAAAGCTACTGTTCTATAGTTAGTACATAATTGAAGATCTCATTTTTTCGGTAGGTGGAAATAAATTGATTTTTATAAATTCTTCGGGCCATAGTTTGCTTTTCCAAATTTTGCAATAATTTAATGTTATTTTTCACGCTTTCTCCGCTTCCAGCTAGTATAATTTCTGTGACAATACCATCATTTCCTGGAGCTTTATGTTTCTTCAGATTTTATATTGCGTGTCTCATTTCATCTATCGCTGGATCTGGTTCTTTTGCTGCTTCTTCTATGTTTACTTCTGGGATGTGCTGTGTACCTTTGTACATTTATGGGCAGTATTCTTTACATCTTTGTATTATTTCCCATCTTTTAGTATTTTCCCTGTTTTATCTTTAACTACGAATATTTTTAGTGCTGATTTGAAGTTATTTTGTTTTAAATGCTTTCGTTAATTCATATATCATTTTTGTGTATTTCCTTGCTGTGTGTAATCTTCTACTCTCCTCATGCATTGATTATGTATTGTTCTTTATCGTACCTAATTTGTTGTTCTATTAGTTTGGATATTTTCCAATATTCCTCGTTGTTGTTTGTTTTTTTACATTTTCTCCTCGTCTTTTAAATCTCTTACTCTGTATTTAGGAGTATTTTAAATGTATTTTATGTCTCAGTATTATCTTCTTCAGGAATATTTGATATGTCGAATCTCAATATGATGCTGTTTTTTGTTGATTTTTTTTAAATTAAAAAAAATAGCTGTTAGCAATTTGTGATCTGTATCACAGTCTGCTTCTGGTAGTGTTTTAATTGATGTTAGACATGTTTTTTTTTTAAATTAGACATTAGAATTTGGTTTCTCATGCGTTCATCCGCTGATCGCCATGTATACAATCTTCTTGGATGTTGTAGGAAAAATGTATCCATTATTGACAAGTTGTTTTCTTGGATGTTGTTGGAAAAATGTATCCATTATTGACAAGTTGTTTTCTTGGATGTTGTTGGAAAAATGTATCCATTATTGACACGTTGTTTTCTTGGATGTTGTTGGAAAAATGTATCCATTATTGACAAGTTGTTTTCTTGGATGTTGTTGGAAAAATGTATCCATTATTGACAAGTTGTTTTCTTGGATGTTGTTGGAAAAATGTATCCATTATTGACAAGTTGTTTTCTTGGATGTTGTTGGAAAAATGTATCCATTATTGACAAGTTGTTTTCTTGGATGTTGTTGGAAAAATGTATCCATTATTGACAAGTTGTTTTCCACGCAGAAACCGACTAGACGTTTTGCCCTTTCGTTCCTGATTCCCAATCTATGCCTTCCTTGTATTTCATACTCTTGTGGATCTCTCTCGTTGTCAACTTTGACATTAAAATCCTCTATAATTATTTTTATATCTTGTTTTGTTTATTTCGTTTAGTTGTTACTTGTAGTTCGTCGTAGAAATCATCTATCTCCTGCTCATTTGCTGCTGCTGTTGGAGCCTATATCTGAATTATTGGAATACCCCCCCCCCCCTTGTAATCTGATTGCTAGTAAGCAGTGCTTGCTGGATAGTAACCTATCATTGTTGATTTTATTCGTTTAGATAGATAGAAACCTACCCCTTTTTGTCCACCTTTATCGTTCTCGGCGAATATACATAATTCTCCGGTTTGAATTGTGAAATGTTCTTTATTATGCTATATGTGCTCTGAAAATCTAGTATATCGAGATTTAATCTGTTCATTTCTTTTATCACTGTATAATGTTTCTCGTGTTTAAGGTTATTTACCTTCTATGTTCTTATTTTGAAACCCGATTTCCTTCCCTCGATATTTGTTTACAAATAAGAGTATCTAAAACTGTCAATACTGCTTTTTACCAGTTTAGGTGTTGCAGGGAGGTGATTGAATAGCTGTGTGATAAAGGCCGCATGAGTATCGACATCGGTAATACTTGATGTTTTTTAATATCATCACTAATTCACACTTTGACACATTATAGCACACAAAGAATTGAATTCAGGCAATTCTTTGCAAATATCTAGGCGCACTATTCCCGTAGTATGAATATGCGTTTGTATATTATGTGTTTGCGTCTAGATTACGTGTGCAATATTTTTATTTTCAGACAGAAATATGAACAAAAGAATAGACGTCAGCGCAGGTGATGCCCTTGATGCCATCCAGGTAGTAACACGTGTCAACAAGTCACAAAGCAGAAGTTATACATCGTTTCTCCCTGTACTCAGGTATGTAGCCATATAACTAGGTAAGATTTTTTGAAACCACCGCCAAAGTGGTCTCGTAGTCTCAGAGTCTGAAACGGGAGCATGAATAGCAATAATGAATAGCAATAATGAATAGCAATAATGAATAGCAATAATCTTCCATTCAACGCATGCGCGGTTGCGTCTGTAGGTCTTAACAATGACCCACAAGACAAACCACCCATGCAACAGAAAACCTTAGTTGATGACATACCGTTATATTGAGGCTCTCTTGTGGAAGCTTTGTAGCATGTCATCTATACAATTATAGACACAGTCTGAGTAGAAGGCTCCTTGAATAAGCATTGTACCAACCCGAAAGCTGAAGTCTCATTGGTATGAAAGCTCAGAAAAGCCACCAATTGCACATAAACATAAGAAGTAAGATCTAATCTCTCGCAATTTCTGGGGTTCTCAAACAAGCAAACAAATATCTTCCATTCATGTCATACGAGGCGGCTAAGGAGGATATAGGGTGGAGTTGGTTGTGCCATCACATACATGATGAAGATGACCCAGAATCCACGCTGAAGTCGAATGTGTCATACCAAAAGGTGTAGATACCACAGCAAACCGTGACACAGCGCATTCCGTTCTCATGACTATGCCCTGCCAATCTGCAGGAGTTTGAGACTGTACGCAGATAAAGAAGAAGAACATTTACTAAAACTATATAAGAAGGACGAAACATGAATATATAGAGTAAAGGGGAAACGGTAGAGGCACGCTGAACTATGAACCAACGTCATATCACTTAGTTTCCCATAAGTGCTAAGCTGCCCAGTCAGTGGTTCTTCGACTTCGTCTGTGTTCGTTCTGAAACTCAAATTAGCAGGATGTATTCCGGAGAATGGAATGCGATGTATTATGATTTACAGTATTTCTGCGATATCTGCGCCTTTCATCATGGCTCTGGGTCAGTTTGACCCTATATAGGATCGTATAGCCAGCTCCACCGCAAAACCTTTTTAGTCGCCTCTTACGACATGCATGGAAGGCAAACAGTGTTGCTATTTTTTGCTCCCCTCGTGGGGCCTCGGAAACACACGAGCGCAGCTAGTGATTGGCCAGAAACCTGACTAGTGTCGCTTACCACACTTGCTCATTAGCTACAGCGCCATACATCGACTTTCCCAGAGCATGATTTCGGACACCATACTTCCTTGTCACTGGGTGAGCTTCGGAAGCAATTTTCATTTCAAAGCATTAATTAATGACGAGTGCAATTGAAATCAAGGTCGGTGGAGAAATGATTAACGTCACACTACCGTGGCTCCCACAGAGAAAGATTGTTTCACAAAGTGCAATCTACGTGTTGGCAAAAATGTCTTCATCAATTAAAAAAAAAAATACAACAAACATATAAGGTTGGTGTTTCCTTACTCGTATAAGTATCAATCTCCACCTCAATTCCATCAAATGTTGGATTCTTCTTCGCACATCATAATAAACAACAATCTACTATTTCGGTGATGACGTGATGAAAACAACACCGTGTTCTCGTCTTCGTTGGGCTGGTCACTTCGACCAATTGCCAGATGAAATTCTTCCAAAGGGACTGTTCTATTGTGAGCTGTTCACATGTAAGCGTTAAAGTGGAGGCCAAAAAAAAAACATTTAATGGACTAATTGAAAACTTCTCAGCATTGACTCAAGCTCTTGTGAAACCAAATCTCTACACCATCCAGCCTGGAGCGATCAAATTACTATGAATTTTACAAAAAAATTTAGACCGAATAGAATACTGCATGCAATTTTGCAAAAATTAATAAAGAGTTGGACTATTATAACGCGCATGTCAAGACGGAAGTTTACTTCTCTTTCTGCTCACACGTAATATGTTTTTTAGAACCTGGATTGGACTCATCAGTCATCTGATCAACAATCAATCAAGTGCCATACTAAGTGGCGTAGACGATCATGCTCTTCCACAACTCTCTGTCTCTTGTGTTGTTGATAAATTCAGTTGGTGGTTTCTTATTGTGCTACAGTGGCAACTCGTCCAGAAATTACACTCTTTGTCTTCCTCTGTCTCTTTTCCCCTTGATCTTTTCGATGGTTACTACGAGTAAATGTTCAAGTTTTACTTTCTAATGCCCAAAAAATCAAAATTGCCAGTTAATTTTGAGGAGCCAAGAATAAATTTGTTACAGCAAGTGTTAGTGACCCAAAAAGTTATGCTGAAGTCTGATGCGCCAGGCCGAAGGGCTCAGATATCTGAGGCAGGATGGTAACCCTAAGGTACAACTCATATTATCTGGACTGCATCTTACTATTCATCCGGAGTTTGGGAAAGAACGAAGAAAAAAAAGATAAATATACTGTTTAAAAAAACACAACTTCGCAGCCGGCGAACAAATCTCGTGCAAGAAAGGCACAATTCCCTTGTATGTCCTTGGGTACTGAACCCAATTCTCTATGTATGAGCCGTGTTGGGTAAATGCGACAGTCGAGTTAGACTAGGCTTGTGATGCCCTCGAAGACAAGGACTTGCTTCCCGTCTACGTTTCCCACAGCGTCTAGAATCCCCGTCTCAACACTACTTCTGACAGAAGTTTCGAACACAGTGTCCCCCAACATTTCTGCAATGCCCTTCCTGTGGCCAATGGGAAGCTGTATTCAAACTTTTATTTCCATACCCAGGAGTGAATGTTCAAGTTGCTGTATCAAATACCCGAGTCATGACTCCTATCTTGAATGGGATCAATTGTGGTGGGCTTCTTCGCGTTCTCTAGCATGAAAAGCACTTTCGCCAGTTGGTCTCGTGTTTGAAGATTGTGACTTCGTTGACACTATATCGTTTCACATATACAACGCTGCCTTCTAGCGCGTATTGCATTTTCGAGAATCAATATGTACCCTTAAGATCACCATATCTTAGCGAGATCTACTCACATCAGGACATTGACATTGGTCGTCCCCCAATGTTTCTGCATTTTTGACTGACTGAGACGAATTGTATAGATACCGTACGTAATTGTGTGCCGACAGTGCTGCTGATTAGGTGTATTGGCGCAGAGGTATCCGATATATATTTCCTGCATACACTGCGCTAGCAATTCTCATTTCATCAACAGAATCCACATCCACAGACGCGAGCCTAAAATTGTTGGCCAGGAAAACAGCAAGAGCAGCTATATTTCTGTTTCAAGGGTGCACCACGAGAAGATACTTCTAGGAATTTTGTTATGTGCTTACTCTGGGTCCGCACGAGAGCAATGCGAAACCATTTTCACTCCTTGTCCTGCTCTACGTGAAATCCATTGGAAGTTAGCAAACAAAGTGAGCAAGTGAGAAGAAAACGGATGAGCTGGATCAACCAAGAGTAATAGTGAATGGGGAGTGTCATAGGTTAAAGTATAGGAGGGTTTATTTTATCTAAAGACGATCAAGTATAGGCCTAGGCCTATTTTATCTAAAGTCGATCAAGTGTAAGCCTTATGTTATCTAAAGTCGATCAAGTATAGGCCAATTTTATCTAAAGTCGATCAAATCTAGGTCTTATTTTATCTAAAGTCGATCAAGTATAGGCCAATTTTATCTAAAGTCGATGAAATCTAGGTCTTATTTTATCTAAAGTCGATCAAGTATAGGCCAATTTTATCTAAAGTCGATCAAGTATAGGCCTATTTTATCTAAAGTCAAGCAGAATAATGAGCTTCAGCTCAGTTTATCTTTTCTTTTTTGTTATATTTCCAGCGCAAACCATTGTCACATTCACCACCGCGACCACCAAAAACATCGCCTGATCTTACACGATTCACAATATTTGCTAAAACCGTATGATTTTCGCAAGGAAATCTTATACTCTACAAGCTGTCAAGGTGGGCGAGAATCAATGTTGTCTGTGATTGCACGTATGCCGTCATCAATCTGCGATTTTAAGGTACTGTGATAACACTCAGACTGTTCAAATTCCTCATTTTCATGATCCTCATACCCTATCTCTTTGACGAAAAGATACGGATTAGTCTGGCCATCAGATGCTTGAAACTAAGACTGGCCCTGTTACATTCGAGAAGAAACACAATCATGCCTAGCAAGTAATGCTACTGAAATCAGCGAAATTTGGCAAGAAGGCACACTAGTAGTATATGATGGCATAATGACTTCCTGCTAAGTGTGCTAAGGTACCACACCCAATATGGCGAGCGGTTATGGTCGCGAGCGGGGAGGGCGGTGAGGTCATCGATATCAGCGCGGTCTATCAAAACGGACTGGGACCAATCCGGACAACTGAAAAAGGGTGGAGTGGGTATGGGTGGTTGGTAGTGAACGTTTCATTTAGTTGTTATGCTAACCTCATTAACTGGAAGTGGCCTTCAATTTTGTCGGTGGGGGTGAGTTTGCTGGGTGTCAACATGAAATGACTAGGGTGGACTGGGTGGTAGCAGAATTTTCCATCTAGTTGTCCTGATAAAGAAAATGTCCACGGAAACTTACAACGAATGAGGTCACCATAACCAGGTCCACGGCTGGGGTCATCCATACCACTACCCAGTACTGTCATCATTACTGATAGCATTGTTTATTTGTGTACGCTCTGGTTTAATCATCACGAATTACGCGTGATTTCCGCCTGCAAACGTACGGTATGTTGTGCTACCGTTTTAATTTGTCTTAATTTGCACCACGAGGTCTAGAACATCCAATTGCAGCATACTTTTAATTTAGGCGAGCTTCCCTAGCTAGTCACATCTATTCTTCTTGTTGTAACTGAATAATGCATTTTAATATCATATTTAGGACTGTCTATTCGTCACCCTTATTTCTCTTGTGATTCTGATCCCTGACTGTGACACATTTATAATTTGAACTTTTCGTATCTCTCCTTCACAATCAGAAAATTATGTATTTCTTACTTTCATTCTCTCTCTCTCTCTCTCTCTCTCTCTCTCTCATATGTATAGGACTATATATGGACTGACTAGATAAATATGGTTGATAAGAAGAAAAATGGATGAATTGGTGCGTGAATGTTGATGCATTGATTCCTTTAAATGTGAATGGGTGGCTCTTGACAACCCATACCCTTTCTGACAAAAGTACAGGTCCTACTCAGTTGAGTAACCAATATGACACACGAATCATAGAAAGTTTATTATCTCAATGGTATGGTAGTATTAATGGCGGTTTATGGATGCATGTTTATTATCTGAAGAGAGCCATTCCAGCGCGGCAGTATTCCATTATCATCAAAGCCTGCCGGAAGCATACCGTTTACTTCCGCGGCAGCTAGTTCATCATTCTTTTGTGGGATTTGTTGACACGTATGCAGTTATGCACTGGCTTCGCATATGAGTGGTCCTGGGTTCATTCCCTAGTTGAGGCGGATATGTTTTTCATATTGCAACGCTCCCGAGTCGACCCAGCCTTAAATAGGTACCGGATTAATCCGGGAAGTAAATACTGCGAGTGATAGGAGATGGCTACCGCCTTCATTTGCAGAGTTACTGAAATGTGAGATCACTCAAATCTCACATCTCTACGGCATTAATAAAGTTATGGGTTACTTTACTTACTACTACTATGCAGTTATAATACGTTTGGCGTTTTCCGCCACATAGGAGTATGTCAGAAAATGAGAAATAAAATGCAAGGTCTGCTGGCCTGCATTTCTTCGTCATACATGGGGGTCTATTTTAAAGAAGACAAAAATAAGACATCAAGACAACACATGTAGTCGCACTTATGATTTTTTTATCACAGCCAAATGTTTCGTAATCTACTTCTACGATAGATGGCACATACGACTAGAAAAAAGACATTGGCACTATTCTTTGTACCTAGAATTATGAGTCCATGCCACGGTTGCCATATTGGTGTTATGGATAGATGAATAAACCTTCAACTCTAATCTTCTTTCTTGTCGTTAGTAGTACAACGTATGATGTACTACATGTGTTCTCAGTCCAGTGCTCGCGAATAACTTGGTGCCTTCGTAATGACATATGGTGTTTACGCCATACGACTTTTAAAATGCTCTCGTGAACTATTGATTAAAAGTTTCGTTTACAATTCAAACTTTGTTGTACAAAGAGGGAGGGGTGTGTGATACAATATAGTTATGTGGCCAGTTCTCACGTCCACTTTCACTTACCCTTTCATCCTATTAAATGTTATGGAGGTCGCACACCCAGTATTACATGTGGGTGGTGCTGGCTGTCTGAAAAGATTGAGATCCCCTGATGTACTGTTACACTTAATAACTTGAATTCTGTTTCAAAAGCTCATTTTCTAATTTTTTAACTTACAATATTACCAGGTTGATATAAACAACACATTTCACAACAACGTGGGGGCAGGAAGATTACAGATTACCAAACAACCGATTCTTCCAATAGAATCAATCAGACCCGAAGAGTATGTTAGTTCTTGGCTACAGTACGGATCTAGGACACAGGGTAGACTTTTCCCGGACATCATACACGACACGTGACTTCAGAGTGAGATTAAATGTCTTTAAGTCTTCTAAGATCAATTGTCAACTCCGTATAAATAAAATTCAACACTAGAAATTCCTACTTTATCGAAATGTGTAATGTTAATGCATTATACTATCTCTTACCCTTTGTTTGTTTTTTCTCTCATGTGTGCATACAACCTACGTCTCATGACGGATCTGTCTACAACAATATGTAATTAATTCAGACGTAATACTTTTAAAGTAGTTGGTTAGTTATTTAGTTTTCTGATAATTATCATGACACTCCGGATACGTCCATAGTTTCTCCGATCTCATATTCAGTATGTCTTTCAGCATGTGGTCACTGACATTTCCCGTCTGTGTTGCTTCATTGTCTTTCTTGTTATTCCTATATGCCGCTCGTTTCTTGCAAGACCACGCTTTACTCCCAGGTTCTGTATTCTTGTCATAGACACGTAGGCAGAAATAGATCCTACATCTTTCAACTGGCCTCTCTTTGATTGTACTCAAAATATCAGCAGTTCCATTCAACTACAACTAGTCACTATGGCCACGATGGCAAGTCTTTCATTTATCCTAACACCCACATGTCCAGGTACACAAATTATGTTAACTCTCTTGAGCACGCATTTCATCAATGACTCCAATCAATTAAGGAATAAATGTGTACATCTTTCCTTCACAGTTGAGTCGCAGTAGAACGTACCTTTAACACGTGAAATATGAAAACACAATGAATTGTAGTTGTATTTTTTTACCAATCACCAGAAGAAAAATAGAACGCATCGAAATTTCGACCAAAAGAATTATTTCATTACATTAACTCGTCTGTCAACTACATTTTTTCTCATTAAAAAGTGATCTGGTAACTTTTTGGCTTTGTTATAAAGACTGCAAGCCCATATTGTGGTCACATTATGTACATGTGCATTTTTAAAAAACATCCTTTAAACTTAAGTGAATGATATAAAACACAAAAGGAATATAACACATCATACGAATGGTACGAGGAATAGCCCACCTGGTTCTGTATATGTTCATTTTGTGTTTTATATATAGTGCTTGACGAAGGTCTTTTTTTATAAAAAAAACACCAATTTATCGAAATGTTAGTAAAACTATATTGCATCGTAATTGTATAGCCTATCCCATCTCACTTTATTATACATGTTATACCACCACCACAGGATAAATTACTAATTTCGCTGATTCCTCCTGAATTTACTAAATTGTCAGTACATGTACTCAACAATTTAAACCAATAGCTGAACTCAGAAATATACCAAGTTGAACCTAGTATGGTCCTATGAGATGTGTCACTCATCTTGGCCTGATCCAATTAATCATAACATTTCATTTGTTATTTTGAGTATAGGCCTAATTTGTATCATCAGTATAACAAAACACTAGTTAGTCATCGGCAGTGGCGTATCCTGGGGTCTGAAAGAGAGCATGCAACTTTTAAAAAATGATAATTTTCTACTCACCCAGTTATTTGAAGTTCAGTTCTATTCTGCGGCTCTTTCTGCTAAAGTCCTCTGTTACTTTGTTATAAAAGTCATCATTGCCTTTCATCTCTACAAGAAGGTCTTTTTCAATTGACATCATTGATAGAGCAGAAAGACGACATTGCCCCTGCGAGTTCCTTATGACATTTTTAATGCGTTTTAATGCAGAAAACGAACGTTCCACTGAAGACGACGATGCAGGAATTGTCAATATTAAAATAACTTACATAATGATTCCGAACCACAAAGCCAAACGACTTTCTTATATAAATCATTGTTAAATGAACGGACACATTTTGTTCCTTCTCGTTTCAAACTGCTTAACGCAGGAATCGGTCTGCCCATTTTTACCAAGTCCAATTTTTCATTAAATGTTCGCGATTGAAACGGTCGCTCAAATAAATCTACAACAACATCATTAATAGAATCAGCCATAATAACAAATTGAAATTGAAACCACATCGCTGTGTAAATGTGCGTGTGTGTTGAGTAAGATCACGTGACGTGTACCAAAAGTTACCGGAAATGGCTTACTAAACAAGTGTGTGTGTATGCAATCAAGATTATAATTGCTTGCATTGTTATCATTAGTTTAACATTCAAATAAAAGTACTAGAACATAGAAATTGCACTGTTTCACACCAGTAAATAAATGTTCATCAATCAATTTATTATGTGCCAGTGCTAAATTGTTATAATAGTGATTGAATCATAAAATGTATTAATTTTTTTTTCATCGCAAGCTTACTCTGGAGACAAGGTTATAAAAAAACACACAGTATATCACTGCGCTTATATGTAAAGGGACTATTTTAACGAAAGCAAAAACAAAATTGCTTCAGTGCGGCCACTATACTTTCATATGTGTTGCCAGCACTAATTTTCGGAAAAATTCAGATTTGTGAGAAAAATATTATAAAATATATTTTTGAGCAATGCTGCAAGGGCTAAGTTTGGATGGGGGATAGATCACTGACTGGTTTATCATTTTCGCAACTCTTGAAGGCATGCAATGCTTGCCTTGCTTATGCTTAGTATACGCCACTGACTCATCGGTCATCCAAATGATGTGACAAATCTGCATGATATATTGAAGACTTATTTGAATGACTAATATGCCATATAAAGGTCCTACATTTGTTTTACCATCATCGTGGTTCGTTTAGTAAGTAGATGTAAAATAATATAAAAATTATTAAAAAGAGCAGTTTCACGTGGGACAATGCACATAATCGACGTTTCGACCAAAAATGTATTTATCAAGTTAGGAGCAAGCACATAATAGGTTGTTTGTTTGTCCCTATGTTGATAAATATATAATTGGTCAAAACGTCGATTCTGTGTATTGTTCCAAGAATGCTGTTTGAGGAAAAAAATTTTTTAAAGTTTATATAGTTGCTCATACTCATATATATAGAGTATGAGCAACTATATAAACTTATAAAAAATTGTCATCAAACAGCGTTTTATATATATATATATATATATAGGCCTACGTACACTTTTGGGAGTAAACATGTTGGGGGAGTGGGGAATGAAGATGAAATAAGTGAGGTATAATTTTACTTGATATTTCCTATTGTGTTGTATTTCATCAAAACACAAAAGTGAATGGACCATGCAACCTGCCACCCCCTGGAATAATGAGGTATATACTCAACTGTTGTTACATCTCGCTATTGATGGTATACTATATGTAAACATGTCAACGTAGACAATCTAAATGTACGGTATACCAATTGTGTATTGAGAATAAATGTATTAACGAATATTTAAAAGAAACATTTATCTTGTGTGATTGTATTTACGTGCTATGAGTTGTGTTCTTGGCTGGTGGCCTGCTGTTCTGTTGAGAGACATAGTGTATACGGGCATCTCATGGCAAATCGCTAAACATAACAAACGGTATTAATAACAACATTGTTATTTAATTATATGTGAACAGTTTGAACTAAAAAAAATGTAGTTTTACGTGACACATTACACGGATTTAGTTTTTCCGTCAAAAGTCTTTATTAAGATATGAATAAATGAACATAGAATGTAATTATTTCAGGTGTAAATTCAGGTAGTGAAAATAATTTATTTATAAGAAAATTGGAGGGGGAATGGGTGTATTTGTGCCCACTAAAATTGTCACGTGACCGGACATAGACCTTCTTTTTGTAAGATGGTGATCTGGTGTGTTTTACTGGCTTGCTAGTAGATTTCTTGGTTTGTTATTGTATCTGTAAGAAGTTATATTTAATTTTATCTAGTTTGTCATAATAAAATAGGGGCCTATCACACAATAGTATTATACGAGCACAGCAGCAGATATGCCTACTCTAAAGTGTTGTGTTCCTGGCTGCAGTACTCTCGTATAACCACGACCGTCTGAAGTAAACAAACTTCTCCGTTATCTTGAATTGTCATGTAACCGGATTGGGGCCATATTTTCTGTACACACTGTGGTCTTGCGTATCAGCCATAAGCTTTATGATATATTGTTAGTAGAAATCTTATTTTGTTATGGTGTTTTAAAGAAATTATCTTTAATTTCTTCTAATATTATGATTATAATAATAAATCACACAATAATATACGATCATAGCAGCAGATATGTCTCAAAAGTGTTGTGTTCCTAGCTGCACTTCGAACTATCGTGCAAAAAAACGGCACAACCAAAAGTCTATGTGTCTGTTTTTACATTTCCCTCGAATATTGAACTTAGAGAAAAGTGGGTTAAATGTATCCCAGGTAAGGGCTGAGGCCAATCAAGACATCTTTGGACAAGAGATATTCAGGAATGCATACACATGTCGCTAGTGGAAGCAGGACAGCTTGCCAGACAGCGGGGAGATTCATAAGGAAGACTACGTTCTGGAAAGAGTATGTCACATGAGACCACAGAAACTATCTATTTTTGTGTCCGCGAAGACAAGACGCATTTGCTTATCACATTGCTGTACTTTTCAGAAACATGCAGCACTAATTAATATTCAAAATGGAGGTTCATTAGCATAATTCAAATAAAAATAAAATTATTGCTATTAAACGTAATAAAATACCAATAACACTATATATTCTTGTGTCCGCGAAGACAAGACTCATTTTTTTATCACATTGCTGTAATATTCAGATTGAAGCATAGGCGAATTAATATTCAAAATTTTGGCTACTTCTCATAAATTAAATATAATAGCCAGTGTTTTTTCTCGGTATATACAGTATATACACTTTGTGTGTTTGTTTCAACCTGCAGAAAACTTTAATGCATGTCCAATACAAAAATTAAACTGTGATATATTCAAATGGTCATCTCATTCATTTTTTTATCAGAATGGTAAACCGTGACCCTCAACAATAGAAGACCTGCTACTTAGAATTATCACATAGCCGGGCTACGCCCCCCCCTTTTTTTGTTAACAATGTCTGCCATCATGATCTGATATGTGTTATAAAAAAAGTAAAGTAACCCATAGCATTTATTAATGCCATAGGGGTGTGAGATGTTAGCGACCTCACATTTCAGAGGCTCTGCAAATGAGGGCAATCTTCTCTCCCTCGCAGTCTTTGCTTCCCGGTTTAATCTGGTACCCATTTAAGGCTGGGTCAACCTGGAAGCCATTACAATCTGAAAAACATTTCCTCCTCAACTGGGGAATGAACCCAGCACCACTCATATGCGAAGCCAGTGCGCTACACGGCTCCCTGCTATACTGTGTTATACTGGGTGTTGATTAATCTTGGTTTATTATGGTATCTTTATGTAAGTATGTTTAATTTCTTCTAATATTGTCATATTAATATATCACACAATAATATTATACGAGAAAGGAAGCAAATATCATATGCCTCTAAAGTGTTGTATTCCTGGCTGCAAATCTAACTATCGTGCAACCAAAGTTTATGTGACTGTATTTAAATTTCCCTCGGATAATGAACTTAAAGAAAAGTGGATTAAATGTATCCCACAAAAGGGATGGACACCTACTAAATCATGTGTGGTATGTATCAAGCATTTTCTGTCCACTGAAATTATTCATTTGGACAAATTCACGGACAAACATGGCATTGAACATTTAATTTCATAATTGAAACCTGCTTTACAAAAGAATGCATATCCAACTATATTTCCTGGTGTACCCGGGCCATTCTACCTTTCAATAAAAAAAAAACTAGAGCTTGGTAAAGATTCTGAACAAAGTGAACCACAAATAGCTAGTATTCATGATCACAAATGTAATGAATGGTTATCTTTAGATGTTATTAAAGGCTTTCTAGGCCTACAGTCACAGATTGTAGATAAATTGAAAGAACAAATACGATAACAGTGGAGCTATAATGCTGTTGGTAGAACTTAACAGCAGGTGCTTGGGCACAATTTTCAAATGAGTAAATTTTGTGTGTTCATGAAGACTAGATACTACTGTTGATCCCATTCTGTAATTCTCAGAAGCACACAGAATTAATTAGTATTCAAAAATGGTGAATAATTAGCATGATCAGAAAATGAAATAAATGGTTATTAAATATATTCCAATTACAATACAATACTACAGAAACTAGGACCTTATATAATTTTTGGTTCGTGGGGACAGGACAAATCTGTTGATCCAATTTCTACAACTGTCAGGTGCTGCCAGAACTAATTAATATTCAAAATGGTGCCCAATTACCATAATTAAAATAAATTATATAAGCATTAAATATAAAATACCACTGAAACACATCCATATAAGCAGTGCAGGAGACTGCTGTCAAGATCAGAAGGAGAACAGCAATAGCGATGTCCAAATTAAAACAACTAAAAAAAACTTTGATACTGGGCAAACACTGAAACTATGGTATATTTGTTACATACATGTGTGTTCCCAGTGATGACCTATGGCGGAGAATCATGGACAATAAATAAAACTACAACCAAGAGAATAGAGGCCTTCAAATTGAATTACTATAGGAGTCCTAAGAATACCATGGACAGCAAGAAAGATCAACCAACACTTGCTAAGAAAAAAAATCTGTAATCTGAGTCTTGTTTGTATCTTCTTCTGTACTTGCTCTCAAATAATCAACATGAGTGTCGCTATTCTTTGCTCCCTTTTCGAGTCAGAGAACACACAGTATTCAAGGTAGCCAGTTTCCAGAGTGTACAGTGAAGAGATGCTTTCAGGATCTTGGTTATCTGCTAACCTTAGGATTGTAAGAGAGTATTGTATATCCCTTCGCACCCTATTTGTCAATCCCTTAGTTCTTACTGCCTCTGTACATTAGGGTGGTTCTCCAAAGCTTTATTTCATACCCACAAGACTCCAACTCTGAGGTATGCAATGCTTTGAGAAGATCCCAACTCAGAGGTGGGTAAATTATAGGGGTTTTGTGGCTTTTCTACCAATCCACAATATACAGAGTTTATTATTAATAATGAAATTATTATGTTATGAAAGAATAGTACTTAACGTAGAACACCAAATTTTGTTTATTTTTGTAGTTTTGGGATGACCTGACTATCGGACTGTGGTATATATACGAAAAATACAAATAATATACAAGACATTTTCAACCTTAAGGTATTTTTTCAAGAAAATACAAACCAAACAGTAAAAACAATGGAAATATTAAAGAGGCATTAGACAGTAGACATTAAACAGTACGTCATCCAAGGTGACAATGATTAGTTCTGTATTTTCTTGAAAAAGACCTTACTGTTGAAACATTGAAAATGTTTTCATAAGTCTGTTTTCATATTTATTTTACCCATTATTTGAAGCGACATTGTCCTGTCTCTATGTAATTAATGTTTACAAGCGGACCTATTGGCCCTTGTAGTACAAATACTAATGTTTGAGTTACTGAGGATACTTCAACACTTGTACGGGTTCGTTGTTGTTGCGAGTCCTTATCTCGATTGGTCCGTTCTCAGTCACTTGAGTACATAGTTTGAATGCCTTGACAAAATCGCATATTTTTTTTTTGGGGGGGGGGGATGTGGTTAGCCTGGAAAGTATGGAAAAAAAACCCCGTTTACGTTTTTCCATGCGATTCGGTGGCGCTAGAATGGACCTGACGTCAAGAATTTTTTCGTATATATACCACATAGTCCGATAGTCTGTTGGTCATCGTAAAACTACAAAAAACTTTTGTTCTACTAAAGTACTATTTGTACGCAGTTGTACAGCAGTCTTACCTATTATGTTCTGGAAGAGTGCTGTCTCATTTTGTTATGTTTACAAGTAGACCTAATCCGGTCATTGTAGTATTGAGACTTTCTGGCACTTACTAATGTTTAAACGTCGGAAACTTCTGTGGTTATCGAGGAGTTTACATTCTTGTGCTCATATGTGTTCTCGACCGGTCCATATTCATAATAGCTTGGGAATATACACGTTGATATGTAGACATACTAACTACGCAAAACTGAAATCCAACAGGTTAAGCTTGAAACAGGGTAATATATTGCTAATCACTGGAAACACACATAATCACACACTCATCAACGACGTTTCGACCTAAAGCATTTATCAAGATTACATAGCGACCTCCCCCCCCCCCCCAACCTGCATCACAGATATACACATTGAAATTATAATATTGCATTGGGTGAAAGGCAGGTTTACCCGGTGGTGCGCATCTCCTCTCCAGCTATCCTTACAAGAATAACAAAAAACATAGTTGGGAAAAATTACCATCAAGTTTGGAATGGACATCAGCACAGAAAAGAGCAAGATCTTGGTTAACAGGAGAGACACAGAACAGACCAACATTATGATGAATGTACATACGCTTGAAGAGGTGAATACTTTCAAATACCTCGGATCTAGCATATGCAGTAATGGAAAATGCAAAATATAATTAAAAATAAGGCTGGAGATGGCTTTAGCTTCTCTGTCAAGACTAACGGTGTTTTGGAAAAGCAACATCAGTGTTAGAGTGAAAATCAAACTGTATAACTCACTAGTACTTTCTGTTGTGTTGTATGGTTGTGAGAGTTGGACAATCACTGCGGACATGGAGATAGGACTACAGACTTTCGAATAGAAATGTTATAGACGAATTCTACGAATGTCCTAAGAGCATAAGATACATTTGTATGTAAGAAATAAAATAACTTATGCAGATCTACAAGAACCATTGCTTTCAATAGTGAAACAGTGAAATTAGCATGGTTTTGACAATGTATACAGACATGATTCCTTGTCCAAAAAATACTGCAGGTAACCGTCGAATGTGGGAGAAACAGAGGAGAGCAAAGACACGGACAGAGAACATCAAGTAATAGACAAAATATGATTTTTCCTCGCTCATCCGCATCGTTAAAGATAGAAATTGCCGGAGGACTCTTAGTGCTGAAGCATCCAATGTTGTACCCATACGAGCTTGGCGGGTTTATAAATTGATATATACACGTTAAAAGTCTTAGCTAAAATCATATCTTTTAATAGGGATGCTGTGTGGTCGAAGATAGAAGACTTGTTGACTCAAGTTGCGATGTGATTGAGTGCCACCTGAGCGGACCTGGTTCAAATCTCGTTTGCTGCATGATTTGTCTGTCTCATTTTCTTCTTCTTTCGTTCACTTGAAACATGTCTATATCTTTGCTTATTTCCATCGTAATATGCAAGCATTTCATATCCTATCTCTAGTCCCGTATTTCCCTATCTTCTTCTTCGTAGCTTTTCATAGGTATAGGAACCTTCATGATGTCTTGGTTCATTCCAGTTGCTGACCTCAGCAGATAACACTGCAACAGCTCCTTGTCCCCGGAATTGTTTTACCTACCCTTTTGTTATTCTAATTCCCATGTCTTGAGTTCCTCAAGTCCCATTTTGACATTCAAGATTCTTTTTAATGTGTGTCCCGTAATTTAATATATATCATATGTAAGTGTTGTGATATGAAGTATATTGGTGAAACGAGCATATGCTCGGTTGAAAGATTCCCTGAACATTTAACAGAAATCACGGCTCAACGTGACTTCCCTGAGACCAATCATTTCAACAACCTTTCACATCATGGTAGTTCAGATGTTTGAATAACTGGATTGTTACGTTGCAAATCTGGTAACCGGCAGAGTCAGTCTTTGGAGGAGCGGCTGATTTGTCATATGGAAGTCTGCCAACCACACGGAATGAACATTAATGACCGATTTGTTTGATTTACATACCGGTACTTCTTAATAACCTCAACTCTTGCTTTTGACTAATCCTTGAATTTTTTTTCTATGCACGCTCGTTAATAACTATTTTTACGTTTAATATATATATATATATATATATATATATATATATATATATATATATATATATATATATATATATATATATATATATATATATATATATATATATATATATATATATATATATATATATATATATATATATATATATATATATATATATATATATATATATATATATATATATATATATATATATATATATATTGGTGTTTGTGCATGTTAATATCTAGTTATTTTGTTTTCCCATCTATCCATTGATTAATCTGGCATTGCTATAGCTGATTTAACAAATTTGTTTCTTCATTTACATATCTCTTCTTTTGTTATTGTTTCGTTTCCCCAATTTGTTATTGTTTTGTTAACAGATGAGTGCCCACACATGTATTTGTATAGGCATATTTTTTATATGGTTCAATGTATCCATGCAACTACTTCTGGTTGCATATTTGTAGGTGTACATATGCATGTTTTATAGTAATTCATGTATATATCTCTATGTGTATGAATGTTCATGTTAATGCATGTTTTTATGTGAGAAAATGTTTGTTATTGCAAGTATATATCCTTATGTGAGTGCTTGTTCATATTAATACATGTATCTGCATTTTGTGTTATTATGTGCACTTAAGACAGCAAGGAAATAGCGAGAATATGTTCAATGCTATAAGAAAACTACAACAGAATAACTTCAAGTCCACACTTCGAGTACTAATGGATACAAAAAGGAATACCTATTAACAGAGAAAACAGATATTCTACATACATGAAAGGAATATTGTCAAGAAATGTATAAAAGAACAACCCAGTCACCAAATGAACATACAATGGAAGAGGTCAGACATTCTATCAGAAATCTGAACGAAGGAAAGGCTCCAGGTAACGACGGATTAACATCAGAGATGATACATGCCGGCGGAGATTCCAGTGTTCAAATATACCATACTTTATACAATGATAAATAAATATACAATGCTGCAAGATATGGAAAAGTAGAATATGGTCAGAAGAATGGAAAAAGACAGTATACATATCATTGCCAAAGAAAGGAGATCTTCAAATATATACCAACAATAGAACAGTAGCACTGATAAGTCAAGCCAGCAAAATACTACTGCAGATTACAATGGAAAGAATACAACGCAAATTAGAAACAGAAATTCGTGAAGTTCAAGCCGGTCTTCGAACAAGAAGAGGAAAAAGAGGTCACATATTCAACATGAGGAACATAATTGAGAAATGTAGAGAATACAGCTTATATCTACCTACATAGGCCCTCTATGTGCTTCATAGACTACATATTGGCTCTCGACAATAGAAGCCAGGTCATGGACTACATCAGGGGTTCCCTCCGGGGGCGCCGCAAAAAGTCTCCAGTGGCGCCGCAGCAGCCTCGCCAAAACTGAAAAAAATATTGAAAAATATAAGTTTTGCGTCATATTAAGGGCGCCACCGGAAATAATCTGAGCGTTAATGGCGCCATGGCTTTAAATAGTTTGGGAACCGCTGGACTACACCAATGCCTTTGATTATATTAAATATTAGAGGTGATGGGAGAAAGTGCTCCGTCTCCGGAAAGATCAGAAGAACGCGTAATCAGCAACTGACTGGGGCACTGAGCTTATAACACTTTTAGATGACTAACGGAACGGCAAGCAGAGCATAGGCCCTCCTATATGTGAATGCCCCAGTGCTGTTACGCTTGTTCATAATCAAGAATATTAAATATCACCAGCTATGGTCTATTATGGGAGACATGGGCTTCCCTAAACATCTAATACATCTTATCGAAAAACAATATCACGAACAACAAGCAGCAGTAAGGGTGGAGGGGGGAACATCTGAATGGTTCGCTGTTTAAAGTGGAGTGAGACAGGGGTGCACTATATTCCTTTTCTTTTTAACATCTATGCAGAGAATATAATGAGAAATGTAAGAGAAGAACTAGAGGAAAGTGAGTTTCATCCATTAAATATCAGCGGGTACAAGATTCCAGAAATAAGATATGCAGACGACACAGTCCTCATTAATACACATCCCAAGGGGCTGAAACAGCTAATCACAACAACAAAGAAATACAGCGAGCTTTAAAATCTATATCTAAACGCACAGAAAACAAAAATTATGACAACATACAAAACAAAGATCAAACCGATAATCAATATAGAACTAGAATGTGGAAACAAAAGATTATTTGGGAGTAAATATAAACAGTTCCGGAGATTGTTCAATCGAGATTAAGAGAATACTCGCAATTGCAACACCCACAAAATAACACAAATTATAAAGCTATAGCAAAGTTGTAATAACGACACTAAAGTAACACTTTTAAGATCACGTGTTTTCCCAGTGGCAACATATGGATGCGAAACTTGGACTTTAAACAAGACAATGTCCAAAAGAATAAATTCATTTGAAATGAAGTGCTACGGAAAGATCCTACGAATATCATGAACAGAGAAAAAGAAGAACATTGAGATTTTGAAATTACTGAAACTAAACTAAGGGTGACTTCTAAGTACCATCATACGAAGGAAGCTACGGTATTTTGAACACTTAAAGTGACATGATGGTATCGAAATTCTGATTCTGGAGAGCAAAGTATCAAGTGAGAGAAGAAGACGATGAACCAACGACACCGAAGAATGTATGCACATGCCTCATTACTGTTAGTTTTCTGTTATATGTTTTAATTTGGTCTCAATTGTTGTCTTGATAATGCCTTTTTGTTGAAACGTCGATTTGTGTGTTATTATATGTGTCTCCAGTTATTAGCAAAACTTTAGTACCCTATTCCTGGTTCTACCTGCTTGCCCGGGACAGAAAGGCGTTCATAATATCCACGACGAAGACAACATTCTGGTGTGTGTGCATTTATTCTTATATGAGATATATTCCCCTGTTCAGGGAACATGTTGACAACGTTATCATATCATAAAGGCAGGCAAAGGCTTAGCAGCAATGAAGGTTATGACTGCTGCGCAGTGTGAGCAGAGGTTGTTATATCTTGTGTACCAGGGTTTGGTGGTGGCTGTGGTGAAATATGAACTGGCAATTCTGACTCTTAGTCAAACTCAGATCAAAAGACTGGATAGAATCCAGAAAGCAGCAATGCGTATCATACTTGGGTGAACTAGAGACACATCGGCAAGAGCTATGCGATACCTACTTGACTGTCCAACAGTTGAGCACAGATTACAGTATTGCCAACGCACGGGCGTACTTTCAAATACATGCAGATAAGGAACACCCGTTGCATTCCGAAATACAAAAAGTTAAAGGCAGCAGACTTAAGAGAGGGAGGTCGTTGATGGGACGTGCTGAAGATGTCATACAAAGCGTGTGCAGATTGCAAGATGTGGCAGCATGTGCGGAATAGATAAGTCTACCCACAGATTTCAAAACTTGTTGGATAGTAGTAATATCACTTAGCAGGGAATTGAGAAAATGGTGTCCTACAGCTGTGGAGAAAGAAGTGCAGACTTTGGTCAGTGAGAGTACCAAAGAGGGGGATGTGATATATACACTGATGGATCTGTGATTAGACGCGTTCGCAGTGCTTGGGCCTTCATAGCTCAGTGCACAGATACAACGTTCAGGAGAGTGGTGCCTTTAGAAAGTGGGGTCTTTGTTACCTCTAATATTTTATGGTAGTGTTTCCTGATATAACCTAATTGTACTTTGTTGTCTGCTGGTTGAAAGGGGTACGCCTCTCCAAAAGAGAGGCAAATTCATTAGCTACAGTAGTGCCTTTGCGGTCACTACGAGTAGCATGACCATGGAGACTATGGCGGCGAGCAGGGAATTTGAATGAGTATGCACACAGAAGGTAACCCAGGTCTGCATCTTTAGTGACTATGAGTATGATTAGGAAGGTACAAGTGGGTTACGTTCGCGAACAGCGGATTGAGGCCTTGAGAAAGGCGAGGCGGAAAGTGGTTACATTTATTTTTGTATCCGGGATATGTGGGTGTTCGAGGCAATGAAAGAAAGGAACAACTGGTGTCATGCGCGATTGTGGCACAGGGCGATGGGGCAATGGATCGCGCTGACGTTTTGTACTCCTTAAGAGATATATCACGCGAGAGTGAGACTAGTGTGGGGGACGATTTCTTTTCAATGGCCAAGATTAAAGTTCAGAGATTGAAATGCGGTGTTACTAGAAGTGAACATTTTGGAAGGCGCAGAAGAATGATGGTCAACCAGCATAGGACCGGTACTGTCAGCAGAAGTGTAATGGTGGATACGCTCAAGGAGACATCGGAGCAACTATGGACGTGTCCAGTTTGCAGTGATGGTGATCCGACGACTAACTATTGGAAATATATTTGTATGTGTATTGTTTATATATATATATTGGTGATGTATTTTTTGGTATGTACAGTTGTGGACGAGTATGTGTGTGTGTATGTATGTGTATTTAGTTGTGTCTCATCTCATAAACCCGTCAGGGTCACCCCATTGGTTGCTTCAAGCACACAGCGATTTCTATCTTCAACGATGTTGATGAGTGAAGAAAAATCTTGTCCTGTCCATTCATGGATGTTGTCTGTCCATGTTTTTATTCCCCCACCCCCTCTGCTCCCCCTTCGAAGGGTCTCTATAGTACTGTAACATTCCATATGCCGACAACACAATTCTCGGTACGTAGATGAGCTCTGTTGTTTATTTTCAGTGTGTGATTGTCCATTGTAGTATTTCAGGGAGCGAAAGGTTTAGATAGTGTTGCCCATCTCCTCTCCAGCTGTCCTTACAATTTAGTTACATAGATGTGCTTTCTCTCGCGGTCTTCATTGCCCTTTGCCATATGTTGACACTACATCACGTTTGAACTTCGCGCTGTGCGCTTCACTAACATTTTACTAGGTCACAAATGTTAACATCGTACGTTTCCAAATAAATCCTTTTAATCATGAATATTACATTCACTTTGGTGTTATCTTTGCATCTGTTGACAAAAGAACCTTCAAAATGTTATCCAGATACATTAATGCACCATTATTTCACTAAATATAATATGATAACAAAAGATTCAAGCACTATAGAAATAAAACAGCGCCATATTTTCGTGATGCCATTAGTTGTGTAAATCTTTGCGAATATTTATATAAAGTACTTTATATAGTATTTATCTCTTATGTTAATATGTCCGTGTGTATGCACAAGTAACCGTAGTACTTTATATAGTATTTATCGCTTATTTTGTGATTGGTTCTGCAACTCGGGTTAAACCACATTCTAACAATAGGGGGGAAATTGAGAAACTCCATCTTGAATGTACTATCTGCGCCATCTTTGTATGGTGTCTGCCGATTTAGAAGTAAGAAATTATGACGTGTAATGTTGTTTTTAAATCCTTTTTATCACCATACAACTCATTATATTCGTTATATACATATAACTCCTTTGCTGATTATTCGATATGGGGATTTAGTTTTTCAAGCAGTAAGTAATAGTGTATTATACTCCAGAATTACCAAGTCTGTCGCAATGTTAGCTTTTTCTTCAAACTCCGGAAAAAGCTAGGTCTAGACTTAGTAGTCGCTTCCTTTTTATGTAAAAATGAATCAGTCATCGACATTGGTTTTTGAACACTTAATCAGTGATTGTGTAGGCCCATAGACATTGGTTTTTGAACACTTAATCCGTGATGTAGTTTACTGTATAATTCAGTTAATTACAGTCCTGGTAGGCAGATAGTAGGGTACTTGGACTCTGGATTAGCGTGTTTGGAAAATTTTGCTTAGGCTATACATTTCTTGGGACATTTAGTGAAAATTGGTGACGACATCATTCGACATGTTTGCAACTTGATTTATTAACTTCTGTAACCATTTTTCTTTTTATATATATAACTTTTAAAGATGCTAGACGTTGTTGAAAACGGCAGTTATTTTTTTAAATACATCAACAATTGTTTTAATTATGCAAATAGGCCGCCATTTTGAATGTTAATTAGCTGTACATACTTCTGAGAATCATAGCAATTTGATAAACAGATGCCTCTTGTATTTGTGAATACAAAAATATATAGTTTCTGTGGTATTTTATTATGTTTAATAGATATTTGTTTTCATTATAATTATGCAAATTAGCAGCATTTTGAATATCAATTAGTTCTGTGTCCATCTGAAAATTCAGAAATGTGATCAACATAAGCGTCTCACGGTCTTGTCTTCACGAACACAAAAATTTATAGTTTGTGTGTTGTATTATTGAAAATAACTAAGATAATTCAGAAATTGTCAGGCCAGCTAAATTTTTGTAGTCAAGTTTTATTTATATTTTCCAATATGTTTCTTGTAAATTAATTTTATGTCAAATTAATTTGAAAAAAATTCATAGGCCTAGCTTTTTTTTCAGGGCTGACTTACAGACTTGGTTGAGGCATCGTTGAATTGCAGTTTTCAAGGGCTATCTAACTATAGTATTTTTAATTCTGTAGCATTATTTTGAAAATTTTGTCAAAATATATTGTTTAAGTTTAGGTATAAAAGAACTGATATGAAGAACTGAAATGCAGGTACATAAAAGAATATACAATGCAAATGTTTTGACCTAATTGCCTTCAACAAAAAACAAATTAAACACACACAAGAGAGTGGAAGTGAATGTCTAAATCAGTAGAGTAATTGTACATTTCTTATTGTACAGTTTGAGTTTGGCCCTAATACATTTAAAAGTGAATTAAAATTCCAAAAAAGGAAAATCTGATGAAAAATATGTTAACTCTTGTAAAATATGCATAAATATTTGCAGTGAATCAAACTAGGGGGCCAAAATTTTTATAGTCTTTTATGTATCTGCATTTCAGTTCTTTATATTGTTAAATTTAGTGTAGCATATGGATATTCGTTACTCAATTCTGGAGCATTTTCTTTGTTCTGCTGGAATTATTCTTTTACAGTTCTTAGGCCCCCTATATAGGCCTAGGTACTTGGACATCTGCTTTGCACATGTACAGTAAATATTGCTTTCATCAATAAATATCCTGTAATCAGTATTCCTCAATGCATGCTCAGTTCTTTATACATTTTTAGAATAACTGCATATATTCTCATATTAAGGGTGTGTTATTTGGGACCAGACATCTTTGCTACACATAGTGGTCATCGATTCTGACAGAAATTGTATGTCATATTGAAGTAATAGAGAATTTAGTGTGTCACAGTAACTTAAATCTATTATATATCTTTTAAACTTAGTGAAAAGTGCCAACGAATGGTTTGCCACTAGATTTATTAAGTTCTTTCCCCATCAAAACCAGCACATTGTTGTGGAGATGGGGCTTAGTCCAACCTTCAGAGGCTATAAACTAATAATGGCTAGATAGTCCTACTGTAATATGGAATGTCAGATGGAAATCAGCTGTGGCCACCAGACCAACCACCATGCAACATTATATTTCTAGAAGATAATATGAATGTGTAGTGAGATTTTTAAAAATGAAAGCCCTGCCAGCATTCTATCTTTACATTTGTACGTTTTTATGTCGTAATGTCCTGTTTTTGATCATTCCCCCCTGGAGTAGAGAACAGTCCAACTTGTGGCATTGCACTCCGTCATAGAACCTAGGTCATGTGACCCGGACTATCAAGATCTCGTCAGTTTTATGCTATATGTCGAACTGACACACAGACACCAACTGGAATAAGGGAAAGCCTGAGATGAAACCATCCAATTCAGGATGGGACAATCCTACATGTCTTTCCAAATTTGGCAGACATGGCATGTGTCTTGTGTACTGTAGACTGTAGGTGGTGAAGAGTGATGAAATATGTCTCAGATCCACTACCCATAGATGAAAGTCTGGGAAAAGCCAAGACTAAGCAGCATCATACCAGTTGGAAAATGGTGTTCCTGGTCCCAGATCCTACTTTGTTGGATCAGCTTTCTGGGTTTGAAAGCAAGCTCCAGAAAAAATATCCTCAACATGAAAGTGATTAAACACAAAATATCATATGAGCTCAGATGTTGCATCATAAAAGGTCCACATCGGGCAGTTCACCTATCATGGACCTTCCAGGGCCAGATAAATGGAACACATTATATGGAACAAAACAACAACTCACAAACACATGCATATATCACACAATGGCATTGGGTCAAAGGGCATGAGCCCATGGACCGCTGGATCAGCAACCAACCACCTATCATGGAAAAACAAACACAAATCCAAAACCACTGAGGACTACAAACCAAGTACTAGTGGAAGACACAGACAAAGCAAACCATATCAACAAATACTTCAAGTATCAACAAAACCTCCAGCAGAAAGTATCAGATAATACAATTGGCAAGATTCTAAAATTTAAAGAAAGATTCGAACCAGCAAACATTGCACTTTTTGAAAACTTCACCATGCAAGAACTATAGAAAGAAACTACAGCCAAGAAAAGCACCAGGCAGGTCCTGATCAAATATCCATTGAGATGATCCACCACCTAGGAACTAAAGGAAAAACAGAATTCCTAAACTTTATAATACAACTTGGTGAAGCGGAACTCTACCAACAACCTGGAAATCCACTATTGTCAAGCCAATGTTAAACAAGGATAAGCCTGAAGATAACATAAAAAACTTTCAACCAATTTCTTTGACTTCTAACATCAGTAAACTTGCAGAACGAATGCTGAACAACAGATTGTACTGGTGGTTGGAAGCTTCAGCGTCCCTCAACAACTCTCAAGCAGGCTTCCGAAGAGGATCAAGGACTGAAGACCAACTCTTTTTCTTCACCCAGAATGTGAAGGACAATTTTCAGCAAGGAGTACAGTTTCTGTCTTTTCTGACCTAATGTAAGGATATTACAAGATATGGATAAGGGATAATTGCTAAAAAATGCAAAATATGAGAATTTGTGGGAAGATGTACAAATGGATTAAGAACGACCTAAGTGATAGAACCATACAAACTGCAGTAAATAACAATCATTCATACACACGCTCGAGGGAGGGCTACCCCAAGACTCAACCCTCGGCTGCACCCTATTCTTAATCTTCATAAATGATCTCCCCTAACTTGCTCAACACCCACAAAGGCCATGTTTGCAGGTGACCTTGTCATATGGACAAGTGCATCAAACTTACACTTGGCTGCAGAGAGACTTAATACCTTTGGTTCATTACGGGCAGATGTGGCCTCTTTTTTAGCGGAACAAACCATAAGCTCGTACAAAATTAAGCTTAATTTATTTTTTTTAAACAGAGTAGGGACAGTACACTATTATTGATTGGAAGGGCGACAGCATATTTTAGTTTTTGGGATTACTGTTTCTGTTAGGGGGGTTTACTGTTAGGAGGTTTATGGTTAGTGTTAGATGTTTAGTTTTACATTTTTGCGCTGTTGGTTTTGTGTTAATTTCATTTCCACTAAATCCGCTGAATATAATGTCATTGGATGACCCAGACCGACTAGTCTGCTAGATTTGATGTTAATGTGAGATTTCTGTGACAACACAGAAGATACACAAAATGTACCAGAGGTTACAGGGGATTCTGTGTATAATGTTTAAAAGTTGGACTGCTATCACATGATGTGGTTACATCTTCCCGAAATGTACCAAACCCGTCTCACAATGTCAACATACTGCAACTTCTGGAAACTGAAGGTAAACACCTGTAAAACGACATACATTTGCACTTACCAGCACACAAAAGAAGAAGAAACTTAATAATCACTCTTGAAAGGGCTCAAATAAATCATGAAGAAAACTCAACATACCTACCGGTAGGTGTTCAGCAGGACAGAAGGCTAACCTTCAATAACTATTAACAGTATCACAGAAAAAGTGTCAAGTAGGTTGAATTTGCTAAAGCCACTTTCAAGTCTTTAAAGCCACCATCTATGCAGGTATATAATGCCTCTCTCATAGTTGTCCCTGACAAAACATCAGTAGAGTTATCTGCTCCTTGTGGAGAGTTCTGCAGAAACTATGATGCAGAGGGGAAAGCAATATCAGAAACACTCATACATCACCAACAAATACAAAAATTATGCAACATGTTCAAAGAACCTAGTAATATTCACAGACTGTCTGCTCTACAAATTGATGAATATGATATTGACCACATAATCCTTAAGTCTGCTGCTGGTCAATGAAAATACAGGTGTAATAACTTTATACATCTAAGTGGTGTAACAAGGGAAACTTATTTTTAACATGTAGTCATCAATCTTTATTGTAGCATTGAACAAAAGATATACTTTTCAATTTGTATTTTTTCAGACATGTCTAAAATGTTCAGTGTGTGTACTCTGCATGAGGTGGAAGATTATAATCAGAATGGTACAACTTTTGATGGAGCGCTGAATAAACCAGGAAATGTCTCGGTAACAGATTTAAATATGGAAGTTGACGAAGAGACTTTATCATGCGGAAGTGTTCCTGTATATGACGGAAGCGAACATTCCTTAGATCAAGAACCTGATATGGGCCACAATAGTGAAACATCGCCTATTGTGGTATCTAATGTGGTTGGGGGTGTTAGTGATAGAGGGCTTTGTTTTGGTGCAGAGAATGTCGACTTTACTAATGAGAAGACATCAGTTGAATATCAGACATGGGAAAACTACAGTGTAGAGTATGATTCAAATCTGCAAGTGAAGCTGGAAGTTGACTCATGTGAGATGGACGCTAGCAGAACAATATACAGTGAACAGCAGGTTCAACAAAATGAGGTCACTGTCTGCACACAGCCATCGTGGACAAGTGGCGTCAAACAAGTAAGTATTGTTATATTCTTCATAATAATAATATGACTCATAACCGATTAGGGTCTTAGGAAAGATCAGCTCCAAACAACTCTATCCTCAGCCATTCAGAGAAGTGCAGAAAAATTACGCTCAGACAATTCCTTGGTGCTATCAATCCAGGGTTTTCTGTCTTCCTCTTCTGCCACCCTCAAATGTTTTTATTGCAAAATAATTTTAGAGAGTGAGTTGTGTCTCGTTACATGTCCATACCAAACAAGTTTACGCCATTTCACCACTGCCAAAAATGATTCTTGATAAACTGTAAGTGTGTTTATTATTTGCTGTTATCAATCCAGGGTTTTCTCTGATCCTCCCTCTTCTCCTGCCACCCTCAAATGTTCCTTGCAAAATAATTTTAGAAAGTAAGTCATGTCTCGTTACATGTCCAAACAAATTTACACTGTTTCACCGCTGCCAGAAGTGATTCTTGATCACCTGTAAGTTTGTTTATTTGCTGCTGGACAACATAAATAGAAGTATAGATAGTCAGTCAAGTTGAGCATTCTTCTTCTTCTGCGTTCATTCTCAAACTCCCACTGGATCTAGCAGGACCATGGTCCTGCTAGATTTCCAGAAGGATGTAGTCCAGAAAATGGAAATGCACTGTGTCGCCGTTTTATTTGTGCCAATGGCCAGACACATCCATCTTCGGTGGTGGTTGAGCATTCAGAAATATAACCACTCATAATTGTTCAGTTTTTCTGAGATCACTTACTATACATTCAGTCTGATAGTGGTCATGTTATACATTCAGTCTGATAGTAGTGGTCATGTTATACATTCAGTCTGATAGTGGTCATGTTATACATTCAGTCTGATAGTGGTCATGTTTAGAGTAGTGTGTGTGAGGTTGCTGTGGGTTCCCCGCAATTTCGTTTGCAGAGATGCCCCTTTTGACCAGACTGTTGCTCTCTGAGCAGCAGTGAGTATGTTAGCCTACAAAACTGAAGGTGGTAGGTACACATCAGTGGTACTTCCAGTGCTGTTGTATGCTGGTGAAACATGGACAGCATAAAGACATCACATTAGGAAGGGTGAAATAGGTAAATAGTTAACCTGTGTCTTGTGATTTCTTACTTTTGTCTTCTACAATCTCTATAGATGACAACAGTAAGAAATAACAAGACATGCAATAACAGGTAATTACTTAATTGTGTGAGAAGTGATTACACTGATTGAGGTAATTTGTCATCAAATGCAACAGAGAACGACTGGACACATAAGGGTAAATTGAATCTTTTGCGTTCACATCCTGCTGGAAATCTAGTAGAATGATTGTCCTGCTGCATGAGAGAACCAGTGGGAGTTTGAGAATGAACGCAAAAGATTCTGTTAAACCAGTAAGCTACAGGAACCATCATCTTGCATTCACTTTGATAAGCATATATATGTGTGTGCTTATGATTTTGGTTCATTCATTCTTTTCATAAATTACAACTCGCATTGCCCTAGCATCAAGTGCATTTAACAGACTGTCTAATATCTGGAAGTCAAAGTCAATCAGCACACACACGAAAATGCTCTTATTTAATTCCTGCGTTATTCCGGTGCTATCATATGGATGTGAGAGCTGGAAAAAGCTCTTTATCTTCAGAAAAGAAATTACTGAGTTTCGAGAACAAATGTCTTTGTAGGATAACTAACACCCATTGAAGTGAATTCAAATCGAATGATAAAATCAGAGAAGAGACACATAAAAATTTCATCACAGCTGTTATCAGAAAATGCAGTTGGTCCTACATCGGGAATGTCCTACGTGCAGACACCAACAGAATACACCACTAATCTCTTGAATGGATACCTACAGGCAGAAGAACAATACTGTCTGGCTGCTATATCTGCACCTTTCAGCTGGACACATCTGACTTCAGCATGGCTTCTGTGTTTCGCTTTGACCATATATTGGATGGAACAGTCAACCACAGCCAATAACCTCCTTAATTGCCTCTTATGACATGCATGGAAGGTATATCATTGCTGTTTTGTTCTTCCCATTTAGGCCTTATCATTACATGGACCAATAATTTATTAACTAATAACATAGAAAAACACTGAATTAGAGAAAAGATGTCTGACTAGTCATAGTAAAAATTTCATGTTTTTATTATCATCTGTTTTGTTTAGGAACCAAGTTATGAAGACGAGTATGAGATTCCAGGTTTGCTAGACTATGATTCTAAAGTTCTGAGCTGTACAAATTACGAGCCATACAATGAACTAATCATCAATTCTCCAAGTCTATCTTCACAGGAAGGTAAATTATATAGTTGTACTTGAATGAAACAAAGTTTGCATTTGGATATGTGCTATGTCCTCTGTTTAAATGTGTCAATATGTGTTATGTCCTCTGTTTAAATGTGTTATGTCCTCTGTATAAATGTGTCAATATGTGTTATGTCCTCTGTTTAAATGTGTCAATATGTGTTATGTCCTCTGTTTAAATGTGTCAATATGTGTTATGTCCTCTGTTTAAATGTGTCAATATGTGTTATGTCCTCTGTTTAAATGTGTCAATATGTGTTATGTCCTCTGTTTAAATGTGTCAATATGTGTTATGTCCTCTGTATAAATGTGTCAATATGTATGTCCTCTGTTTAAGTGTGTCAATATGTGTTATATCCTCTGTTTAATTGTGTCAATATGTGTTATGTCTTCTATTTCCTTCTTGATCGTTCATTCTCAAACTCCTTCTGAATCTCTCTTGTAACAGGACCAAAGTCCTAAATTTCCAGTAGGATGTAATCCAGAGATTGGAAATGTTTTGTATCACAGATTTATTTGCGCCAATGGTCCAACATAGGTGCTTGCACAACATCTCTGTTTTCTCATGGTTCACATGTATTCTTGCATAACATTCAGTCTTTCTCAGGGTTCACATGGATTCTTGCATAACATTCAGTCTTTCTCAGGGTTCACATGGATTCTTGCATAACATTCAGTCTTTCTCAGGGTTCACATGGATTCTTGCATAACATTCAGTCTTTCTCAGGGTTCACATGTATTCTTGCATAACATTCAGTCTTTCTCAGGGTTCACATGTATTCTTGCATAACATTCAGTCTTTCTCAGGGTTCACATGGATTCTTGCATAACATTCAGTCTTTCTCAGGGTTCACATGGATTCTTGCATAACATTCAGTCTTTCTCAGGGTTCACATGTATTCTTGCATAACATTCAGTCTTTCTCAGGGTTCACATGGATTCTTGCATAACATTCAGTCTTTCTCAGGGTTCACATGTATTCTTGCATAACATTCAGTCTTTCTCAGGGTTCACATGGATTCTTGCATAACATTCAGTCTTTCTCAGGGTTCACATGGATTCTTGCATAACATTCAGTCTTTCTCAGGGTTCACATGTATTCTTGCATAACATTCAGTCTTTCTCAGGGTTCACATGGATTCTTGCATAACATTCAGTCTTTCTCAGGGTTCACATGGATTCTTGCATAACATTCAGTCTTTCTCAGGGTTCACATGTATTCTTGCATAACATTCAGTCTTTCTCAGGGTTCACATGTATTCTTGCATAACATTCAGTCTTTCTCAGGGTTCACATGGATTCTTGCATAACATTCAGTCTTTCTCAGGGTTCACATGGATTCTTGCATAACATTCAGTCTTTCTCAGGGTTCACATGTATTCTTGCATAACATTCAGTCTTTCTCAGGGTTCACATGGATTCTTGCATAACATTCAGTCTTTCTCAGGGTTCACATGGATTCTTGCATAACATTCAGTCTTTCTCATGTTCACATGGATTCTTGCATAACATTCAGTCTTTCTCAGGTTCACATGGATTCTTGCATAACATTCAGTCTTTCTCAGGGTTCACATGGATTCTTGCATAACATTCAGTCTTTCTCAGGGTTCACATGGATTCTTGCATAACATTCAGTCTTTCTCAGGGTTCACATGGATTCTTGCATAACATTCAGTCTTTCTCAGGGTTCACATGGATTCTTGCATAACATTCAGTCTTTCTCAGGGTTCACATGGATTCTTGCATAACATTCAGTCTTTCTCAGGGTTCACATGGATTCTTGCATAACATTCAGTCGTTCTCAGGATCACATGGATTCTTGCATAACATTCAGTCTTTCTCAGGGTTCACATGGATTCTTGCATAACATTCAGTCTTTCTCAGGGTTCACATGGATTCTTGCATAACATTCAGTCTTTCTCAGGTTCACATGGATTCTTGCATAACATTCAGTCTTTCTCAGAGTTCACATGGATTCTTGCATAACATTCACTCTTTCTCAGGGTTCATATGGATTCTTGCATAACATTCAGTCTTTCTCAGGGTTCATATGGATTCTTGCATAACATTCAGTCTTTCTCAGGGTTCATATGGATTCTTGCATAACATTCAGTCTTTCTCAGGGTTCATATGGATTCTTGCATAACATTCACTCTTTCTCAGGGTTCACATGGATTCTTGCATAACATTCAGTCTTTCTCAGGGTTCACATGGATTCTTGCATAACATTCAGTCTTTCTCAGGGTTCACATGTATTCTTGCATAACATTCAGTCTTTCTCAGGGTTCACATGGATTCTTGCATAACATTCAGTCTTTCTCAGGTTCACATGGATTCTTGCATAACATTCAGTCTTTCTCAGGTTCACATGGATTCTTGCATAACATTCAGTCTTTCTCAGGGTTCATATGGATTCTTGTATAACATTCAGTCTTTCTCAGGTTCACATGGATTCTTGCATAACATTCAGTCTTTCTCAGGTTCACATGGATTCTTGCATAACATTCAGTCTTTCTCAGGTTCACATGGATTCTTGCATAACATTCAGTCTTTCTCAGGTTCACATGGATTCTTGCATAACATTCAGTCTTTCTCAGGGTTCACATGGATTCTTGCATAACATTCAGTCTTTCTCAGAGTTCACATGTATTCTTGCATAACATTCACTCTTTCTCAGGGTTCATATGGATTCTTGCATAACATTCAGTCTTTCTCAGGGTTCATATGGATTCTTGCATAACATTCAGTCTTTCTCAGGGTTCATATGGATTCTTGCATAACATTCAGTCTTTCTCAGGGTTCATATGGATTCTTGCATAACATTTACTCTTTCTCAGGGTTCACATGGATTCTGTTCTGGTAGGCTAGGGTGCTATCAGCAAAAGTTACTGTCTGATTCTGTTCTGGTAGGCTTGGATGCCATCCGCAAAAGTTACTGTCTGATTCTGTTCTGGTAGGTTAGGGTGCCATCAGCAAAAGTTACTGTCTGATTCTGTTCTGGTAGGTTAGGGTGCCATCAGCAAAAGTTACTGTCTGATTCTGTTCTGGTAGGCTTGGATGCCATCAGCAAAAGTTACTGTTTGTCCCTTTACAGTTTCTTGAATTGTTTGGTGCATCTTTTTAGTTCAGACATTGAACAACACAGATGATGCAGGAGAACAATTGGGGTAGTCCTGAACATATGGTAGTTGAATTTCTTCTTCAACATTCATTCTCAAACTCCTGCTGGATCTCTCGTAGCAGAACAATGGTTTTACTAGATTTCCAGCAGGTTGTAGTCTAGAGAATGGAAATGTGTTGTGTCGCCATTTTATTTGCAACAATGGCCAGACACATTCGTCTGCAGTGGAAGAGTTGGAATTGACTTCCATATTCTGACTACTTCTAGTTAAGAACCCCAGATTAGTGATTTTGTTTGAAATATGTGCAGCTTCCTTAGACCACTAATGTAAGAAATTGATAGATACCCATGGGTGTGGTTCCAGATGAGGTCGCAAATGGGTACTCTTTTGTGTCTCTGGCAGAAGCAGCAAACTGAAGCAAATCATTTACTGTAACCAAGAAGGCTATGGGCTGGAACTCACAATGTCACAAGCAGACACTAAAGAACATAAGAGAAAGCTTACTATTTGTGAAATGAAATGTCTAAGAAATGGAGTAAACAGAATAAAAAGAGGCCATGTGAGGAATGAAATTAAAGAACTGTTGGAACAATGTCTGGTCAAATATATTGAAAAAGAGAGACTTAAACAGAGTCCGAAATCCAATTGTCAATCAGTCTTGCGACACCTTACATCAAAGAGAAGATGATAGAGTATTGCAACACTCACTGTGTAATTTCTATAAAGTTACATTGTATTGTGTGTATCTGCATGTGTGTCATATTTTTGCCTCAATGTTACTTAATTATACCTCGCTTGTGTGTTGACGGAGTCTGAAAGGGGAGCAAAGAAAAGCAACACTGACGTACCATGCAAGTCGTAAGAGACAATTAAGGAGGTTTTGGGGGTGAAGTTGACTGTACCGCTCCAATAGGTTAGTGACCCAGAAGCTGTTCTGAAATCATATGTGGCATACTGAAAGGCATAGACATTGCAGCCAAGCTGTAAACTGTAAGCACTGGCGCAAGACATTCCACTCTCTGGATTGCATCCTACCAACCAGCAGGAGTTTGAGAATGAAGGAAAATGAAGAATTACCATTCAAGTTCATTGACCATAATTAATTTTTTTTTCTGTTTCAGTTCCTTATTGTATGAATGAGGTCAGACCATCTGATTCACGGTTTGGTAAACAGGCACATGGCAAATCAAAGTCCTCAGCAAGATGGGTGAGTAATATACAGTTCATTTTAGTATAAAGTGGGGTGCAAAAGGTTCTGCAATTGCTTTTGTTCAAACCCAGGGTTAGCAGATAACCAAGATCCTATAAGTGCCTCCTTGCTGTGCACCCTGGGAATAGAGTGCTTTGATGCTTTTGCAAAGAAATTTAACAAACATTTTATGTATTGTGTCCTGGTAGTGTGGACTGAGTTGGAATGAGAATTGTGAACAGAAGCTAAACAATGTCTTTCAGTAGTCACCACAACCAAAGCACGTTGGAGTACAATTAAAGACAACAGCTGGCCTGGATTGCCAGGCTGTCAAGTCCAAAAGCTCTGAGGCAATAATAATAAGACAGTTCTAGGAGAAGTGTGATTCATCTGTTGAGTACTTGCGGAGGCAGTACGGCGCTAGAGGTTAGTGCCATGTGCAAGAATAAGTGCGAATACCGTAATCATAATGAATGACATATTCATGCTTGAGAACAAGATTTCAAATTATTTCAGGCAGCAGGTTGTGTGGAAAGGTAAAGGTAGGATACCATACCATTCAATATGCAAAAAATTTGGGTAGAAGATTCAGACTTGGATGAGGTGTTAAAGATGTCAGTGAATGAAACCTCAGCTAAGAGGGTGACCAGCCTTAGTTCAGCTTTCATCATCATCGTGAAACCTTAAGGTCATAGGGGTGCCATTCTGAAACCACAAAAATCCTGCCATGCCACTCTGTTCTTAGTTCCTTGTTTAAGTGTGGAAAATCTTAATCCTGTTCAGTCTTTATCAATCCATACTTTCTTTTTACTGCTTCTTTTTTCTACCCTCAACTGTTCCCTGCAGGATAGTTTTGGAAAGAGAATCTTGCCTCATCACATGGCTAAACCACAGAGGTTTGTGTGATAGTTGACCTTTGGGTGGTTGACTTTCCTAATAGCTTTGATGAGGGTCCTCTTTTCCTAGTATGTGATGTCTTGGTTTCTTTGCTAGCGTATCTGCCTTTCCTCATCAGGGCCAGCTCATTTAAGTGAAGATGAGGCTTAGTCCAGCCAACAGAGGCTGAAAACTATCCCATATCCTTGTTGAAAAGGTTGAACAAGGCATAGAGGATTGACTTCATCTAACTCATGTATCATGAATGAAGTGACTCATCTCCTGCTCAGAGTACCACTCACTCATAGTACATAACTTCGTAGCTTCAAGTGATAATCCCCAGGGATCTCTCCCATGGATCACAGAGAGATCAACTTTGTAAACAAGAAGCCACAAACCAGATTCCAACCCGTGACCTCTTGAAAACAGTGAACTGCTTAACCACTACACCGGGAAGTTGTGTGTTACTTTCATACTCGGGCTGCCTTGCTGAGCAACTAATTTTATAATTTATTTATTTCTCCAGATCCATCACAAAGTGAAATTATTTACAGTCAACACTGAAGATTGCTGCCTTGTGTGTAATGCTCCTTGCACCATAACTTCAAATAGGAAAATACCCAGCCTGCCTTTCTGCAAGAAGTGTAAAAAGGCATATTTTTACCAGCTGTCTCATAGATACAACAAAAATACTTACAGAAATAAACAGTGTGCGTTTGGAGGTACTGAACATTTTTGCTGTACATGTTTATTTAATGGATGCTTACATAGAATAGGGTTGAAATGGTATGCTAAGGCCATTAATGAGGAACTAAAGAAACAAAGTTTTGCCAAAGGTAAGAAGGAGTTATAAAACGGAAATACTAGGAAGAGAGAGAAGCAGAGAAACATAATAAACTATACTGCTTAAAATGACAATTTATTGAAAGCTGTATAGCAAATTGTTTGGATGTGCCTGATCTGGTAGTATTTCTGGTAAACAACTGAAAGTGCAAGACAAACCTGATACAATACATCACCTCCAAAGATACCTACAGACCACACTATTTCACTGTAGAACAGGCAACTGCAGACTATTGGACCACATTTATCAACTGAAGATCTCATACACAGATGAATATCCATGTGGATCTGGGACCCAGACTCCTGAACACATACTCCAGGACTGCCTAACATACAAAGAGCAGGATCAGTCAGTCAGATCCTCATGTGCAAGTTTGGCACATAGGGCAGATGTCACAGTTCTCAATGCCTGTTGGTCAGTAGCTAGGGATTGCAGGTCTTGTGCATTTATGCCTGTTTGTTTTCATTAATTCATAAATGTGCTTCTGAGCGTTGTTTTTGGTCTTCCCGGTTTTCTTTTCCCTTCTGGTGTCCACATGAAGGCTTGTCGTGGAATTCTGTCTTCCTTCATTCTAAATTTGTGGCCGAGGTATGTCCAGCAGCATTTTCTGATGATGTTCATCGCATTGTTTTGTCTCCTCTCTTAGTATATCATTTGATTTGAAGTCCTTCCAATTAGTATTTGTGATTTTTCTGAGGCATCTATTCTCAAAGGCAACTAACTTCTTATCTATTATTGGGGTAGATTTCCAACTTTTACATCCATATGTTAATGATACAATCACAGTTGCATTGAATAGTCGCAGTTTGATGTGTTTACTTGCGATCTTCGATTTCCAGATGTTTGAGAGTTTGTTAAAGGTGTTGGAGGCGAGAGCGATTTGAGTCTTGATTTCTGAGTTGGTATCATTGTCTGCTGTTATCCTGCTTCCCAAATATACGAAATTTTAAACTTTGTCTAGTATATTATCATAAAGTTTAATTGATTCTGTCCAGCTGGTGAAGAAAATACAGATTTGAGGCAAAAACTATGGGGCAGCTGCTGTGACTTGGAGAAGACAGTGGACAGACCTGGCAATGCGTAGATGCTGTATGCAGAGAAGAGGTGCTTCAATCTGTGACATAGCTGTCATCTTGTCTACTAGTGCATGCATATTTTACATTTCCTTTTAACATTAGCTTTCATTAGGTTTCAAAGCTTGACACTTTCATGTCACCCAGTGTTATAATACTAAACCTGTACACTGCTCTTGTGTTCAAGATCTGTCAATTAATTAAGGCCCGAGAGCAGCTCCAGTTTGTGTATCCTGGAAACAAACAAATCCAAAGTTTACAGTATGTCCTGTCAAAGTTTCAGAGATGAGCAGAAACTGTCAGTGTTTATGCTGAAGTTCTAGTTCTTTCAGTGGTGTATCATTTTAATAGTAAAACTTGTTATGCCAGCATATCTTGGAAATTGAAGTCCTGTGCTTTCCTCCCCGAATGTACCCAGACTGCGTGGACATTACCTTTTAGAGGGGTGTTAACTCTCCTTGTAATTCCCCAAGTCCATGTAGGTTATATCAGGATGCACTACCAGAAACATATAAGTGGTAACTAAGAACTGATTTTATATATTACCATACCTGTCAGTTTCCCTTATTACTGAACCATCTGTGTAGATCAGGAATTGTCAATCTTTTCAGATCATGAGCACTTTTTAACTCACAAGGTGTGAGCACTTGTGTTTATGAGAGCACCAGGTTAAGAACGAAGGGTGTAGATGATTACATCTTGTGATGTTTAGTTCTGCTGAGTTCTTGTAATATTTGTGATGTTTAGTTCTGCTGAGTTCTTGTAATATTCCCTCTGTCTTGTTGGAAGCCCAATCATAACACTTTATTCATATCTATCACAAAATTGCTAAGGACTTTCTGTGATTACCACCACAAACTCACAGACATTGTGAGTATCTTCTGCTTCTGCCATCCAAAAATGGAAACACGATAAAATGTCTCCTTTTATCTGCCTTTTGTGTTGTCTAGAGGTTGGTGTACATGCAAAATGCTGTTGTCATTGTAGGAGTATTATTATACCAGTGCCACTTGTCTTATGCTGGGTAGATTTGGAAGGAACCTTATGGCAGCACTGAGTGTATCTCTGGTGCATCCTAGAACTGCTCTCATTTTTAGACAGTATCATCCTGTATTTGCGAGTGTGAGTAATCCTAAACCATAGTCCATCACAGATAGTAACACTGCCTGCATCAGAAGAAAAAGGGTCCGTTGCTGCATCTCAATGGATTCATGACTTTTAGTTGTACTGATACCCGTGTTAGTTTTCTGAATGACATTTCAGTATGTATAACATGAGACAGACTTCTGTCAAACTAAGATTGACTATAGTAAAATGTGTCCAATATGTTTTACTTTAGTACTTGCAGGCTTAATTACAGTGGGATTTATTCAATGCATTTTACACAGGTACTTGCAGGATTGACTATAGACAGACTAAAATCTGCCCAAAGTGCCACCATATAAAATTCCTGGCAGTATTAAAAGGTGCACAGAAAGCTTTTAAAAAACCATTCAAGGTGAGTTACTGTGTTTTTAAAAAATACTTGTCAATGTAGACTGTGTCCAATTAATTTATTTCTACTTTTTCTTTCCTTCCTCTTTTACCCTTTATGGGTGTCGAGGGAGATACAATGTTCTTGTTCTTGCTTTTCTGGCAGATTCAGATAATGTTATTTGGTGTTTGTCTAATGTCTCTTTGATGTTGTCGATCCAGCGTACTGTAGGTCTACCCTTGGCTCTTCTTTCTGCTTCTCCTCTCTTTGTTTATGCTTTATAAACTAATGAATCACACTGCATTCTTTCCAGATGACCAAACCATTGTATCTGTTGGTTTTGTATGTATTGTAGAATTGATAGGACACCCACTCTTTCTCTTATGACATCTCCAATTAATTTACTACGTTATTTAAAAAAATCTATGTCAGAATTATTTTGTAGAAACTTCCTAAATTTGAGTAAATAACTCGTGTCGACGGAAAAATATCAATCTATCCATGTTCCTTCAGCATAGAATATGGCGCAGAGGGCAGAAACCAGACCTCTACAGTTTGAGCGATGTGATGCTACTATGTGTATTTCTTGCATGTTATTGAGACCCATATTCTTTGGTTGTTGTGCGAAGAGATTATCATTAGAATTATCAGTAGGTTATTACCTATGTGCCTGCTATCTCTGAAATGTCTTTGATTTATTGTTTATTGAACTTATATGTATTGTATATTGCATTTTTGTTTTCATGTTCTTTTACTTTGAAATGTTTATCGTTTCTTCTAGCAGAAGAGTTTGCACCTGAACTCTGGCCGTAGACAAGACTGGTCAAACATTAGAAGTGAGCTTCTGTTGCAAGAAGCATTGATCTGCCAACCCTTTGTCTTGGTAAGATATTGATTTTAAATGTGATTATCAAGGAATAATCTTAATTTATTTTGTCATGTTCGTTTTTATTTTGTTGGTTTTTTTTAGTGAAAAAAAACGCCTTTACGACTTTCTCACGTCTTGTACCCACACACACAAACAAAACGTATACCAATATATGCAGAATACAATTATTTATATGTATGAATATTATTTAAATATCTTTAACAACAAAAAAGTTATAGCATTTTCAATACAGTCACAACCTATTATGTAACATCACCAAAAAATAATCCAGTGGCAGGAAGAAAGTTTTTTTTTTGTTTACAGCGTGCTAAAGGTTAAAGTTATACATGAATTAAGCTGACATGCAATCTGGGCTACATTGTGTTCTTATCTGTAGAAGTTTGAGAATGAAGAAGATATTATAATTGTTTATTCATGAAACATATTGAAGAGAATTTTTGTTATGATACAAATGTTTATGTTGTGTTATTCTGTGTGAAATAAGTCAGCTATTATTGATATATTAATGTTTTCTGTTTAAATTTTATAGATGGAAAAACTGGATATAAGTGCACTTATAGCACAAGGCATTGTGACATGCAACACTGTAAGTCTTGTTCATTGTGATTCTATGTGAAAACTTACTGTAGAGTGTAACTTTTAAACTTGTATAGATTTACTGTATTTTCTACAGTGGAATCCCTCTATAGCGCATCCTTTTATAACAAATTTCTCTATATAACAACATTCAAAGTCCCCAATTATATTTATTCTATATTGTTTGTACTGTATATAGCAAATTTCTATTATTGCATACATATTTTGTCGGACCAGATCAAGTTGTTAAAATAGGGTTCCACTGTACTAAATATACTGAGGTTTATAAAAATAAATAATTTGTTACTGGATGTTATTCTGTGAAGGATTTCTGGAAGACTTCTGTATGCAGTGGAAATAAAGGCTATTTTGCTAGAGCAGATGCCATACGATGTACATGAAAAATTATTATTATACCTCAGAAAGACAACATAGTCTGTGTTTTGAATCCAAGACCTCATGACTCTGAGATAGATGTTCTAGTCAATAAGTCATGTGCTCTATATCTTTGGGGTTGTTTTTTTTTTTTTAGGTGTGGGTGGGGAGGGAGGGGGATAAATACAGAATTCAAATAAAAAAAGCAGCAACACATTTCCATTCTCTGGACTACATTTGGCTGTAAATCTAGTAGGATGCCCTGCTGCAAGAGTGATCAGGGGGAGTTTAATAATGAAGGCTAAAGTAGAAATAGAGAATTTTCATTCTCAAAGTTAACAGTTGTGTAAACAATAATACACATGTGATTGTAAATACAGTACGGTGTATTGATTCCACTGCAGCTGTAGAAGGGGGCCTTATAGGAAAATGTATTTTAGAGAATTATTAGCAGTTATGATTACTAGTAGAGAGCACCAGTAGCATCTTTGTAGTTCTGGGGCCCAAAGGCAAGCAAAGAATAGCGGCAGGAGTAACCTGCCAGGCATGCGATAAGAGATGACTAAGAGGTTTTGAAGATTAATTGGTTATTCCATCTCATAGGGAGTCATAGTAACCCATAGGCCATATTGAAGTTTAATGTGTCTGTCAGGCTGAAAGGTGCATATATCACACCTAAGCTGTAAACCATGGCACAACATATTCTGTTCTCTGGACTACACTGTGCTTTTCTGCAGACGTTTTAGAATGAACGCAGAGGTCTAGCATGATCAGATTGTAGTGCTGGATATCACAAGTTCCTTAAACAATTTACAAAATGCATAGATACATAAATTATTTCAGAGATATGGAGATCTTGACAGAAATGTGCACCAAGCCTCTTTCCAGTATGTATGGTCATATTCTATATTCTAACAGATAATAAGTCAAATAATTGTACAAGTAACAATTGTTGCTGAGATCAGTTATTCTCAATATATTTTTGCTCATGGTTCACTCAGATGAATCTATTTTCCATGATGCCCCTCAAGAGCCTTAAAATTGTTGGCTGTGTTCGAGGAGTTTTGTCATGTGTCTTACTATATATTTTTTAAATAATAGCACATAATACTTTTCTGTGATCCCTTGAGACCATTCTGTAGCTCCATCTAATTGTCTAGTTTTTCTTCATGGCCACTCAGCAAAATGCTGTGACTCTTTAAGAGGTCAGCTATATGGCCAATATTGAGGTTCTTTAGCTTAGATGAAAATGTACAAGTTTTTAGCAGTGAAAAAAAGCTACATCAATTTGTGCATTGTCTGTGGAAATTCTTTAGGAGTGATGTCAAATGATAAACTGCAGAAACGAACACTTCAGGGCAAAGTGAAGGTAGAAATCAAAGATGGAAATTGGAGATAGAAAAAAGCCTGACAACATAACTGGACAAGTGCTGGACTAGAAGAACAATAAGTATTTTTAAATTACTGTAGGCTTTGATGTGATTGGCTGTCTGCATACATCCAACTGGAGGAATTGGCACATTCCACAGAAATTGGCATGTCACACAGAAAAATTGGCACGTCCCACAGAGAGATTAGCATGTCCCACAGAGAAATTGGCAAATTGAAAGGCCAAATAACATCTGGCAAAAAAATCACACAGTGGGAAACCCGATCATGGTATCACCTGGGCACAGTTCAAGGAGACATTGCTCCATAAGAATAGTTGAAGAGCAACAGTTGCAGTCCTATATTCCACCGGAAACTAAATGGTAAATAGAAGATGTGTAGATATTCTATGTAATTTAATAATAGAAGATGTGTAGATATTCTATGTAATTTAATAATGGAAGATGTGTAGATATTCTATGTAATTTAATAATAGAAGATGTGTAGATATTCTATGTAATTTAGTAATAGAATATGTGTAGATATTCTATGTAATTTATTATGGTCTAAATTTAGTACTATTTTGTATGCGAATGATATAATATTGAGGATTTATTCAAAAAGAAAAATCATGCAGCAAATGGGATTTGAACCAGGTCCAATCTGATGGCACCCACTCACCTCGCAACAAGTCAATACATTTTCCAACTTCGACCACATCACATCCCTAAAAAAAAATAGCATGAAAATGAATGTAGAAGACATTTTTCGGGATGCGATGTGGTCAAAGACTGAAAACGTGTTGTCTAAAAAGAATCCGGTGGCAGGGGGAGGAATTGGGTAATTTTAATGTGACTTGCTAAAACTGGTTCTCAACCTGTGGTTGGACGACCCCTTAATGGGTTGAACGACCCATGTGACCCATTCACATGGGTCGCTAAGACCATTGGAAAACACATGAAGTAGCAATGAAAATAATTTTATGATTGGGGGTCACCACAACATGAAGAGCTGTATTAAAGGGTCGCAGCACTAGGAAGGTTGAGAACCACTGTGCTGAAGGCTAAGTACCTATACTTGCTATTCACTAACAGATATTTCACAGGCTTATAGTTAATCATCTATTGTTTATCACTTTCAGAATATTGTAAAGGAGGAACCGTTGACAGATTCAATTGAATGTAGCATGAGTGGGTCTTTACAACCACCGAATGATTCGACATCTGGAAGCAGCAGTAACTATCTCATCACAGGCAACATGCCAGATGAATCATTTCAAAATGCACATTCAAAAACACATTTTATACATGATTATGTGAATGCAGTCATTAGTCCAAAATGCAAATTGCCCAAAGCAACCACTCTAAAGAATTCTTCAGCAAAAAATACAAAGAAAAAGTCTGTTGCTAAGAAGCAGTTACCGAAAACAGTTAAGCTCAATGGTGTGAAGCCATCTGGAGAAATACAACTTTCCACGGCTGACTTTACGGGAAGCAAAAAAATGACTGTGACCAAAGTTTCTAACGATTCGTGGAGTATTGTTGATTCACAAACTAACAAGCGTATGAATAACACATTCCAAAAAATCGTCTGCCAGAATGCATTAATCAACTCTCCTGTTATTAGAGGACTTCTGGGAAAACCTCAAGTCTCGTGCATGCCCACACCATCATCATCAGAACATGACAATACCCCCATACAAAATGTTCCCACGGAAAATACTAAACGCAAAAGAAAACTTCCATATAAGCTTGTAGAAAACTATTGTGATGATATTTTAGGTAAAAAAACTCATAGTCGAAAGAAAGTTGGTAAATCTATGTCAATTAAACAAAAATTTAGAGGTAAATTAAAAAATGGAAAACTTCCTGTGTGTATTATGACATGTGGACATGCATGTAGCCAGTGCAACCCTAATCATATAGTTGACTTTCTTGCAGACCATCGGTACACAGTGAACCAACCACTTACCATAGCTGTGAATCAAGTTAATATTGCATTTGATGGTATAAATTCTGAAAACAGTTCTCTTCTATTCCAGAAGCTGGTTGAGATCAATGACTTGTTACATGGAAGGAGTAAATGTTTATTTGACCATAATAATGGAATATTGAAGTTTCAAACTGATCCGCTTTGGGTGCCACAGTAATGTAATGTTATCATTTGCCTGATAATTAACAAACCAGGATTTCGAGTTCACTTATTACTTGGAATTTCAGATAATAATTACTCCCATGGTTCACCCAGCCACCAGAAAGCACTATACCAGGGCTCATGTTCTGAGAAAGTAGAGGAATGTCGCCATCGCTACTGAGCATGTGTGGTAGATATTGCCTAATCATACGGTTTCTGATCAACCACTGACTAGGTAGTGAACACTTATGGGAAACCATATGTTATGACGCTGGTTCATAACGCAGTTACCTCTCCATGATACACTTTAATTTATATAGTCCCTCCACAATCTCTTAATTGTTGTCAGCTGCAGAGATTTTCAACCAAAGCCCATCAGTTAAATCAAGAGAAATCTCCAGCTGCTGTTCATTAAACACAACAGAACTCTCCAGCTGCTATTCACTGCGAACTGAAGTTTGATGTGTCGGGTCATTAAAATAAAATGACTTAACGCATCTCCATTCTCTGGACTACATCCTGCTAGAAATCTAATATGATCATTGTTGTGCTATAAGAGATCCTACTGGAGGTCTAGTTGGAACATGGTCCTGCTACAAAAGAGATCCAACAGGAGTTTGAGAATGAACGCTGAAGAAGAAAACTCTCCAGTGTAAAGTTCAGTTATAACAACTCTCCAGTTAAAGTTCAGTTATAACAACTCTCCAGTTAAAGTTCAGTTATAACAACTCTCCAGTTAAAGTTCATAAATAGCAACAGTTTCAATATCATTACCACAACATTAACAGCCCATAGTTTGACTCCTCCACCAACTTCTGAGTAAACACAATCATCACCAGCAACCACATCAATTTTAAATCATCCAATTGTACTCTCAAAAATGGGCATCACTACTAATATGGTCTATGTCATCATTAGCACCTTGAATGTCTACATTTTATCCAGCAAAAAAACCATTATGAATGGGATTTGAAAAATGTTGATTGACATACCCAGTGTAACAACTACTTCAGAAAACTTCAGCAATCTTAACCAGAGATTTTGATATGAGTATTCCTCATTTGGATTTGAAAACATTTTAGTGCTTGCTTGATTTTAATCAAGTTTCTGAATCTGACCAACTTGACTTCTAAGTCTGTGCCGATGAGTAATATTCCCTCAAATTTTCTTCTCCGGTGAGCACATCTGAATTGTCTGAGCTGGGAATATTTCAATGTGAAGGTGGTTTCTAATATTATAAAAATTAGATAATTTGTTTGTTCTTTATGTGCGTGGGTGGGAAATTTCAGGAGTATGTTCTATTTATATGCACGGCTGTTCACCTGTGGACATTAGAGGAAATATTGCCAATGAGTCACACAATTATCTTCATTCATTGACAAGGAATACATGGGTGATATATTGCAGATGATGTATTAGTGGCACCTTAAAATTCAACAATAGTTGATTAGCGCATCAAAATTCAACAATAGTTGATTAGCGCATCAAAATTCAACAGTTGATTAGCGCATCAAAATTCAACAATAATTGATTAGTGCATCAAAATTCAACAGTTGATTAGCGCATCAATATTCAAAAAATAGTTGATTAGCGCATCAATATTCAACAATAGTTGATTAGAGCATCAATATTCAACAATAGTTGATTAGAGCATCAATATTCAACAATAGTTGATTAGAGCATCAATATTCAACAATAGTTGATTAGCGCATCAATATTCAACAATAGTTGATTAGAGCATCAATATTCAACAATAGTTGATTAGAGCATCAATATTCAACAATAGTTGATTAGAGCATCAATATTCAACAATAGTTGATTAGCGCATCAAAATTCAACAGTTATCCTGTACAGGATGTGCTAACATTTTTTTTTGTGTGTGTGTGTTAAAAGTTCTCTGCTTGGTTACTTGGACAGGCTATGGAAAAGGGACTGAGTTTCTATGTGTGTTTGCCCAGAGTACAGTGATATACATTTTAATTGTCCAGTTCTTGTGTGTATATTGTACAGTATGTTATTTCTTGCCTGTTTACAGGTTCTGGTTATACACACTTTTGTTCTTGTTCTTAAAATGTACATTATTTTGTTCCTTTTATAAACACTGCCAATAAAAGTAATTGTTTTTCATGCTTTTGAGTGCTTTTAGTCCATTTTCTGTACATGTTTGGTTAATTTTAAGTCTTTCTACCGCAATGAAGAGTTGCCAGAAACTGGACATTTTATGGTCAAATTTTACCATTTTTAAATGTAGCTGGCAATGAAATTAAGTCATGTTCAAATGAAACCCACCTGTGCTGTATCACCTATGTGAGGAGCGTAAAGATGTCATCACTAATGTTATCAGTACACTTTGATGAACAAACGGTCATGTGGTCATTCTCTTCATATGTTTAGTGTCCTATGCAGACAGTCAACAATACAGCCTGTGGGGTAATGAATCCATCCCACTTATGGAACTTGTTGTAGGAATGTTAACCTCTTAGAATTCTTTAGTAGATGTGTCTGAACCTGACATATTTATTGCCCATCTCAGCAATTGCCTCCACTTATAATGTGATACTGTGGTTTGTCTTGGTGGACAGGAATAAACCTGACATACTTATTGCTCGCTGATGGTTTAATTACCTGGGTCATGAGATGCAGTGAAGCTCCTTTCATTTACTTCCTACGGTGTCAAACTCGTTACCAGTATCTTACAAAAAATTTCCAAAAATAAACCTAACAATAAAATTAACAATAATGGAATTTTCCATTATTCATAAAGGTTCGGTCCAAGCCGTACATTAAAAAAGATTGTACAGCTTGCACCAAACGGGAAGTTTACAGAGTGGCAGTGAGGACATGTTCTGCACAAAACAATTCACATAGAAATAGAAGAATTGTATCAAATTTTAAAATGTCTCTTAAAGTGCAGCAATATCAGGATGAACATGAGTCGAGTCAGTGAAATTTGTTGATGGATGAGTCGAGTCAATGAAATTTGTTGATGGATGAGTGGAGTTAGTGAAATTTGTTGATGGATGAGTCTACGAACGGCACTGTTCACGTTAGCTATATCACGTGGAAGTGGATAATGCCGCTTTTACTCATCCTATTATGTTGTCAATGCATTGCTTGATTTAGGTCTTTTGATCGAAACATTGATTTTCGTTTGTTATCATGTGTGTTTCCAGTGAATAGCAAAACGTATCATGTTTTCTAGTTTGGTCTGTCGGATTTTAGTTTTGCTACAATTGTTATCATCAATCGTCTAAAATGACGATACATGACTTTTCCCGTGATTTTCATTGACACAGTGTATGCACAGTCTATCTTCCTAACTTCTTTTCTCTGCTTTTGATGTATGGTGTCGCATGATTAAATAACGATCGGTGTTCAGAATATGACGCGTTTAATCACTTGATGTGCAGTAATACTGGTCCTTCAATCCACCATCATCTTGGTGTTTCCATTCGTATACTGTATGACTTTGCTTTTGGCATGTATGGGTTCATTCTCACTAAGTGGCCGAAACATTTCAGTCACTGTGTTTTCAATATATTTGACCACAGATCATATTTGCAATAGTTCTTGTAATCTCTTGATTTCTCACATGATCTCTTCTAGTTCTGTTTGCTGATTTTCTTAGACATTTCATTTCACACGTTTTAAGGGTTCTCTCTTCTTCTTTAGTTAGTGTCCGCATCTGACATTGGTATACCAATGTCGGTATAAAGATTGAATTTATGATTAGTGCGTGGTACACAAATGGACCAATGAAAATCATGGGGAAAGTCAAATAGTGTCACTAGATCGGTGATTTTCTATGAGTCCAAATGACTATTGACAAGGCAGTTACCACCTTAAAATATTTCGAATCTCAAACATGTGACTCGGGAAATGAGATTAAGATAAGACTCGAGATGGCTGAGAAAGTTGGACTCTCGTGCAGATTCGGAAAGAATGACTCAGGCTTTTGAAAACAAGTGCTACGAAAGACGGTCAAAAAGTAATGCCTCCCAATTGTTATCTAAGTAAATACTGCATCGGTGTGCGATTTGTTAATTCTGCGAGAATCCCCAAACATTCTTCTGTACTGTATGCCTATAGGTATAACCAACCTATTTCACTAAGTGTCATTCTGTCAGATCAGTAACAGAAAAATGTCATTCTGTCAGATCAGTAACAGAAAAATGTCATTCTGTCAGATCAGTAACAAAAAAAGTGTAATTTTGTGAGATCAGTAACGTTAGTTTATAAACGGAAGTGTTTCGTATCAACGTTTAACACCCCTCGAAAGATCGTGTGCATGTATGCGGTTACTGAAGAAAGTTTTCTCTCACACAGATGGATTCGTTCAGCGAACTCCTTCCGTTTACTTGTCATCTTCTAAACACCGTCTGTAAGGACGATAACACGCTCATCCCATTTGATCTTGTTAGAGAGGATCAAGTTATTAAGAAGCGCAAACAAGCACCTAAGAGTTCCGTGCGTATAAAGCAGACATTCGTCCTTAATCTTTATTGTCCTATACCTTTTTGGGCATTCGTAACAACCGCTCGTCTGCTATTGTTTTCTTCGTGCTGAGCCATGGAAGTTTTCAATAAAGACCTTCTAACTGAATTAATTAGGACCCCATTCGTTACGTTTATGATTATTGTTGGGCTGTCGTTGGTCATTATTTACATATCGCATTTCAAAAATAGCCAAGGCGACTACAAGTATATAAATAGTGGCCAATCGAGAGCCCAACAAGGGCTCTATCTGGTCACGTGACAATTCTAGATAACAGATCTTTACTGGAGACGGCCGTGGCTAAGCTGTGTCTGTCATTAATTACAGTCAGTAAATTCACAGGGAATCATCATTCTAAAGTGGCATTTATTTATCCCATGATTCGCATTGGCTGTCGTCATAAAGTATACAAAATATGACAAATGAACTTCACGGGAATACTCAGATTGCGTCACTTTAGAAGATGATACCCAATGAATCCGGTGGACTGTATAATACCGATGAACACGGCTGAACTAAGACCGTACCCTTATAATGTTACAACACATTTAATATGACAAGCGAAAATTAGAAATAACGTAATTAATTTTGAGAATCACTGCAAGCATACAGGAAAACGCAAATCAACATTTGATGCAAAAAGTATTCATCAAGATACAGTCTGTCCGAAAGAATCTCTACCACTAACAAATGTTAATAATTCTTATACTACTAACAGCAGACTGACCAGATTTTGATTTTCTGTTGGGCAAACTCAACAAGTTTCATAACTTACGTAAAGTACAAGTTTATAGAACGATCTACTTAGACACGGCGGACTATCACTAAAACTATGTGGTTATGATGTGTAAACAAGAAAACACAAATTACAATACACAAGACTTTTATCAAGATACACACAAAACATCAAAATATGACAAATAGAAATTATCGCAACACAGAAACGTGTCCAACCGAAATATGGAAGTGAGATGACGGAAGGAAAGAAACAGGAAGTTAAGTATATATTACCTTACATTGAATGTCAAGTTTCAGTAGCAACTCACCAAGTTTCAGTACATCTCATCAAGTTTCAGTAACAACTCACCAAGTTTCAGTAACATCTCATCGAGTTTCAGTAACAACTCATCAAGTTTGAGTAACAATTCATCAAGTTTCAGTAACAACTCACCAAAATTCAGTAACAACTCACCAAGTTTCAGTAACATCTCATCAAGTTTCAGCAACATCTCATCAAGTTTCAGTAACAACTCACCAAGTTTCAGTAACAACTCGCCAAGTTTCAGTAACAACTCACCAAGTTTCATTAGCAACTCACCAAGTTTCAGTCGATCTCAACATGAGCGCCTGTAGTGGCCACGAAGACTTGTAAGACGGTATTATATATATATATATATATATCCTCCCCCCCCCCCGCCACGTTTTAAAAGTTCTTCTTCAACGTTCATTCTAAAACTCCCGCTGGATCTCCCTTGCAGCAGGACCATTGTCATACTAAATTTACAGCAGGATGTAGACCAGAGAATGGAAATGCGTTATGTCGCAGTTTTATTTGCGTCAATGGCCCGACACATTCGTTTTCGGCGGATTAAAGCATCTAAGGTGTGACGGATACACAAAAGTCAAGTATTTATTACGATTTGCCGAAGATTATCCAGTCCATGCACAGGAATTTGATAGACAACGACTTTTATGTATCATCATAAAAAGATATCTAAGGTGGTCAAATCTAGTGACATTTTGGTCATTCAATGGAACCTAATCTTCCAATCCATCTATCTGGTAATTGTTGATCAGGTTAGTTTCTTACTTCATTGGCGTAGTGCGAGGGTGCTCCATCCTATTGGAATATGAATATGGTGTCATAGGAACCCGAGAATCCTGTCAAATCTCATTTGCGCAGCAACGGGAAACTTTAATTCTGCAAGCTAATACCAGCATTTAACTTTTTGCTGAGCTGAAACTCCGTTATTTTCAAAATACGTGTCTTCACATTCCACGGCTGCACATCACGTCTGCATCGTCTGCGGACATTCAGGCCAGCGGACATTGCACTTATGTCCTTTTTTGGCATACGGAGAATGCTAGATGTGCCATCTATGGGGGTCAACAAATCTGAAATAAGAATGATGAACTAGCTGGCCCAAATGTGTGTTCTGTGTCTCCGGCAGAACGAGATAGTCCGGGGATACTGCCGCATTGGAATTAATGCCTTCCTTCGGGGACTGAACAAGCTCATAACACCCCCCCCCCCCCCAATACAACCATGCCTTTGAAACAGCAAACCAAATGCGTTTGAGTGTCACATCGGTTGCTCAACCTGAGAAAACCTAAGCTTTTGTCAGAAACGCTTTGGGCTGTCAAGAGCTGTACTTTGCTCACAGCCAGAGGGAGTACTTCATCAACACCCATACTTTCAATCGGAAACATTGTATTTAAATATGCCACAACGAGTAGTTTTATGTTGAACTGAATCGGATGTCATCTTTAAAAAGCAACGCCCCTTTACCGTTCTCCCGATTTTCATTGGCTGTCTACACAAAGTATACTCAAAGTGATCATTAGAAATCACGGAGTAAGTGTTATAACGTAACTTTAGAATAGAAGGATGGTACATATGAGTCTACGGGAATGTATAATTTACCAGGAACTCGTTTGAGACCAATTTCAACTAAACATACCATCAATGTTTGTGTGTTAGTTTGCATTAACTGAAACAACTAATCTTTGTTAGTAGTAGTTGCTAGGGAAGTGTAAATAACAGTCGATATGGAAGAAGTGTGCTCTGGTAGTTCTTGATTGGGAAGCAAACAGTGGCATCCGGTTTTTGAAACAAGATTGCACACGTTTACAGCTGGTGCTACTGAGAGTGCACACGTTCACAGTTTGTACCACCTAACTGTTGACGAAGCAAATGTATGTTGTCGATCATTCTGGAAAGCCTGGTCTAAATTGTATGTGGAAAGAATTCACAAAATGAGCTTTTTTTAAATTGTAAGTGGAAAGAATTCACAAAATGAACATTTTGGCACGAATGGCTGTATAAAACTGTTTAATGTCTAATTTTGTGTTTCATGTCAAGTTACTGCAGTAGACATACTGGAGCTCACGGTGAAAAGACTGCGCCCACAAAGCTTAGAGGATACATTTCACTGTATTTCGATTTCCATATGTAATCTGTCCCTATTAACGATGCCTACAAAGAGAAGGCCTACTATTCATAACACATAAATCCGTAGCTTCAACCAATAATCTCAGGGATCTAAAAAGAATGCACTTTATAAACACGAACAGGATTCGAACCAGCAACCTCTTGAGCACAAGGAGACGAGCATCCAAAGTCCACAACATCCATGATCAATGAATTGACGGTTCATGGAGGAACGTGTTAAAGTCAACCAGCTTACTCATCCAATGATAAAAGCATTTTGTTTGTTTGTTAGTGTTCATTCTCAAACTCCAGCTGGGTCTCTCTTGTAGCAGGACAATGTTCCTACTAGATCTGCAGCAGGATGTACTCCAGAGATCTCTCTTGTAGCAGGACAATGTTCCTACTAGATCTGCAGCAGGATGTACTCCAGAGATCTCTCTTGTAGCAGGACAATATTCCTACTAGACCTCCAGCTGAATGTAGTCCAGAGATCTCTCTTGTAGCAGGACAATGTTCCTACTAGATCTCCAGCTGAATGTAGTCCAGAGAATTGAAATGCATTGTGTCGCCGTTTTATTTGCGCCAATGGCCCAATATATCAGACCTCTGCGGAATTCACTTTATTTAGACAGAGTGTTTCTCAACACAAATTGAGAGTACCCCCTTGAAAAACAGATTATTGTAAAGCGCCCCGACAAACCATTCTTCTCGTAAATACATTACCTAGAACTTAGAACACTAATTCTCATAACCCTTAGACAGTGTTCGGCAAGCTGATCATATATGGGAATGTCCCCAGTAATATTGATTTCTAATTAAGATTAACCAATTTGTGACATTATGAAAAAGGCGGTATGTAAAGTGGTAAATATACTACAATTTGTGATATATATAAATATAAATGGCGAACTCAGTAGTTCTGAATCTTTGTTTTTTGTTATAGAAATGTTTAATACGTGACTTAGGAATGAAATTTGCCACGGTTCTAATACAATTCAAATGGACGGCACTGGCGCTTGCGAATTATGGAATTGCTGTTTAGTTGTCTGACAAAAGTTGACCAATGATATGATAGGTTAACCGTTTATCTCTGGCCGCTGCACAAAAGGCAAACAAACGCAAACAAATAATAATACAGGTCTAGGCGGGAGAAATAATATTTGTGCATATCCATCGATGCTTACTCTTCTGTAACATGTTCAGTATGCCTTCTCCTTGCGTCTGTACTATATTTTGTTATATGTTTACATCAAATAGACTTACAATCGATACATTTCCCCCGCCGATAAACACATCTCACTTCTCACAATAACGGATGTATGAAAAGCATGATCACAATACACATTTATAGTCACATTTTTGCGTCTTTAGAAAGTTGTTTCATGGTCGGTTGGTTTAGAACGTTTGTCTTTTAGCAGTAGTTGTTTGTCGTTGTATACTCAATCCCAGAGACAGTTGTTAATTTTTTTTATTACTTCAATTTGTAAGCGCAGATGAAAGAAAGTCTATGGGTCAACGAAATGTTACAGTTAACTATTAACGAAAGTCTAATTATACAATTAAATTTATTATCACCCCGGGTATTGTTTCTTGTATATATATATAAATACACACACACATGAAAACACGCACACACATACACACTCTCAGTACATTTTTTCCAAGAAAAAAAGGCGGGAGTACTGTTAGTACTACAAATATAAAATTAGGAAATTTTGGTGCGACCTCCATTCTCCCTTAATAGTGCAACCCTGCAAATAGTCCATTTTCATTAAAGTAATATTTACTGTCTTGTTAGGAGAAGAGTGATTTTTTATTAGGTTTGTATATTTCAAACATCTCCTGACCACAAGTAGACAAGATGGGATTCTTATGTTGTTCATATTGGAGTTCTTTTTTAATACAATGGAAGTGAAGATTCTTTAGGCAAGCACAGAACTAAAATAACAAATGATCAACACATATCACCATAGAAATATACAGCGTATACCCGTTTACCACCAGAAAAAATAACTGTTATTACGCCTATATAATGTTATATTATGTTATGTTATTATGAAAGAGAGTTCTGCAGTGCTATATAACCCATATACTAACATATGGGTGCGAGTCTTGGACAATAAACAAACTGGAAAGTGGGAGATTGGAGGCAACAGAGATGTGGTTCTACAGAAGAATGCTGAGAATACCATGGACTGCCAGAAAAACTAATTTAGAGGTGTTAAAAGAGTTAAATGCGAAACGGACCTTAATCAACAATATAAGAAAAAGGCAATCTTCTTTTTTTGGCCACTTCATGAGACAGGCAGGTTTAGAAAACATAATCACAACAGGCAAGATTGAAGGCACCAGAGACAGAGGGCGACAACGTGAGAAAATATTAGACAGTTTGACAACCTGGCACGGCAAAGAAACAACAACGACTTTGATACATAATACTGTGGATAGAGAGCTATGGAGAGCCATGACCGCCTACGCCACCCGGCTTGGCACCTGATGATGATGATGATGTTATTATACTATATTATATTGCAGGGGTGGGCAAACGTTTTGTGCAGAGGGCCACATTGAAAATTGTAAAATTGGAGGGCCACATATAATATTATGTATATTTTTGTTTAAAATTCTCGGTAAGTAATCATTAAATATTTTATATTGTAACGAAAGGTAGTTTTACATAATGTAGATAACTTCTGAAATAAATTACATTTCTAACAGACTTACACTATAACAGTATATTTTCTAATATGGATAAAAGGTTTTGCAAATATTTTAACAATAGTTGAAAAATATTATGTTGCATGCAGTCACAATATGGGTTCATATCAATAGTTTTAATGAAAATTAAAAAAAAAAACACCATACACATACAGTCACAACAGTTACAACTTTATTGATATTATTAATTTCTAATGAGATGTATGTAATTGCTTGTAAGATTTTATAATTCCTTTGAAATCTGGAACAAGTTTACTTGTAGAAATTTGCATGACTGCATTTAAGTTGCAATCAGATAATAAAGACCTATTCTTAGATTTGTTGATTTTTAAGAAAGAAAATGCCCGTTCACAAATATATGTAGATCAAAATAATGACACTTATTTAGCTGCAAAGTTTTTTAAGTTTGGGAATGATTGTTCAGGCAAAGAACTATAGAAATCAAACGAACATTCAGACTTAAATTTTTCCTTCAGGTAATGATTGGCTTGTAATTCAAGCAACTCCAACTGTATGTGCTCTGGGGCTTTATCAGCTTCTGCACTGAGAGGAGAACTGATAACATTGAAGTGCTGCTCAAAGTTCTTGAAGTTATGAAGTTACATCTAACTGAGCTTTGAATTTTTTTACTCATTTCATCAGAAATAGTTTCTTGTTTCAGCAAAGGGAAGTGACAAAACATGTTTTCACTTGCTTGTCTGGAAAACAGTGAGGGTTTGGCTTGAAATAATTTTACATGAACATACATTTTATGTGCAAACAAACCATTGTCCTGAAGTTTAACATTCAGTTCATTTAACTTTTCCATTAATTATATGGCAAATATAAAGTCAAGCTTCCACTCTGTATCAACAATGTTAGCACTGAAGTCACATTCTATGCCTTTCATCTCTAGAAACATTATTATTTCTTCTTTACGATCCCATACTCTCTTTAAAACCTTTCCGAGAATCAACCATCGAACTGTACTGTGGTACAGGAAATCAGAATGTTCAGTTTCTAGATCGTCTAGTAATGCTCTGAAATGCATGTGATTGAGTCCTCTCGATCTGATGAGGTTTATGACACTGACAACTGGGTCAATAACATGCTTAATTTTTAAAACAGATTTACACAAACTTTCCTGATGAATCACACAGTGAAGTGGTAATATAACTTTGTCAGGATATTCTGACTTAATCCTATCATTGATCAACTTTATCTGTCCTATATTTATTCCAGTTAAAGCACGAGCACCATCAGTTTTAATACTGGCCATCTTGTTCCACATTAACCCAGATTTTTCAATACAGCTACTAACTGCATTGAATATATCGAGGCCAGTGGTAGTGTCTTTGATCGACTCAACACTCAGTAACTATTCAAAGAGTTTAAAAGAATTGTTTATTCCACGTATAAAAACTAATAATTGAACAGTATCCTGTACATCAGTACTCTCGTCCAATGCAAGAGTACCACAAAAAATGCTTACTTGCATCTTGAAGTTGATGTGTCAAATCTTCACTTATCTTTTCAACATGTCTGACCACAGTTCTTCTGGATAATGTAATACTATCAAATTTGTTGTTGTGTTCTGGACACAGAATGTTTGTTGCATCTAGTAAACATTCCTTAATAAATTCACCATCAGAAAATGGCTTGTTGTATTTCATAATTTTGTGTGACAACACCAAACTGTTTTCTGTTGCGGCATCTTGAATTGAAGACTGTTATGTAAACACAGTTTGTTGTTTCTCCAGATTTTTTACCAACTCCATGCATTTTCTTTTCCTTTCTTCAGATGTTAGATTGTGTCCGAAATTGGGATGTTTTGTCTGGTAATGTCTTTTTTAAGTTATATTCTTTAAAAACAGCCACTGATTCGTGACACAGCAAGCAAACAGATTTGTTGTCAACTTGCATAAAACAATATTTGGTAATCCATTCGTCTTTGAAAACCCGATAGTCGTCTTCAATCTTTCGTTTTTTGGATGCACTCATTATAATAAAAATATCTTAAAATGTTGCAAAATTAACTAAAAATAAATGTGCTTCTGGCAGCGCGAATGTAATTATTTAGATTTAGAAAACTCGGTTGCAATATAAATACGGAAATTTAGGAATGGAAACTACAAACGTGATTGTTATTAAAACACACCGGAAATTCCCCATGCACTGCGCAGCTTAAATGATTGCAAATCGAGTATTTGCGCATTTTATTCGTAGGATATGAGGGAAGGTGGTGTTTATTTCTGACGATACATTATTGTTGTAACGATGTATTATTAATTATAACAGCGTTTAGTATGAAACATTTTTAATATAAACTAATCATACATCCCGACATAATGCTTGAAAGTTAAAAACAATTAATTATAATTCGAAAGGCAATTTTCAACCTTTAAAAAATTATATCATCCGAGTACTTATAATCATTGAGAAACATTCAGCCAATCCAATTACGTCAATTTTAGTATAGTAAATTACTCAATAACACTCATATTAAACGTAGTAAAATTTCATTGACGATATATATATATATATATATATATATATATATATATATATATATATATATATATATATATATATATATATATATATATATATATATATATATATATATATATATATATATATATATCAATATTAATATTTAAATGATGTCAAATTGGGAAAAAAATATTTTATATTTAATATATAAGAAAGTCGAATTATAATTCCAATGGATATCTGCGTAAAATTAATGAAGAAAAAAAAAATCATTTGTGACGATCGTTCGTTTATTTAAAATTGTGTTCGAGGGCCGCAAAATATCCAATGGCGGGCCGCATGCGGCCCGCGGGTCGTAGTTTGCCCACCCCTGTTATATTGTATTGTATATATTGTATTTTATTGCATTGTATTGTGTTATTATGTTATGTTAGGTTAAATATATCATATCATATATCATATTGTTATATTTCGTTGTTATATTGTACTCTGTTGTGTTATATTATATATTAGATTACATTATACATAAGCCCTGTCTTTTTCAGTCACGGTGGAAAAACAAAGTAAATTTGCTCGAAAGGTAGCAACGGACGAAAGAATGTTGAGAAACACTGAATTCAAGTAGGTAGACATAAGAAGATAGAGATCCTTCATAGCTAACTCTCTATATGTTAGTTAGTTAGTTAGTTAGTTGATTAGTTAGTTAGTTAGTTGATTAGTTAGTTAGTTAGTTGATTAGTTAGTTAGTTAGTTGATTAGTTAGTTAGTTAGTTGATTAGTTAGTTAGTTAGTTGATTAGTTAGTTAGTTAGTTGATTAGTTAGTTAGTTAGTTGATTAGTTAGTTAGTTAGTTGATTAATTAGTTAGTTAGTTAGTTGATTAGTTAGTTAGTTAGTTGATTAGTTAGTTAGTTAGTTAGTTGATTAGTTAGTTAGTTAGTTAGTTGATTAGTTAGTTAGTTAGTTGATTAGTTAGTTAGTTAGTTGATTAGTTAGTTAGTTAGTTGATTAGTTAGTTAGTTAGTTGATTAATTAGTTAGTTAGTTAGTTGATTAGTTAGTTAGTTAGTTGATTAGTTAGTTAGTTAGTTAGTTGATTAGTTAGTTAGTTAGTTAGTTGATTAGTTAGTTAGTTAGTTAGTTGATTAGTTAGTTAGTTAGTTAGTTGATTAGTTAGTTAGTTAGTTAGTTGATTAGTTAGTTAGTTAGTTGATTAGTTAGTTAGTTAGTTAGTTGATTAGTTAGTTAGTTAGTTGATTAGTTAGTTAGTTGATTAGTTAGTTAGTTAGTTAGTTGATTAGTTAGTTAGTTATTTGATTAGTTAGTTAGTTGATTAGTTAGTTAGTTAGTTAATTAGTTAGTTAGTTAGTTGATTAGTTAGTAAGTTAGTTAGTTAGTTGATTAGTTAGTTATTTGATTAGTTAGTTAGTTAGTTGATTAGTTAGTTAGTTATTTGATTAGTTAGTTAGTTGATTAGTTAGTTAGTTAGTTAATTAGTTAGTTAGTTGATTAGTTAGTTAGTTAGTTAGTTAGTTAGTTACTTATTCCCTCTAGGGCCAAAGACGGCACATAGAGCGGATGTCATAGATTTCCATGTCTCGCGTTTTATTGCAATTTGTTTTATGTCTTCATTGTTTCTGATACCGATGGTGAAACGTTCTCTTTTAATAGTTCTACTTAAGGTTTCTCTTGGTCTTCCTTGTTTTCTCTTTCCCCTTGGTGACCACATCAAAGCTTCTTCTACTGCGTTCGTTCTCAAACTCCTGCAGATTAGCAGGATGTAGTCCGGAGAACGGAATGCATTGTGTCATTGTTTACAGAATTGCAGCGATATCTGCGCCTTTCGGCCTGACACATCCGACTTCAGCATGGCTTTGGGCCACAGACCCTATATGGGATGGGACAGCCAACTCCATCCCATAACCTCCTTAGTCGCATTTTACGACATGCGTGGAAGGTAAACAGTGTTGCTATTCTGTGCTCCCCTTTCGGGCCCCGGCGACACAAGGGCGACATCAAAGCTTGACAGGGGAGTCTTTTGGTATTCATTCGCAGTGCGTATCCAATGTAATTCCAGCGACTTCTTCTAATATAGGTGGATACATACTCTTGTTTTGTTATTCTATATGGGGTAGGGGTCAAAAGTATCTAGCTATCTTTATGTCTATCTGTCCGTCCATCTGTCGGCCTGTCTATAGCCATCTATACATCCATCTTTATATATATATATATATATATATATATATATATATATATATATATATATATATATTAGAGGTGAGAAAGAGAGTTCTGCAGTGCTATATAACCCATATACTAACATATGGGTGCGAGTCTTGGACAATAAACAAACTGGAAAGTGGGAGATTGGAGGCAACAGAGATGTGGTTCTACGGAAGAATGCTGAAAATACCATGGACTGCCAGAAAAACTAATGTAGAGGTGTTGAAAGAGTTAAGTGCGATTCGGACCTTAATCAACAATATAAGAAAAAGGCAATCTTCTTTTTTTTGGCCACTTCATGAGACAGGCAGGTTTAGAGAACATAGTCACAACAGGCAAGATTGAAGGCACCAGAGACAGAGGGCGACAACGTGAGAAAATATTAGACAGTTTGACAACCTGGCATGGCAAGGAAACAACGACTTTGATACATAATACTGTGGACAGAGAGCTGTTGAGAGCCAAGACCACCTACGCCACCCGGCATGGCACCTAATGATTATATATATATATATATATATATATGTATATATTCACATATATATTGTTGTATCCGTCCATCCAGCCATCTATCTTTCTTCCTACCCATCTATCTACTTCACCTTTATCGCATTCGTCCTCTCTTTTCCAGTAACAAATTTTTTTTACGTCAATGTAGCACAATAACGTATAACTTTTTTCCCCGTAAACTGACAGTAACACAGCTGCTACACGTATATCGTATCTACGTGACCCCGTGTCTGCTTCCCGCCTCTTCTCTCCCGTGTGTCGTGCACCTGCTCCGATAGCTAGTAATGTTAGATTAGAGCTCAAGAATTGTTGATGTTTAATCAAGAATAACTTCTCGGTATATGCCGGGTTTTAACTACTCGATCTACGCTCGGTTTCAATTGTGCTTCACATGTAGATTTACGAAACCTCGTAAGATCCTCCAAGTTTACTCCATCATCGATTTGTGTTGACTTCTTACTTTCATTCTTGTATTAGACATAGACTGAAAGGCTGGAATCACCTGTAGTATTTCTACCGGATGTATTACACTTTGATGTGTCAGATGTGATATATCTGTAAGTTTTGTTTTTTCACTAGCGTGAGTCCACATACCAAGGTAGGTTTTCATTAATGTTTACAGCAATGTATGGCTTCACGGCGATGCTTCCGTATATTGTAGTCGTCAGTTTTGTTTTAATTCTTTATTAGTACGCAATGATGGTTATAAGATTAATGATTGCCTTTTTAAATTTTTTTTTTTTTTTTTTTTTTGCATTTCGTATATTAGGTATTTCCATTTTTCTCTCTCCCTTCTATTCAAGTTGAGTTATAATTTTTTTCATGCCAGATTTCTTGATGTCCGTGTTTGTTGTATTTTTGTGCGTATAAATTTGGCTGTGATATCATTCAGTATTTATATGATACTTTATTGTATTAGCAGACTTGTCTGCTGTGTCATAAACATTTAACAATACCTTAGGAGCTGTCCATAAATTAAGGCAACATATTGGGGGGGGGGGAGTTTTCTCGTAGAGGAGAGGGTGGGAGGTTTAAATACGACCCCCACCTTAGAAAGTCGGAGCATAACTAGGTGGTACTAGTAGGAGGGGTACTATCATCAGGGGTCATATAAAGAGACATAACTTTTTAGAAAGACAAATAATGGAGGGAAGAGTACTTGGGAAGAGGAGAAGGGTCAGACCACGATGACGATGGACTGACGACATTAAAGATAACATGAATACATCGCTAGAAAATGCAAGCCACATCGCCCAAGACAGAGAGAGGTTCAGAGAGTTCATTGGGAAGACAAAGTTCTGGAAGGAATACGTCACATGACACACTGCCACTAGTTGGAAGCAAACAACAAAAGCAGGTACACACAATCCTCTTTTTTCTCTCTATTTTTTTTCCCCCACATAGTCACCAAAAAATGCAACGAAATCTGTGATCTTTTTCTTCTGGGGTATTTGTTAGTTATATTTTTAAAGATAAGTCAGCAAACTACTGAAATAAGTGCTTGAATATAAATATCTTGGGAGCATTTTTACAGACGACGGATGAATGGACAGAGAAATGGAGACTTAAATTAAAAAAAAGCCAGACAAGAATTTTAAAAAGCCAAACTACGTAAATTATGAAATTACAACAATCTTGATTCACACATTTATCCCAATGGAAACCCAAAAGAATTACAAGAATTGTTGGAACAACAAGAGATCATGTGAGGAATGAAGAGATTACAAGAACTGTTGGAACAAGAAGAGATCATGTGAGGAATGAAGAGATTACAAGAAGAGATCATGTGAGGAATGAAGAGATTACAAGAACTGTTGGAACAAGAAGAGATCATGTGAGGAATGAAGAGATTACAAGAACTGTTGGAACAAGAAGAGATCATGTGAGGAATGAAGAGATTACAAGAAGAGATCATGTGAGGAATGAAGAGATTACAAGAACTGTTGGAACAAGAAGAGATCATGTGAGGAATGAAGAGATTACAAGAAGAGATCATGTGAGGAATGAAGAGATTACAAGAAGAGATCATGTGAGGAATGAAGAGATTACAAGAACTGTTGGAACAAGAAGAGATCATGTGAGGAATGAAGAGATTACAAGAAGAGATCATGTGAGGAATGAAGAGATTACAAGAACTGTTGGAACAAGAAGAGATCATGTGAGGAATGAAGAGATTACAAGAAGAGATCATGTGAGGAATGAAGAGATTACAAGAACTGTTGGAACAAGAAGAGATCATGTGAGGAATGAAGAGATTACAAGAAGAGATCATGTGAGGAATGAAGAGATTACAAGAAGAGATCATGTGAGGAATGAAGAGATTACAAGAAGAGATCATGTGAGGAATGAAGAGATTACAAGAAGAGATCATGTGAGGAATGAAGAGATTACAAGAAGAGATTATGTGAGGAATCAAGAGATTACAAGAAGAGATCATGTGAGGAATGAAGAGATTACAAGAAGAGATTATGTGAGGAATCAAGAGATTACAAGAAGAGATCATGTGAGGAATGAAGAGATTACAAGAAGAGATCATGTGAGGAATGAAGAGATTACAAGAAGAGATCATGTGAGGAATGAAGAGATTACAAGAACTGTTGGAACAAGAAGAGATCATGTGAGGAATGAAGAGATTACAAGAAGAGATCATGTGAGGAATGAAGAGATTACAAGAACTGTTGGAACAAGAAGAGATCATGTGAGGAATGAAGAGATTACAAGAAGAGATCATGTGAGGAATGAAGAGATTACAAGAAGAGATCATGTGAGGAATGAAGAGATTACAAGAAGAGATCATGTGAGGAATGAAGAGATTACAAGAAGAGATCATGTGAGGAATGAAGAGATTACAAGAAGAGATTATGTGAGGAATCAAGAGATTACAAGAAGAGATCATGTGAGGAATGAAGAGATTACAAGAAGAGATTATGTGAGGAATCAAGAGATTACAAGAAGAGATCATGTGAGGAATGAAGAGATTACAAGAAGAGATCATGTGAGGAATGAAGAGATTACAAGAAGAGATCATGTGAGGAATGAAGAGATTACAAGAACTGTTGGAACAAGAAGAGATCATGTGAGGAATGAAGAGATTACAAGAAGAGATCATGTGAGGAATGAAGAGATTACAAGAACTGTTGGAACAAGAAGAGATCATGTGAGGAATGAAGAGATTACAAGAAGAGATCATGTGAGGAATGAAGAGATTACAAGAAGAGATCATGTGAGGAATGAAGAGATTACAAGAAGAGATCATGTGAGGAATGAAGAGATTACAAGAAGAGATCATGTGAGGAATGAAGAGATTACAAGAAGAGATTATGTGAGGAATCAAGAGATTACAAGAAGAGATTATGTGAGGAATGAAGAGATTACAAGAACTGTTGGAACAAGAAGAGATCATGTGAGGAATTAAGAGATTACAAGAACTGTTGGAACAAGAAGAGATCATGTGAGGAATGAAGAGATTACAAGAACTGTTGGAACAAGAAGAGATCATGTGAGGAATTAAGAGATTACAAGAACTGTTGGAACAAGAAGAGACCATGTGAGGAATGAAGAGATTACAAGAAGAGATCATGTGATGAATGAAGAGATTACAAGAAGAGATTATGTGAGGAATGAAGAGATTACAAGAAGAGATTATGTGAGGAATGAAGAGATTACAAGAAGAGATCATGTGAGGAATGAAGAGATTACAAGAAGAGATTATGTGAGGAATGAAGAGATTACAAGAAGAGATCATGTGATGAATGAAGAGATTACAAGAAGAGATTATGTGATGAATGAAGAGATTACAAGAACTGTCGGAACAACTCCCTCTATCTCCATATCAATGATGCTCGATGTAATAGTGGAGTATGCAGATGATCTGTCAACCAACTTCAAGCCGTTTCTGTAGACAACAAAACCCCAACCGCATTTATTTGTATTTCTGTTGACTGAGGCAATTGTGTATATAATTATGTCTTTGGGTTTCGAGTGTATCTGGGTGAGCTCTTGTATTGTAACTTCTGCCATGATACCAGCCAATTTCCAACACGATTTATCTAGTTGAATTGTTTCTCCTCCAGGGCCAGATAAAAGGAAGACATTATATGGAACAAAACAACAACTCACAAACACATGCATATATCACACAATGTCATTGGGTCAAAGGGCATGAGGCCATCGACCGCTGGATCAGCAACCATCTAGTTGAATTATTAATCAGTGATAGTTTTTTCAGTGTCTATCTTCTCCCATTCACTGCCCTTACCTGTTTCTTATATTTCACATGCTCTTCGCAGTGTGTCTTCAGCTTCTGCCATCCACAGCTTATCCTGCTTGATGCATTTTCCCTTTGTTTCATCCAGACATTGGTGTAATGGGTGGTGAGTATATTCTGTTACTTTGAGATATTACTTCACTTGTGCTACTTGATGTCACCCTCTCACACTGGGGAGATCGAGAAAAAATCTCATTGTAGTGATGGGTGCTTCCCTGGTACATCCCAGTATCGCTCCCATTGTAGTGGTGGGTGCTTCCCTAGTACATCCCAGTACCGCTCCCATTGTAGTGGTGGGTGCTTCCCTAGTACATCCCAGTACCGCTCCCATTGTATTGATGGGTGCTTCCCTAGTACATCACAGTACCGCTCCCATTGTAGTGATGGGTGCTTCCCTGGTACATTCCAGTACCGCTCCCATTGTAGTGATGGGTGCTTCCCTAGTACATCCCAGTACCGTTCCCATTGCCTCATTTTGGATTTTTTCCAATCTACCTACTTGTGTCTGTGTCAGCAGGCGGAGGCTATAATCTATGACAGAAAGTACCACTATTTGTAGAATCAGATAAACTACTCATTGATGCGTGTCCTTGGTTACCTTGAGTAAGAGGACAAACCAACCTTAGTCCACCTCTACTGTTGAGTGTAGAGCGGAACCAGACTCACAGATTACAAAAGATTCAGTACCCAAGACACATGGGCAAAGAAACATCCAACAAAAAGTTAAGTTTACTGTCAGGGGAACACCTCGTACGAGATAAATGTATTTGATCCAAGTCCAAATCCTTGCATACCATTTCTTCGTAAACTGCCATCCAGGGATATGTTTTGTCCTGTAATTTTCAAGGATACAGTGGGTGATAAAACGTCACAGCTTAAAACAGATGCACTCTCTCTGCCTAGCTAAAGATAACAAGACTGTCGCAGACTAAAGAATTTCGCCTGAATTAAAAACATTGTGAAATCGGATGTGCTGGTCCGTATGGAGCAAATAAAGCAGCTTTGCTGTAAAACTAGCAGCACAAAGTATTTCGCGATCTTCTGCTAAAATTACATGAACATTCATACAAGAAGAGGGCCGTGGGTTGCCGGGACCCGAAATGGAGCAAAGAATAGCAACACTGTTTACCTTCCATGCATTTCGTAAGAAGTGACTAAGGAGGTTATGTGATGGAGTTGGTTGTCCCATCCCATATAGGGTCAGTGACCCAAAGACATGCTGAAGTCGGATGTGGCAGGCCGAAAGGCGCAGATATCGCATCAATACTGTAAACCATGACACAACGCATTCCGTTCTCTGGACTACATCCTGCTAATCTGCAGGAGTTTGAGAACGAACGCAGAAGAAGAAGAAGATACAAGAAGAAATATGACATCAAGAAGACTTGTTGACTTTTTGCAAGGAATGTTACTTTATTTCCTATTAAATATAGTTCCAACACTTACCTTTCTGTTGCAGGAATTGAGCGGGTTGTAAACCCACAATTATTCCTTTTTTTTAAATTCGTGGTCCCCTAGAAATCTCTGTAGATCACTAGGAGGTCATATGGCCCAAGTTAAGAATCACTGATATAGGGAGAAAAACAAAAGAAGAAAGAAACCGGTATTAAGACACTATCTGATGGTGGTTCAGCTTACAGGATGTACCTACATTGTACCCGTGGAGCAGCCTGGTTAGCGTAATCTCTTGTCTCATAGAATCCATGGTAACCGCGTACTTATTTCTTGGAGAGATATTGTTGGTAGCATCTTGTTTAGCATAATCCATGATCTTAGAGTCCTTGGTAACCGTGCTTTATTTCCTGGATATGGGATTGAGTTTTTGCAAGAAAGTAAAAACAATACGTCATGGGGAGAAAGGGTTATTGACAATATGATCAGTTTATGTAGATATGCAGAATGTAGATATTACGAGCACGTGACCAGCATTTCAGAAGTGTGACTATGTAGGAGAAATATTTACTTTCTAAATGAAATGATTGTCAAGTATTGTTGTAGTAAGGATTAAATCGTGCTGTATCACTGCTCAGTTTTTAAACGGAGACCGGGACTACTTTTAAATTATTACTTGGACTGATCTAGCTTATGCACCGCGTTGGCACTCTCGTTAAATATATCAGATAGTGCGGTATCTCTGGTATTAATTCTGATAGGTAAGTTTTTCTTTGCTATTGCATATTCCATGCGGCTGTGACTATGAAACGATTGTTCGCTTGATGTGCAGTAATAGTGTAAAGTCTCAGGATGTTGGTAATTTTTTCTATCCACCTTCTTCTTTTGCCTTCTTTGCATCTTGCTGTTAAATTTTCATGTTGTATGCTTTTGATGCTGGCCAATAAGGGTTCATTCTCATTAAGTAACCGAACAATTTCAATCTGTTTCTCAATATATTTGACCACAGATGTTGTTTATGCACAAAAGAGGTTCTACAAGAAAATCTATTATGAAACATTATTATAACAAATTTCTCTATATAGCAACAATTTTCAAAATCTCCAATTATATTTCATCTTTATTTTGTATACTGTATGTAGCGAATTTCTGTTGTGACATATTTTGTCTCTCCGAACCAAGTTGTTATAATGAAATTTGACTGCGAAGAGGAACAGAAGAAGAATATCCTTGCATTTTCCTCCATTTCTGTCTATTTATGTTTTGTCAATGATTTGTCAATGTTTTGTCAATGATTTGTCAGTGTTTAGATAATCTTCTATAAATCTTCCGTGGGTTCAGGGGCGTGAAAGGGGAGCAAAGAATAGAGATGCTATTACCTGCCGTGCATGTAGTAAGAGGTAAATAATAAGATGACGAATTTCTAATCGGATGTTATTCTCTTGCCTATGTTGATCCTTATTTCATTCTTTATTTTTGTCTCAGTTGGGGAGTATTCCTGGGGTATTGGTTAAGCTGTTCTTTTTCCGCAAAAGGTCGCGAGTTCGGATCCCGCTCGCGTCGTCTTGTTTATAAAGTTGGTTACGGAGTTGTATACTATAAGCAGCACTCAAGACCAGGACTTGTCGCTTGTTTGAGACAAGTGGCATACGTGTTGGGTGCGTGTGGGGTGCATGTGCGGTGTATCCGAGTACAATGAAGTCACTCATCCGCGCATTTTACAGTCATTTTTTGTGCCTTTTTATTGTCTTAAATGTATTCAACTGTCCAAATGTCCTCTCCGACTGTACCGTCCAAGATATCTCTCTTTTTATTGTCTTAATTGTATTCTTCTTCTTCTCCTTCTTCAGCGCTCATTCTCAAACTCCCGCTAGATCTCCCTTATAGCAGGTCAATGGTCGTACTAGATTTCCAGAAAGATATAGTCCAGAGAATGGAAAAGCGTTGTGTCGCTGTTTTATTTGCGCCACTGTCCCTACACATGTGCTTCGGCGGGGAATTGTATTAAACTGTCCAAGTGTCCTCTCTGTGCCATCCAAGACATCCTCTGGTAATCTTCTTCCTTTAATTTCGACGATATTCCTGTTCAAAGATTATCTCTTGGCCCGATGTAGCGTGGATGTTCTTGTGTTTGGGGTCAGATAATGAGTTTTACCTTTACTTAGCATTAGATGCCCCAAGACTGCTTCTTTATCAACGCTACGTGACACTTCTTGTTAATGCATGTACATGTATTATGAATCCGATTATGTTCTGAATCATGAGCGTCTATAAGGCCGACTGAATAATTGGAAATTCATGAAGTCATTAAGAAGGCTGGTTTTTTAATTACTCAGTAGGTCTTATACTGTAGACCAGGGGTTCCCAAACGTTTTAAAGCCATACCGCCCTTAACGTTCACATTATTTCCGGCGGCGGCCTTAATATGAAGCAAAACTAGAGACCTGATAATTTTACCGTTTTGGCGAGGCTGCCGTCCCTGGAGACTCTTTGCGGCGCCCCTGGGCGCCGCGGCGCACACTTAGGGAACCCCTGCTATACATGATCATGGCTGTACTCTGTTATGTCGAATATGCTATCTAAAATCACTAGAAGATTTCATGCGGGAAAAATGGCAAACGTTTCTATATTCTTATTTATTGCTCTCACTCCATGTTTATCCGCAATTTTTCAAACTGGCTATTATCTTCTTCTGTCAGTGTAATTAGTTCTACCTTTACAATTGTAATTTATTTTTTCCCTTCATTTTCTCATTAGGCTGTGTAATTTTCCTGCACAAGTGTTTACCTTGCTAAATTCCTCTGTGCTATTAGTTCGTGCAGACAATTAAATGTCGTTAGTTTTATTCCGTAGTTCTAAAATACTGGGTCCCAACTAATGCTGCGATAGTGAAGCAGTGACTAAATGTCTATATATTGTCCACAGTCAAAGTGAAACAATAAACTATATAGTCGACATCACCATTAAGTGCCGTCTCCGCAACGAGGGCTGGCTGCAACGGATCTCCAACATCCCCTGTATCTTGTCTTGGTGCTGCATTCTGCTAGACTGTAACCTGTCCATCGTGTGATGTTACTCTCCCACTTGTATCTCTGCCTACCTCTTGCTCGCCTCCCATTGACTTTGCCCTCAAGTAAGGTCTTCAATAAGGTGTCATGTCTGTTAATGTGACCAAAATATTTTATTTGCCTGATCTTTATTTCTCTTAGTAGTTCTTTCTTCATATTAAGTGTCTTTAGCACTTCTTTATTTGTTTTCTTCTCTTTCCATGATGTTCTCCCTATTCTTCTATATACCCACATCTCAAAGGCATCAATTCTGTCTTATAATTGTTTATTTAGTGTCCATGTTTCTGAGCCATATATTAATATAGAATAGATATAGCATTTTATAATTCTCATTTTTAACTTGTTTGTAATTTGTTTAGATGTTAATATTTTCCTCATGTCATTGAAGGTACTTTTAGCCATTCCTATTCTCTTTTTAACTTCTGTTTCACATCTGCCATCATTTGTGACTATGTGTCCAAGATATTGATTTTATTTTACTTGTTGTAGTTTCTCTCCATGTATGTTTATGTTTAGCTCTTATAGTCGAAAGTCAAGGTGAAACAATAAAATACGCGTACACAGTATATTGTCCGCAGTCAAGGTGAAACAAGACAAAACAATATATTGACAGAAAAGCAGTCAAGTGAAACAAGACAAAACAATATATTGACAGAAAAGCAGTCAAGGTGAAACAAGACAAAACAATATATTGACAGAAAAGCAGTCAAGGTGAAACAAGACAAAACAATATATTGACAGAAAAACAATGTCCAAGATTTAGCGTGTTCTGAAAGTAGGAATAGTTAACTAATCATTCATCAGGTTTAACATCAGCTGTGTGTTACCGGGCTTCGAACGTGGAGCGAAAACTAGTGATATTACCTGCCATGCGTGTTGCAAAAGATGACTAAGAAGGTTTTGATGTGACATTGCCTGTCCAATTCCATAGAGGGTTAAAGTAACCCAGAAATTGGATGTGTGAGGAGGAAATCTGCAGATATCACAGTCAAACTATAAACCATGACAGTGCGTATTTCGTTCTCAGAAATACATCCTGCTAATTTGCAGGAGTTTGATAACGAACGGCAAAGAAGAAGGTGTCTTATAGTTTGAATAATGCTATACCTTTAATTAACCAATCACTCATCTGGCAGCACATCATGGACATGATGTAGCAGTTGTCGCTGCCTTTCGAACCGTCTGCTGATATTGTGCTAATCTTCCCGCTTCTATGTCATATTCATGTGCAATTTAATATCTCGTGTGTGTGTTTCTTCTTTATGGTCCACCTTTTTCGTCGCCCTGGCATCATCCCCTCCAGTATGGTCTTTTGTAGACAGTCGCGTTGTATGATATGGCTATAATATTATAATTTTCTAGAGAGATCCTTAGTCAATTTTACTATACATTTAGTTATATCAGATTATCCTATTGGTGGATTTTTTTCGCCCATGTTATTCTGATTCTTCTGTACAATTGTGTTTCACGTGTTACAATTTTGTTTCTCACTGTATTTGTGATTATTCAAGATAAATATCGATTTAAATATCTATATAAATATATGTATAAATATTTATGTAAATATTTATTTGAAGACAAAAACAAGAAACACATTAAGTATTGAGGATGTTGTATTTGTGAAAAACTCAACTGCGAATTTAAAAGCTTGTTCACGAATTACATTTTAATTCATTGCATTAAGTATGCCATAGGTTAAAATTGTTGGTACATTTCCTGAGAAAGGGTCTACCTAAACACTGTTTTTATAAAAATTCTCCGCTGATCCGAATTTTTGATGTCATTACTGCAGTTTTAGTTCTAAATACAAAATGGTTACCGTAATCATAAGTTTGTTCCGTACTGTTGTGTTTGTTATATTCGCGAGGACTGCAGCAGGATTTTACAATTTTTGCGCCACCCACTGAGAGCTCCCCCTCCCTCCATTAAGCGCCATCCATTGAAAGTCCACCCACACAACCCTCTTTAAATAAATATCTCGAACCTGAACCACTGATCGGTAAGTATAGACCGATTGGACAATGGAAATAATTTGAAGGGAACATTTAGCTCCCATTAGGGTTATCTTTTTTTCGTTTATCCCAGATGCAGTAAATAAATAATTGACCTTTTCACATAATAACAAGGCATTAAAAATTTTTTTTAAATTGGTATTATGTTCTCTGATTACGACGTCCTAAAATTAGATCAAATCATGTAAACAATCAGGGTTATGGTTATAAATAGTCCCATTCAATGTCATTGTAAACAATTAGGGTTTTCTCAAGGTTAGGGTTAGAAACGGTCACATTCTTCTTCTTCTTCAGCGTTCATTCTCAAACTCCCGCTGGATCTTCCTTGTAGAAGGATCATGATCCTACTGGATTTCCAGCAGTATGTAGTCCAGATAATGGAAATGCGTTGTGTCACCGTTTTATTTTCGCAAATGGCCCAACACATCCGTCTTCGGTGGGTTACATTCAATGCCAATGTAAACATTTCAGGGTTATCTCAGAGTTAGGGATAGAAATAGTCACATTCAATGTCAATGTTAACATTTCAGGGTTATCTCAGGGTTAGGGTTAGAAATAGTCACATTCAATGTCAATGTTAACATTTCAGGGTTATCTCAGGGTTAGGGTTAGAAATAGTCACATTCAATGTCAATGTTAACATTTCAGGGTTATCTCAGGGTTAGGGTTAGAAATAGTCACATTCAATGTCAATGTTAACATTTCAGGGTTATCTCAGGGTTAGGGTTAGAAATATTAACATTCAATGTCAATGTTAACATATCTGTGTCGATTGGATTCTACAGTTAGAATATATGTTCTCGAAATCTCTACGTGAGGGAGATTTGAGGTAATCAGAGCACATAGTAGCGGTTTTTCGTTGTATATCTTGTTACTTATCGTTCATAACTCCCCGTGGTCCCCAAGCGAGTCAGTTGTCACCTTTAACGTAAATTTTAAAAATATATTCCGTGGTCCCCCTTCAAGTTTCTGTGATCCTCTTCATCCTTAGAGAGGGAAGGGTGGGGGGGGGCACATGTCCCATGTTCAGAATCACTGTCCTAGCACGTTCTGGTTTCATTAGAGTTTTTTAAAAATATATCACAACTTTGATTCCCTGCAGCTTACGTTGAATGAGTCATATGTTTCACTTGGAGAACATGTTACTACTGGCTATGTTATGTTATATCTACTTGGAGAACATGTTACTTCTGGTAATATTATGTTATATCTTCTTGGAGAACATGTTACTACTGGTTATGTTATGTTATATCTACTTGGAGAACATGTTACTTCTGGTAATATTATGTTATATCTACTTGGAGAACATGTTACTACTGGTTATGTTATGTTATATCTACTTGGAGAACATGTTACTTCTGGTTATGTTATGTTATATCTACTTGGAGAACATGTTACTACTGGTTATGTTATGTTATATCTACTTGGAGAACATGTTACTTCTGGTTATGTTATGTTATATCTACTTGGAGAACATGTTACTTCTGGTTATGTTATGTTATATCTACTTGGAGAACATGTTACTTCTGGTAATATTATGTTATATCTTCTTGGAGAACATGTTACTACTGGTTATGTTATGTTATATCTACTTGGAGAACATGTTACTTCTGGTAATATTATGTTATATCTTCTTGGAGAACATGTTACTTCTGGTTATGTTATGTTATATCTCTTGGAGAACATGTTACTTCTGGTTATGTTATGGTATATCTACTCGGAGAACATGTTACTTCTGGTTATGTTATATCTACTCGGAGAACATGTTACTTCTGGTTATGTTATGTTATATCTACTTGGAGAACATGTTACTTCTGGTTATGTTATGTTATATCTACTTGGTGAACATGTTACTTCTTATTATGTTATGTTATATCTACTCGGAGAACATGTTACTACTGGTTATGTTATGTTATATTTTGTCGTTGAAGCCATGACATGTGAATTAATTTTTTTGATTGTGAATTAATAAATTTGATTTTCTATGCATTGAGATAGCCAAACCTCGACAATAGACGACCAACGAGCAGAACCAAAACAAGCCTTCATACGTCATGATATTGATTATTGTCGTAGATTTCATTGGTCACTATGTGTATACTTTGTGTCATATGCCTAGGCCGAGCAACGAAATGCGCAGAAATAATCTAAAAAAATGACACAAGAAAGGCTTGTTTTGATTCCGCTAGCAGGTTTTCTATTGTCGAGAGTCACTCCTCAGCAACCCCCATGCTTGATTATGTTTAATCATTAAATGACCCCACGAAAACGACTGGACATGTTAGTTCAAAACTTCTTATGAGTACCGCCAATTGTACAGCTAAAGGGGGCAGTCAACCAGTCTGAAATTTTACTTGCTCGCGGTTTCAAATGCAGACCGGTCCCCCGCCATTAACATTATTACTGACAATGAGATAAGTGGTACCTAAAAATAAAAATAATAGTTGAAAATAAATGTCTTATTGGCTTTCATGATACGTTTCAGATTATTTTTTTTATTTTTTTTGTATACAGAGTCGTAGGTACGTCATCAGTAAGTGGGGTGGTATGTACGTCATCAGTAAGTGGGGTGGTATGATGGTACGTCATCAGTAAATGGGGTGGTATGTACGTCATCAGTAAGTGGGGTGGGGGGTACCTAAAACAATGGTTAATTGCACAACTTTTGTGTGTACTTCCTTCTTTTTTTGGAGACATTTGATGACGTGTGTGGAAAATCGTTACTGGAGAAGGAGGGGGTTACCAACCTTTTGGGGTTAAATTCCTAGTACTTAAATAGTCATACTCTGATTTCCTACGGAGGATGGTGGGTGGGGGTTAAACACCTCACCCCATTCCCTTATCTACAAAGGGGGGGGGGGCTTTACAGGGTACGAGTTCAGTTTTATCAACAATTTTCCTGTCATATGCTAGTCTTTGTTTCTCATTTCTGTTGTTGTTTTTCTTTTTCTTTTTTTTTAAAAATTCGTTACCGAACAATTTGTTGTGGTGTATATGTCATTTTTATGTGTACATTCCCCCTCCTCCAAATGATCAAATTTTCCTCTTTTTGTCATCCTCAGATTGAAAGATAAAGATAACGACTTGATACCACACTCTGCACATGGAAACATCGCAACAATTCGCTTGTTAAGTTGTCAGAAAACATGAGCTCTCACAAATGTCACATGGAGTAACGTGGCACACATGTTTTCATTACGACCTCACTCGGATGCTTGCGTGGAATCCACTGACATGTCGTGCTGTTCGTTTCTTGTGGAGTATCCATGGAAATAAAGTGGGAAACATTTTAAATAGAATGGAATGCGTGATTATATATTATTTCTATGATAAGTCAAAGTAAATGCTTGTAGCGTGAGTGAACTGTGTATGCAAACTCTTATATTTACAATGTGAACTTTTATATGTAGACCAGTTGTTTCGTAAATTCAGTCCTAGTTTGAGCTTGTGATACTTTCTCAACTGGAAATATAACACAATTAGTTATCAGTACGGAGCAGTTCTCAACTGGAAATATAACACAATTAGTTATCAGTACGGAGCAGTTCTCAACTGGAAATATAACACAATTAGTTATCAGTACGGAGCAGTTCTCAACTGGAAATATAATACAATTAGTTATCAGTACGGAGCAGTTCTCAACTGGAAATATACCACAATTAGTCATCGGTACGGAGCAGTTCATCTTTAACTGATTCACACAGTAGCCTGTTTGATAACAGGAGACAGCTGCCAATTCATTTATGATTCGAAACAACAGACTGATGGACTTTTTGTGAGAGTAGAGAAAATAATTGCGCCAACTGTTCGGCTGCACGGAGTCATCATCATCTTCTTCTCGTTTGCAGTTGAACATGTCTACACAGCAAGTCCAGTGTTCTTAATAAATACTGCTGTATTTAAAAGCTCCGCAGTGCTCCTATACATCTTTCTGTGAATATCCGTCTCTGTGGGCCAGTGTTTCTAGACGTAGTGAAAGAGTTAAAATAATTCATGTCTGTGTAGCAATAAACATCAGTTTATCATCTGAATTGTATTCGCCACCGGTGTAGAACACATGAAGTTTTATTGGTTCATAAGAGCACATATAAAATTAAATTAAACTAACTGTTGGTTTAGTGCATTTGTTGAAATGCTTCAGTTGTTCTTACTTCAGTAAAATCCTGTTATAACAACTTGATCCTAAGCGACGAAATATATATGTAATAACAGATACTCGTTATATACAGCACAAACAATAAAGAATAGATATAATTGGGAATTTTGAAAAGTGTTAAATACAAAAATTTGTTATAAAAGAATGCGTTAAATGGGGATTTCACTGTATGAATATCTATAACATCAACACCGTTTTAACGAAATTTTTATACGCTTAGATTACCAACATGTCTTTACTGGTGACCTCATGCACCATGGGAAAAGAACCAACCAGATTGCTAAACAAAGGTCCGCAGTATTTTCGCACGCGTACAAACTCAAGCCTGTTTGGTAAGTGTTTACTTGTGTGAGATTTTGTGTGTTTAGAGTTACGATAGTCACTGATTTGTGTATGCACGGGCGCGATGGTAGGACCAGTAATTAGACAAAATTTAAGCAGACGAGGTCAGAAAAGTATTCCTGTAGTAACTACTACTTATATCATCATCATCATCAAGTGCCGTCTTCACATTGAAGGTTGGCTGTAACGGACTTTCAGCATCATGTTTCTTGTCTTGGTGGTACACTGACAGATTGTATCATGTCATATTGTGATGTTACCTTCTCACTTGTATCTTCGTCTACCTCTTGCTCGCCGCCGCTCAATTCTATCTCCAAGCAAGGTCTTCAACAAGGTGTCATATCCAAATATTATATTTGCTTGATTTTTATATATTTAAATGTTTTCTTCGTGTACTATATTGCCAGAATATCTTTGTTTATTTTGTTCTTTCTACGAAGATCTCTCTACTCATCTATATATCCACAGGCATCACTTTTGTCTTCTAGTTGTTTGTGCATAAGCCATGTTTATGAACCATATATTAATGCAAAATAGATGTATCATTTTATAATTCTCATTTTTAGGTTGTTTGTAATTTGTTTAGATGTCAATATTTTCCTCATTTTTAGCCGTTCATATTCTCATTGTTAGCCTTTCATATTTTCATATTTACTTCTCTTTCACATCTACCATCATACTTTAACTGAAGGTATATTTCAATGTAATGCATACTATTGTAACTGAAGCTAAATGTCAATGTAGTACCTACTACTTTAATTGACACTATATCTAAATGTAGTACACTCTACAGCTAATGTTGTATTTCTATTTAACCTTCGAGCTAATGTTGTATGTAGATTAGGGTTGACCGTTACATTATTCATCTCAGAGGTTACTGATCTCTGCCTTAACCCCTCTATTACACCATTTAAGGATTTCCATAATAAAAATATGATTATTGAATATCTCAAATGTATGGCTCAGGTATGCATAATATGTAAAAACAAAAATTGGAAAGGTTGTATATTAATATTTGTACATGCGTGGTACCCTTTTCTCTATAATGTGAGTTTTAGAGGGAAAGGAATATATTTTGTTTACAAAAAAAGAATGCAGAAATAAACTAAAGTGATATCAATACAGAATATTTCATTTTAGAAAATAAAATAAAGTGAAATGAAATAAAAAATATACATTGTAAAAATGTACACACATTTGTTTTTTACACAATTTTTTGGGAGTAAAATTAATTTTTACAAATTTAAATGCACACATAATATCATTCAAATCTAGCATCATGTTAAACATTTCAATAATCCATAGAAAAATATCTGCCTTAAAACTTAAAATTGTGAAAACACAAAAATGATGAGGATATATGAATCGAGATGGTTTGTTGTAATAAACAAAAATAACTACACTATGTACAATATAGGGTATGGGCAGACAATTGTGGATGACTACTATTTACTTCTCATCTATTCTTTTCCTTTTGATTTTTATTCATTATACTACGTGTGTGTGTACATATGTAGTCTTGCCATGTTGTTGGTTGTTTTCAGTCCTGATGAATATTTTGTAGTCGAAACGTCGTCAATTTAGGTGCTTGCTGGCAGCAAGCCGAGTTTGTTATTTCTTCTTCTTCTTCATCGTTCATTCTCAAACTCCTGCTGGATCTCCCTTGTAGCAAGACCATTGTCCTACTAGATTTCTAGCAGGATGTAGTCCAGAGAATGGAAATGCGTTGTGTCGCCCTTTTATTTGCGTCAATGGTCCGACATATCCGTCTTCGGCGGGAGTTTGTTATTTGTAGCACTGTAACATACTTCCGTGTTGCCCCTATCAATTAAGTGATCAGTAAGACTGACAACCATGCAGCTTCGAGAGCATCGCTCCACAAACAAATATACCCTCTACAATCTAGGGAGGTGCCGTAACGCAGTTCTAAGGACTCTGGTTAGTTTAATTCTAGTTCAACTGAAATATTTTTACAAATTAGCAGCCCATACATAGGTCGACCCAAACCTAAGGAAATAGGTACCAAACTTTCTGAGAAAGAAAACTGTGTGGACGTGATGCTGAGAACATTCGTAGATATGCCATTGGTCGACTATAAATATAGACCTAACTCAGAATTCTCTGCGAAGACGGATGTGTCGGCCAGTGATGCAAATAAAACGGCGACATAACACATTATCATTCCCTGAACTACATCCTGCTGGAAATCTAGTAGGATCATGGTACTGCTACAAGAGAGATCCAGCAGGAGTTTGAGAATGAACTTTGAAGACGACACAGCATTTCACACTGTGCCTTAATGAACAAACTTTGCCTAGTATGAGCGCACCATCTCAAGTTATCAGCAGTTATCCCCACCCCCTTTTTCCCCCTTCCTGTTATACAAATTGCTGACACAGCACCGAGCACCGTGAGAAACAGTTGTGCATGAGTTAAAATTATTTTCAAAATTGTTTATGCATTTTCCTAACTTTCACATTTCAAGCTGTCGTTTTTACCAGTATATTTTCTCGACATTTTCCTACTTCGTATACCCCGCATTCTCTCCTTCTCTTAGTTCTTGCGACAGTCTATACATGTACCAGTCTCTTTATCCATCAGTCTCTAACTATTTGGTCTGTCTGTTTGGTTTGTCTGTCTGTTTGGTTTGTCTGTCTAGGGATTCGCACTTACTACCTCTTGGGCACAACACACGAATAGATTAATCAGTACGTCAGGCATAGTTCCTCACCAGGCTTCATCACAATGGAGGTTATGGTGTGAGGTAGTTAGCCTCTCATCCAACCACCTTAGTCGCCTATTGCGGCATACATTACGGAAGTGTTACATTCTTTCCTCCCTTTACGGTGCTTGTTATCACACACACAATGGCGCTCGCCATTCAACTATACATTTACTCTGCTGCATTTTTGATATATTTCGTGTAAGATCAGAAGTGATATAGGTAAATGAATAATATAATATATATAGGTTCTTGTCTGGAACGTGTGCCTAAATGTTTTCATTATTGCCAAAGAACATACACACACTCACACACGCATGCGTGCACACACTCATATATATATATATATATATATATATATATATATATATATATATATATATATATATATATATATATATATATATATATATTTACCCTATACAGTGTGATATTTAACACCTTACGTTCTTTTCATTGGCTGTCGATACATATTATTACGCAAAGTGGCAAATGATAGGTTGCATCAGTCAAGATAAGTGGATAAGTGACGCTGTTTGTGATCAATGCGCAGTACTACTATGAAGATGTACTTGATAAAACCAACAACACAGGATTTCTGTTACGGACATCACCAAACATAGGCCGTGATACCATATCCACAACCATTATTACTGATATCGTCGTGTGTTTTCGAGGTCCGAAGGGGGAGCAGGGAATAGCGACACTGTGATATGACATGTCGTAACGGGCTACTAGGGAGGTTTTAGGGATGTGTTGACGGTTCCATCCCGTAGTTGTAAAGCGACCCTAAGGCTATGCTGAAGTCGGATGTATCATACCGAAGACGCAGATAAATTAAACCATAATAAGATTAATTCCGGTCTCCGGACTATATCTTGCTTAAAAAAGGGACAGCACTCCTAAAATTGAACATGAACATTTTATTGATATACGTTTTCTCCCTTGAAGTATGTTAACTGTATCTAGCCATGATGGGTGATTATCACGGCGAACTATAGAGATCGCGAGATAACTAACTGGTAAATATTCGCACATCAGAGGCCTTTTTGACATATCAACTAAAACACGCCAAGCATAATCCTATTGTGCGTCACTATGAAAGGCTACTTCGTTCTTTTCATTGACTGGCGACATGCAAAAGCCTCTCGAGTGACACGCAATAGGATATTGTTGGTGCGTGGTTGTGTTATAGGTCAGAAAGGCATCAAATGAGCGGATGTTTATGTTTGGTTGTAATGTCTTGTCTATAGTTCGTCATGGTTATTATAGACATCACGTCGCCCGTGTTCTGACGGGCGCGAAAGGGGAGCAAAGAATAGCAACACTGTTTACTTTCTACGCATGTCGTAAAAGGCAACTAAGGAGGTTATGGGATGGAGTTGGCTGTCCCATCCCATATAGGGTAAGTGACCCAAAGCCATGCTGAAGTCGGATGTATCAGGCCGAAAGGCGCAGATATCACAGCAATGCTGTAAACCATGACGCAACGCATTTCGTTCTCCGGACTACATCCTGCTAATCTGCAGTAGTTTGAGAACGAACGCAAAAGAAGAAAGAAGATAGACATGAGGTTGTAAAATAGGTTTAATCATGGTTTATCCAAGTTTGGCGTACCACTTGATAAGAGCGAAGAATATTTCACATCTATAAGTAGATAAGAGAAATACATTGACCATAAATCTGATTTAAGTTAAATTATATTTCACATTATTCAGAATGAGATAATAAACTTCAGAAGTCGTGGTGACTTGATTAACAGAACCGCGACCTGAACTAGTTTGTGTGTGGGGGGGGGGGGTGTGGTTAAAATCTCAAATATAACTAAAAATGACTAAAGTTTGCAGTTGAAATAAACGTACCTCACCAAAATAAATAACTTTTTCTCAAATTTACCAATAATATATTGAAATGTATTATGGGGGACTGTATCTTATCCTGCTCACTATGTAGTAATGAATTCAACCTTTGGCAGTGGGAAAACGGCGTAAACTTGGTTGATTTGGACACGTAACGAGACACGATTCGCGTTCGAAAACTATTTGACAAGGAACAGTCGAGGGTGGAAGGAGAAGGGTAGAGTAAATTCTAGATTGATAACATCAAGGTATAGTCAGGGCATGATGTTATCTACACTTCTCCGAATGGCCGAGGATAGTGTTTGCAGATCTTTCTGAGCTGATGTATCCAGTGTGGCACTCCTGTGAGCCTGGATACCCCTATAGGTCTCGTTATTAGGAAATCAATTCAATATTTTTGGGTTGTAGTGATTTTCTAGGCGTATTTGCACGCGAAGAGGTTTAAACCTGGTACTTTGGTCGCCCTTGAAGTTATTATACCTGTCCGCCTCGGAGTTAGACCCAAATGTGTATCTAATTTGCGTTATCCTAGGCATCATGTGGTCAACATAATACCAGTGTCTTATTTCTCATATATGTTCTGGAAAACATTTTCTGCGTTCGTTCTCAAACCCCTGCGCTTAACAGTATGTAGTCCGCAGAAGGAAATGTTCTTTACAGCTTTGATGCGATACCTGCACCATTTGGATTGAAACAAATTATTTCTGCATGACCTTTCGAGTAAATTTGTCCTACGAGCTGGGATAGTCAACTCTACCTTAAACCTCCTTAGTTACCTCTTGCTACATGCATTCCCATCGAAGTCAACTCCTTGAAGTGGAGATTGGGCTTAGTACAGCCAACAGAGGCTGGAAACAAAGATTGGTCGGAATATTCCTGACATCGAATAGGACCACAGTCAAGCCCAAGCAAGCACTAGTGCGGAAGATACCGAAGGGTTCACCAACAACAACCATGTATCACAAAGCACGACTAGATCACATGTCTTGACACAGCACGACTAGATCACATGTCTTCACAACACTAGATCACATGTCTTCACAACACGACTAGACAACATGTCTTCACAACATGACTAGATAACATGTCTTCACATGACTAAATAACATGTCTTCACATGACTAAATAACATGTCTTCACATGACTAAATAACATGTCTTCCCATGACTAAATAACATGTCTTCACATGACTAAATAACGTGTTTTCACATGACTAAATGACGTGTCTTCACATGACTAAATAACGTGTCTTTACATGACTAAATGACGTGTCTTCACATGACTAAATAACGTGTCTTCACATGATTAAATAACGTGTCTTCACATGACTAAATAACATGTCTTCACATGACTAAATAACATGTCTTCACATGACTAAATAACGTGTCTTCACATGACTAAATAACATGTCTTCACATGACTAAATAACGTGTCTTCCAATGACTAAATAACATGTCTTCACATGACTAAATAACGTGTCTTCACATCACTAAATAACATGTCTTCACAACTACATGCATTGCAGACACCTCTGTAGATAAAGCTATAATGATAGCTGATGATATATAAAAACAATAATATTTAAAACATTTAAAAACAATATTTAAACAGCATTTAAAAAATAAAATAAAATCCCAAATTTAAAAATAATATTATTAAGCACTTAACAATCGATTAATGCATTCCGTGTCCAACAACCAATCAGAAGCGCTGACCCACTTCATCCTATTAAACTAGAAACCTGGCACGCTGTAAACCAGGTAATCCGGTGATATTAAGCAAGCCGACTATCAATTCAATTGCAGTGCACCTCTGCTGACCTTTATTGTTTTAGAAAATGTCACAAAAAGTATCATGATAATTAAGCAATTAATATTTCTACGGTTTTAAAAGTCAACCCCCTTCCCCATCCAGGATCGTAGATACGTCTTTACTTGGGAAAAGGGGGGGGGGGTGGATTTACATAAAAAGGCATTCACACACTTTCATGAGATTTTTAATAATCTTGTTGTGAAAAATTCGTTAAGTCGTATGCGGGACATGGTTACACATGTTTTAACGCGTTTTCCAAAGTATTAAAAATCAGTTCTTAATTTCTAAATTGGGGGGGGGGTTTTGAGGCTAATTTCCCCCCCCCCCCCCCCGCCCCCGTTACTTGCCTTTTATTGAATTACTCGCGGCCCTGAGTGCAGGTCACAGTGTTGTTATTTGCTTCTCACATTTGGGCCCCCTGCAACACGCGTATATGTGAGACATTTATGATATAATTAAGTTATGATATTAATAATTTATGATATAAATAATTACAGTTTAACTTGGAAACGAGCCTATAGCTACAGGACTAGGAAACCGTTGCACTAATCAATGCAACATCGGTGTTTATAGATCTTAACATATACATTTATATGTATGTCTTAAGTTATCCCCGTGTCTGTGACCGTACTCCCATACTTTAGCATAGGGTTAAGAATATACTTCTGCTGTTCACACTGAAGTAAATTATATCAACTCTCTGTTTGCCGGTTTCTTTTGTCGAAGGGTAAAGTTAGACAGTCTTAAAATCCCAACTCGCGAAAAGCAACTGAAGTTTCCATGAATAGAAGAAGTCGTGCAGCTCAGGTTGTATTGGCTATAATGTTGACCGACTGAGTAGGGCATACATTTCAATACTAATTGAAGGAATAATGTTCCTTACGGGACACACTTCAGTCAATTATGAAGTCTTAACTTTCGACTGTGTTGAAACGTAACCTTTGACAGCACTAGAAGACCTCTTAGCAGAAAATAAACATGACCTAGAAGGCTGGTTTGTGATATTTCCTTGAATGTCGTTGGTCGGTCGTGGCTATTTTGGGCGGGCGAATGCAAATATAAATAGTACAAAGGACCAACGAATAACACGACAATAATCAAAGACGTAACGAATGAATGCTTACGTTCTGTTGAGATGTCTAAAGCAAGCAGTAACATGGTGGGATGGTTCACAAAATATAGACATCATTAATACAGTGTACCAGCAAATGATTACAGGCTTTCATGTGATTAGATGTCGTCATACATGATGATGGTGAAGCATGCCTTCTACACGTACAAATATATCCCTCTGGTACTAACCTTGGGTAGTATCGCTACGGAGTTACGTGCTACAAGTGGTACTCTCGACAGGCGGCGTGCCATTTTATTGAGTGTGATGGGTTGGGACTGGGTGCATATGGGATGACGCGAGTACAATAAAGTAATATCTCTACGCCCTTTGAATTATTTAAGTAGACCGTCTCAGTTGGATCGCCATGACTACTCTGCCACATATTGCGTCATGGATCGTTGTGGCTAATTCGTTTGCTTTGTTGGGGGTTCGATTCCAGCTCGCGACGTCTTGTTTATAAAATGTATATTTTTTTCAGAGTTCCCTGTGGACTATGGCTTAAAGCTTCAACAATACGTGTTATGATTTGTTCGCTCAGCAGTAAGCGTGCCACTTTGTTGAGAGGGACGGGGTACATATGAGATGAGTTGGGTAAAATCAAGTTAATCCTCTACGCATTTTGTAGGATGATTCTTCTAACAGTGTTGCATACAGTAATCATTTCTCTGGATCGATATAAACAAAACAAGTTAATAACATGTTTCTAAATGAATACAAACAAAACGAGTGTAATAACATTTCTCTGAATCGATTAAAAAAACAAGTGTAATAACATTTCTCTGAATCGATTTAAAAAAAAAGTGTAGTAACATTTCTCTGAATCGATTAAAAAAAAACAACAATTGTAATAACATTTCTCTGAATCGATTTAAAAAAAGTGTAATAACATTTCTCTGAAACGATTTTAAAAAAAAATGTAATAACATTTCTCTGAATCGATTTAAAAAAAGTGTAATAACATTTCTCTGAATCGATTAAAAAAAACAAGTGTAATAACATTTCTCTGGATGGATCGATACAAACAAAACAAGTTTTATAATATTTCTTTGAAATATCATAGCACAGAATTCTCTGCCTTTCAATATTTTTTAAAAAAAAATCATTAATAATGCAAATTAATATTTTTTGTTATGCGAAGTAACTGCTTGCGATCACTCACTCTCTCTCTCTCTCTCTCTCTCTCTCACTCACTCATTCACTCACTCACTCACTCACTCACTCACTCACTCACTCACTCACTCACTCACTCACTCACTCGCTGTCGTCTTTTCTTATTAAAACACTTCTATGTAAGGTTACTACACCTGTTTGGTCATATAAAGAGGCACAACTGTTTAGAAAGACAAATAATGTAGGGCAGAGTACCTGGGAGAGGAGAAAGGGCAGACAAGACGACGATGGACTGACGATATTAAAGATAACATGAATGCATCGTTGGAAAATGCAAGCCGTATCGCCCAAGACAGAAGGGGGTTCAGAGATTTCATTGGGAAGACAACGTTATGGAAAGAAACGTCACATGGCATGACATGTAAGGTTAACTCAGCGTTGCCATATGGTTGGAACGTTTACGGTAAAAATGTTGGTTAAAAATGTCAAAATTTCATAATTGTGTCTATTACCTCTCCAATTATTTCTATTAACGTCTATCACCTCTCTCCAATTCTCAACATTCATTCATTTCACAACGACAAATATGTGCTATTGCTAACTTAATTTTATTTCTACTAACGTCATTGTGAGAATGCGATCTTTATCTAGAGATGATTAAGCAATGATGGTACAATTTTGTATAGTTTTGTAATAATCGAATTTTGCATAGTTTTGTGCATATTCAAATTCAAGATCTTACTTTTTATTGTGTAGAAACTCAATTTTCAGTTAATTATTATCTATTGTGTTTAGTTGACACGTAAATGTGTGTTCTTCTTCTTCTTCTTCTTCTTCTTCTTCGTTCGTTCTCAAACTCCTGCAGATTAGCAGGATGTAGTCCGGAGAACGGAATGAGTTGTGTCATGGTTTACAGCATTGCTGCGACATCTGCGCATTTCGGCCTGACATATCCGACTTCGGAATGGCTTTGGGTCACTGGCCCTATATGGGATGGGACAACCAACTCCATCCCATAGCCTCCTTAGTCGCCTTTTACGAATGCGTGAAAGGTAAACAGTGTTGCTATTCTTTGCTTCCCTTTCGGGCCCCGGCAACACACGGACGAATGTATGTTCTGATTGTTTCCTGTATCAGGTCTCAGTTTAGCAACAAAGCTTTCACTTGGACATGCTGAGAAAAGTATGATCAAATAAAATACATGTTTGTAATATGTCACTCTTCATTCTACATTTCTGCTGGAATATAACAGCCAGTGTTTATATGTTATTTAATCTCCACAACAAAACACGCCACGCAATGTGTAACCAAATTTGATGGAAAGAAATGGAAATTACGTTGAGACACGTTATGTATGTCGTTCCTACTATTGTTTTTTTCTTTTGATTTTTTAAAATGTAAATGTGCATGTCGTCTTGATAAGGCCTTTTGGTCGAAACGTCGATTGTGTACTGATATATGTATGATTATGCCCTGTACACTATCATTTGTATTTTTTTCACGTCAGCACCTCTCAGCGATAGTGTATATAAGTTAGCCGTCTTCCAGCAAGGCTACATTACCTGTGTTCTACGTAAGCACTATTGAAATTGACGAGACATTCCCCTAAGTTTCACACATGATTGCTTGCCCGGACAGGTTTTACTGAAAAGGGAACTAGCCCATTTGCACTAACCCCTTCTCGGCTATGTAGATTATTTCCAAGGGAAATATACTGCTAACACACTTTGAAACAAGCAGAGCTGTAGAAGATCCGGATTTTATGCAGGGATTAACTTCCTTAGCCCTAAAGCACTCTATGTTAACATACTAAGCAATGGATATTTTCTGTAAGCATTGACTCGTCAGGCAGCTGGTGCATAAGAAAGACTACAAATGTAAGAAATTGAGATTAGATGCAGTGACAATTATTTTTCACATGGTGGCAGGTTGTGAGCCGGTTCCCAAATTTCCTTAGTCACCCCTAACACACGTCTAGTGGTACGATTCTATGCATCATGGTCTAGAAGTAAAGGCCTCGGTTGCCAGACAGGCAAATATTAAGCAATGTTTATATCAGGGTGTACTCTCTCTCTCTCTCTCTCTCTCTCTCCAATATTACAACAGTATCCACTCCATTACTAAATTACTTTTCATTATACTCTACCTTTTGTTCATTTCTCTGTGGTCATATCGTAGCTTCCTATCATTTTCTACCAGCTCATTTGTTCTTGTATTAGAATTCTCTCAATATTTTACCAGCTCATGGTTAGACTATTGATGGCGTGTTCGTCAGTGTTTCCATGGTATTAAATATACAGACCCCATCTCACACTTGTAGACTTCTATACAGCAGCGGTTCTCAACCTTGTTGCCACGGAGAACCTTCCAACACACATATATATATATATATATATATATATATATATATATGATGTTCGTCAGTCGAAGTCGACGATGGCCATTCAACTCAACTGGGATGATGATGGAGATGATGATGTCTGCAGTGTGTCCGGCTGTGACTAATGAGTCTTATGCGTGCTTGGAATTGTATACCACACTCTGGGCATGTGTGGGAGGAGTATGTGGGCCATTGAGCAGCTGTTGTCTTTCTTTTAGCGCGCTTTTGTTGCACATCATTGTGTATGGGGTTCTCTGCAGCTGCCGCACCACTTTTGATTCTGCCACGTCATTCAAATCTGACTTGTACAAGATTCTCACATGAATTTGTTTCTATTTTGAAGTGAGTCAGTGATGTCTTAAGAGTGTATTTAAATCGCTTTTTCTGTCCTCCTTGCCGGAGCCAGTCTGAAATTCTCCATATTATAGCAGCTTATTTGCTAGACTATGGTCTTTCATGCGGGCCATATGTCCCGCCCAGCGTGTCTGCGCCTTCATCAACATTGTATGTATATTACAGACTAAGATTTCATCAGTTCTTCACTGTCTGGTTAGTTAGTTAGTTAGTTAGTCGTCGGATCATCATCACTGCAAACTGGACACATCCATAGTTGCTCCGATCTCTCCTTGAGTGTATCCGCCATCACACTTCTGCTGACAGTACCGGTCCTATGCTGGTTGACCATCATTCTTCTGCGCCCTCCAAAATGTTCACCTCTAGCAACACCGCATCTCAATCCCTGATCTTTAATCCTAGCCATTGAAAAGGAATCATCATCCACATTCGTCTCACTCTCGCGTGTTATATCTCTTAATGAGTTCAAAACGTCAGCGCGATCCATTGCCCCATCGCCCTTTGCCACAATCGCACACGATGTTCACTGTCTGGTATTTTATCCCACCATTAGATGTTGAGTATCTTACGTTAGGTGGATGCAGTTGAGTCTTCTAGCGTGTCTGGCAGATACTGTTCATGTTTCACATGCATACTATGAGTTTGGTGGTAGTTGTTATTCTCCTTCTTTCCTATACTTTTTGTTCGTAGTATTCCAAGTATGACACTAGCTTTCGCTATTTTGTGGTTTACTTCAGTGTCGATGTTTACATCTTGTGAGAGAGTACTGCCCAGGTAGGTAAAATTATTGACTGTTTGAAGTTCTTCTTCTGTGATTCTTATATGGGGATTTAAGTGGGGTTTCTTTGGTGTGGGTTGAAACATGATCTCTGTTTTCTTTGTATTGATGGTGAAACCATAGTTGTCGCAGGCTTCAGTTAATTGATTTATCGTGACCTGCATACTGTCTGCAGAATCAGCATACAGTGCGCAGTCATCTGCATAGAGGAGTTCTCTGACCATTGTGTCTGACACCTCAGTTTTGGCTTGCAAACACCGACGGTTGAAAAGTTTACCATCTGTTCTATATCTTATTTGTATTCCTGTTACGTTACTTGATCTAGATGCGCCTGTCAGCATGGCAAAAACATGCTGAACAGTGTTGAAGCTAGAATGCATCCTTGTTTGACCCTATTTATTACTGGTGATTGACCCTGGTGATAACACTCCATCACTGATAACGATGGCCATCATGCCGTCATGGAACCGTAGCACTATGTTGATAAACTGTGGAAGGCAGCCAAATTTGGCGAGCACTTTCCACAGCCCATCTCTTTTCACAGTGTCAAATGACTTTGTAAGGTCTACAAATGTTGTGGAAAGTTCTCTGGTTTTTTTTTTGGATTTTTTTCTTGAAGTTAGTGGGCAGAAAAGATCATGTCCACTGCCCCACGGCCAGCATCAAATCCGTACTGACTTTCAGGCAGAAGATCATCTGTGAGTGTCTGTAAGTCGGTTCAGCATTACACGTGCTAATACTTTACAAGCTATGGATAGCAACGATATCCCTCGGTGGTTGTCACATATCTTTGTTTCCCTTGCCTTTATACAGGTGGATAATTGAGGCATATTTCAGGTTTTGGGGCAGGGTTCCTGAACTCCAGCACGTAACAAAGATCTTGAACAAGCACCTCTCCTATCTTGTAGATTTCTTCTGGGATGGCATCCATACCATGAGCTTCTCCATGCGATGTTTGTCCAATGGCAGCCTGTACTTCTTGAGTTGTTGGTGGTATGTCAAGCTCATCTCTTATTTTGAATATGGCATGCGATCCATTGCTTCTTCATTATAGGCAAATGCGATCTATTGCTTCTTCATTATAGGCAAATGCGATCTATTGCTTTTTAGCTGTAGGCTGATGGCTTATTTAAAACTGCTACGAAATGTTGTGATCATCGACATCTTAATAACGATATGCGTACAAGACTGTGTTTACAAATTCGTATTAATAGCTGTATGTTTCAAGTGTTTACAAATTCGTATTAATAGCTGTATGTTTCAAGTGTTTACAAATTCGTATTAATAGCTGTATGTTTCAAGTGTTTACAAATTCGTATTAATAGCTGTATGTTTCAAGTGTTTACAAATTCGTATTAATAGCTGTATGTTTTAAGTGTTTACAAATTTGTATTAATAGCTGTATGTTTCAAGTGTTTACAAATTCGTATTAATAGCTGTATGTTTCAAGTGTTTACAAATTCGTATTAATAGCTGTATGTTTCAAGTGTTTACAAATTCGTATTAATAGCTGTATGTTTCAAGTGTTTCAAGTGTTTACAAATTCGTATTAATAGCTGTATGTTTCAAGTGTTTACAAATTCG
>CM067316.1:59655824-59855201 GCA_034231615.1 Meghimatium bilineatum
ATACTGTATAGAAAACCCAAGCAATGTTAGGGATACAAAGTATCAACGGGGAAATTCTGCCTGAACGTTGTCTTCGTCAATACTCTGAACGCCTTTCTGTCCTGGTCAAGCGGTCCTGTATTGGCCAGAGCCATTTTCGTTATCTCTTCTAATTTATACGATGCAGAAATCCATACAATCAAGATTGTACCCGAACAACTGCTGAATGTCAATCTTGGCTCACAGTCTATAGTAGTCTTGACGGGATGCAAGAAACTGCTGAATGTCAATCTTGGCTCACAGTCTATAGTAGTCTTGACGGATGCAAGAAACTGCTGAATGTCAATCTTGGCTCACAGTCTATAGTAGTCTTGACGGATGCAAGAAACTGCTGAATGTCAATCTTGGCTCACAGTCTATAGTAGTCTTGACGGATGCAAGAAACTGCTGAATGTCAATCTTGGCTCCAGTCTATAGTAGTCTTGACGGATGCAAGATCAGCACTCCAAGCGATCCAATCCAGAAACTAACAGACCTGCAAATACTACTAACCGAAATAAGTAATCAGCGTAAAATAGCTATACATTGGATACCGTAACATTGTGAAATACCTGGAAACGAGAAAGAAGATCAGCTGGCTAAGGAGGGAACTGCTGATGATCAACCAGATGTGCCAATAACGTAACACCAAGTGCCAATTCCAGCACAAGATGATTACCACAATTATGAAGAGACGTGACCAAATCAAGTTGCAATTTTATGCATCAGAACAGGTCACAGTCAACTTTGCAGCAACATGTATACACAGTTTGAGAATGGCATTACAGCCATGTCTACGTGTGGACAGGCCCCTTAGACATCAAAGCATGTTCTTCAGAAGTTCGCGGAATGTGAAGTACTGATGTAGATACACTACACAGAGAAACAACAGTGGAAGAAAAACCTCTACGAATCTCTATACGAGTTAAAAAACAGTCCCGTTTATAGAGGAAATAAAAAAACAGTCCCGTTTATAGAGGACATAAAAACAGTCCCGTTTATAGAGGAAATAAAAAAAAACTGTCCCGTTTATAGAGGACATAAAAACAGTCCCGTTTATAGAGGAAAATAAAAAACCGTCCCGTTTATAGAGGAAATAAAAAAACAGTCCCGTTTATAGAGGAAATAAAAAAAATCAGATATAATTACGTTCCAGACAAAGGGAAGAGAAAAATAAAACAATGTAGCAATCACGTCTTATTTACGAGTACAATTGAAAAAACATTTTAAACAGAGTACAACACTGTCGCCAAATAGAGAGGTCAAAACGCAAGTAGAGATATAACTGTTTTCCATCATCTCAAGACTTGGTACGTTCCTGCTCACATTACAATATCTTTCAAGGACCGATTTGAACACATCAACCATCTGATGTCTCACAAATACAACTAATTTAACATTTTCCAATGCTACGCTCATTTTCGTACGCGAGGAAGCAACTCAATCTCAGAATATTGTTAGGTAGAAATCACTGGAGACTAGCGCTTGAATATACTGAGTGACGTGCTTTGAGTGGTACTCTCGGTATGTACTTTTTGGAAATCCCGAGTACAAATACGTCAATTCTCTAGGCACTTTAATCCTTTTTTAGACGTTGTATTATCAATATCCTTCTTTGGAGAGATTTCATTTCACAGGAAAGAATTCTCTTAGTCATAGCTTTGTTAAGTGTCCATGTTTCACTGCAGTAAATTGCTACTGCGAATATATAGAGAACAGTGCAACTAATCCTCAGTGGCTAGAAATTAGCTGTGAATTCGCCAATAGAAAGTATACAAACACAATTTAATCAAGCCTTCTGTGTGATTTTTACGATTATTCCCGTTCATTTTTTTGGGCAATTTTGGCAGACGACACTCGGGCGACACAGAGTATATAAATACTGACCAACATATCCACAGCAATTATCACACATATTACGTAAGACGGCTTTTCTGCAGTGTTTTTATTCTGTTGTTAGGTGTTACATGGCGACTGGTCGCGGGTGAGCACAGTGTTATGAAAATGCGTAGAAGCAATTCCTGAAGCAATTTTATTTGACCTACTTTTTCTTTTAGCATATGTGACTTTTTTCGAGATTACCATTTACATTGTTGCATTCTCGGAACTGTTGTGAATGTTAACACTTTATTTGATAAGGGAAACGAGAATTACTGCATAACAAAGGATATTTGAAGTTAATTGATGTATACTATTTTAATAAGCAGTGGTTCTCAAAGTAGGGAATATGATGGGACCACAGCAATTTTTATGGATGCCACGAAAAGATAATGTCAAATTAGAGAACCATGGACAAGTCTAGGCGAGGGAGACAAAGAAATAAGAGAGGCCATGGACAAGCCTAGGGGAGGGAGACAAAGAAATTAGAGAACCAAGGACAAGCCCAGGGGAGAGAAACAACGAAATTAGAGATACATGGACAAGCCTAGGGGACGAAGACAATGAAAGGCACCTATTATATATATATATATATATATATATATATATATATATATATATATATATATATATATATATATATATATATATATATATATATATATATATATATATAGGAATCGTTCGGATATCGTCGGATCTAAATTAATTAGGTTGCTTACCCTGATATGCCTCACAATGCTAATGTGCTTGCCAGCCCGGTAGACCGTATGTGGAACAAAAGTGAACATGGCATTGGATCCATATTCGAGCTAAGTATATTTATATTAATTAAATGCTTCTTTAGATTCTCTGAATTCAATGGGTAAATGCGAATGTCGCGGTTAAAAGGTAGTTCTCCATCTTCATTGAGAAAAAGCCATTGCAATCTCTTTAGATGGTTCATTATAGCGAAGTTGATCAGATTGACGATCGCGCTTGAAGACCATGTTTACTGTTGGAATTTCTCTTCCCGTTAGAGTAGCATTCTGAATCTCTCTTGTTTCAATATCACGCATCTGATACGACTGTGCTAGTCTATTGTGTTGACGGAAAAATCGATCAATTTTATCACGAATTTCTCTTTCACATGTAACATTTGTTGCGTGTGCTTGTTGAACGTCTGTTTCTTGAGTTCTGTTCAAAGCATACAAATGAGCGGTGAAACTTTAATGTATGGCGGTTGTATATGAGAAGTTCGATGATAAGTTTGTCCATGAACTTTTGAAACATATGGACCTCGACCATGACAATCCGTATTCTTTTTTCTTTCATTGACGCGAAAGAATGAGCAATATTACAAGAGCGAATATTCTCGCGAAAAATGTGTGTGTGTTATCAGAGAGTATCAAGCGCAAGAGCTCATGGTACTCCATGAGTTTTTATTACCATGGATGTCTTGTGGCTTTTGGAGCATGGTCTGTCCCTTCCGGCAACAACTTGCAAATTTGCCATTGCTGGTCGCGCAACACATTTTTTCACCACAAAATGGACATATAAGAACGAAAATTTCACAGTTATGTGCAGCAATACGATCCTCAGCAGAAATTTGCTGCTTCATTTGAAACTTCTTGACATCGACGCATTTGTGACAATGAGTGAGCCTCGGCATCTGCTGCTCGACGTCTATGAGTTTTCTCAACAGTTACCAGGGCCCACAATGAAAGCAATAAATAGTAATGCCATTACGTACCTCGTATGTCGCAGACGAATACGTAGGCTTTTATTAGTTTGCTGTCCATCCCATAGGGGGTAAAGGTGAGTCAGAAGTCATGCTGAAGTCGGATTTCTAGGGGAATTGGCACAAGTAAAGAGGCCACACAAAGCGCTTCCATTCTCTGGATTATATTCTGCGGGAAACCTAATAGTAGTATTGTCTTGCAAGAAGAAAAAGCCAGTGGGAGCATAAGAATGAGTGCCAAGAAAAAACATCTTAAAGAATATCAACAGGGTTGTTTTCTGTCCACATCTTAGGTTCTATTGCCACGGTAGACAATTTCTATAGAAATGATAGCTACGGGGCAGCCACGGTAGACAATTTCTATAGAAATATAGCTACGGGGCAGCCACGGTAGACAATTTCTATAGAAATGATAGCTACGGGGCAGCCACGATAGACAATTTCTATAGAAATGATAGCTACGGGGCAGCCACGGTAGACAATTTCTATAGAAATGATAGCTACGGGGCAGCCACGATAGACAATTTCTATAGAAATGATAGCTACAGGGCAGCCACGGTAGACAATTTCTATAGAAATGATAGCTACGGGGCAGCCACGGTAGACAATTTCTATAGAAATGATAGCTACGGGGCAGCCACGGTAGACAATTTCTAAAGAAATGATAGCTACGGGGTAGCCACGGTAGACAATTTCTATAGAAATGATAACTACGGGGCAGCCACGATAGACAATTTCTATAGAAATGATAGCTACGGGGCAGTCCATAAGTTACGTCAACAAGTAGAGGGTTCAAAAAGGATTGACATCTGTTGACAAGGTGGAGCGTGTGAAAAATGTTGACGAGGTGGAGTGTGTGTGATAAAAGTTGACAAGATGCAGTGTGTGTGTGTGTGTGAAAAAGGTTGACAAGGTGGAAGGTGTGTGTGAGACAAAAGTTGACAAGGCGGAGTATGTGTGTGAGACAAAAGTTGAAAAGGTGGAGTCTGTGTCTGAGACAAAAGTTGACAAGGTGGAGTATGTGTCTGAGACAAAAGTTGACAAGGCGGAGTGTGTGTGTGTGAGACAAAAGTTGAAAAGGTGGAGTCTGTGTCTGAGACAAAAGTTAACAAGGTGGAGTGTGTGTGAGACAAAAGTTGACAAAGTGGAGTGTGTGTGTGAGACAACAGTTGACATGGTGGAGTGTGTGTGTGTGTGTGAGACAACAGTTGACATGATGGAGTCTGTGTGTATGTGTGTGTGACAAAAATTGACACGGTGAAGTGTGTGTGCGAGACAAATTTTGATACGGTGGAGTGTGTGTGTGTGTGTGTGTGTGTGAGAGAGAGACAAAAGCTGACGTCACGAAAACGGTTGTTTACACCAATTAAATTGTGATTTTTAAAATTGTTAGTTTTTCGTACTTTTCTTTCTGCATAAAAACGTAATTTTAGGTTGGGGGGGGGGGAGAAAAGGGGGTGGGGAAACAGATTTTGACATAAATAAACAAGAGATAGGAGGGGTGAGGGTTCCAGAATTATTAATTTGTTGACGAGGGTAGGGATAAAAAAAAACAAGCAAAAATTAGTGTTTGTGTAATTTATGGATAGTCCCTAATGGTGAAAAAATGTTTGAGAATCCACGCACTGGAGAATATCTCTGAATGACAGTGTAGGGTCATGGTTAACATTCTATGGAGTAAAATTATACAGTATTAGCCTGTCTGTGATTCCGTTGAGAAAAAGATGGTGATAGAACTTCTGCCTGAGCGTGTCATGTGAGTTATGATAACTGATGAATATTCTCCAAAAATGTGAAAACGAAATTCAAAAAACGAAATATCCTTGGGGTAAATAATAGGTGTTGCTTTCAGATAATGATAATGACTTCTCTTAGAAGGCGGCGGCGGTTCATGATTTGAATTTTATCTCTGGCACTTGGATTCAACCATTGTTTAAGGCTAGTGCAGCGCTACATGTATGCTAGTGCATGTACAAATAAAACACGAATTGTCAGAGAATTCAATATTAAAATGATATGCATGAACTATTAATACTGAATTGTTCTAGTTAGGGAGTTTAAGGCAGGTTTTTTTCTAGTTAGGGAGTTTATGGCAGGTTTTTTTTAGTTTGGGAGTTGAAGGCGGATTTTTCTAGTTAGGGAGTTGAATGCAGATCTTTCTAGTTAGGGAGTTGAAGGCAGGTTTTTTTTTAGTTAGGGAGTTGAAGGCAGATTTTTTTTTAGTTAGGGAGTTTAAGTCAGGTTTTTTTTAGTTAGGGAGTTTAAGGCAGGTTTCTCTAGTTAGGGAGTTGAAGGAAGATTTTTCTAGTTAGGAAGTTGAAGGCATGTTTTTTTTTAGTTAGGGAGTTGAAGGCAGATTTTTCTAGTTAGGGAGTTGAAGGCAGGTTTTTCTAGTTAGGGAGTTGAAGGCAGGTTTTTCTAGTTTGGGAGTTTAAGAGAGGTTTTTCTAGTTAGGGAGTTGAAGGCAGGTTTTTCTAGTTAGGTAGTTGAAGGCAGGTTTTTCCAGTTAAGGAGTTGAAGAAAGGTTTTTCCAGTTAGGGAGTTTAAGGCAGGTTTTTCTAACTAGGGAGTTTAAGGCAGGTTTTCTAGTTAGGGAGTTGTAGGTAGGCTTTCTCGTTAGGGAGTTTAAGAGAGGTTTTTCTAGTTAGGGAATTGAAGACATGTTTTGCTAATCAGGGAGTTGAAGGCAGGTTTTAGGGTTGCCTGTGTGATAAAAGCCGCATGAACTTGCTTTCACCATATCATGTTCCTGGTGGTTTTTGTTTTTAAAATGTAAACTCTGACAGAAATCTCATTACTTACAGGGGATCGAACCGGTTAAGGAAAACATTCTCGCATAATCGGGTCTCATGCGTGTGAGACCAAAGCTATAATCTCTCGGCCGATTTGTGCAGATTTGTGGTTTAATTTGAAGGTACCATTAGACAGGGAGATGACAAAGAGAGATCTGAAATGAGGTTGGCATCGAAGGCGCCATTAGACAGCGAAGTAAGAAAAAGATAATAGGCAGGAGGTTTACATTGAAGGTACCATTAATCAGGGAGGTGAGAGAGAGAGAGAGAGAGAGAGAGAGAGAGAGCTGACAGGATGTTTACATCGAAGGTACCATTAGACTGGGGGGGGGGGAGTGACAATGAGTGTGACGTACTGAAACAGCTTAGTGAATGCCTGCTGGATGTAGACATGACTTGTTTGGGAGGTTGCAGTGTTACTATTTCCTGCTCTTCTTTCCGGGCACAGTAACACGCGGGCACCTGTCACAGGCGACGCAGAAGACACGTGATACATCTACACTGTTACATCTAGAACAATCCGCAGCCTATTCTGTTCAGTGGGCCGGATTTAGCTTTTTGTCGTGTGAAATTTTGTCTGAAAAAGCTTCTTTTTTTTTTAACTCTCTTGAAGCTCTAAGTCGATACTGTCGGTAGTAAAGACCTATGTACAGAAAGTAAACAACCCTTCGTTCGTTACGTCTTTGATTATTGTCGTGGTTTTCGTTGGTGACTAGTTATATACATGGAGTCTCATGCCAAAAAGCCAAGACCACCAAGGAAAATCACGAAAATATTTTTCTCTAAATCACCCTTTACGGTTATGCTTATTTTCTGTACACAGGTCTTTATTGTAGCTTGGTCATGCCCAAGCAGTGTTTTATATTCTGTTCTTGAGAACAGTACTTGTGGTCATCTTATGTCATATATACTCATCACAACACCCGAAATAAAACAGGTGAAACTATCAACAGGATAATGCAGATTTGTTAATCACTGGAAACACATAATAGCAAATACAAATGGACGTTTCAACCAGAAGACCTTATCAAGAATATATTCACAACAAAAAGAAACAAAAGTAAGAACGACACTATCAACGTTCACATTGCAGTGATAAATATAGATAACATTTGAGATCAGCCTGGAAGGATACAAACGCATAGCTTGACGGGACGTAGTTTTCTTCTTCTTCAACTAGAAAAAAATAACAATATAGTTCATGAATATCAAGACGGGAACGAGATTTAGGAGGCTCAAAATCACAAACTTCACAAACAATGCACAATTCTACAAAATATACGATTAACCCTTTACTTCCGAGAGGGTCTTTCTACGCTGATGTAATGCATTTAAGAGTAATTATAAAAATTGTGGTTTTAGAAGCTTACATGCAGGATATGTCTGCTTAACTGACTGTTTTAGAGGCTTGTAGGACATGAATTAAATGAAAAAATGACCGAGAAGGGATTGAAGAGAGGGAGGAGGGAGTGAGATACAATGCATCCATAAATCATCAAGGAACATATGGAATCAGTTTTCTTGTGCGGTAGCTACCGTTGATGGAAGAAGTAAGGAAAAGTAGAACGTAAGGTAAACAATAAATTTAAAGCACAACTCACACGTGCTTCTGGGGGTGATCAGCAGTTGTATTGTCAAGGTCGAACACGTTGCGAAATGGGGGGAAAATGAAATAGGAAATGCCAGAGCTGGTAGAAGCACGAAACAGGAAGTTGTTCTCCTTTGCGTTTGCCGCTTGGCGAGTCCCGTTAGAGGTTGTTTAGCTGTACTTGAGGACTGACATAATGTGTATTGTTCATGTTTGCATATCGTCCTTTTAGGTGTAAGGTTTTTCTGTGAAATTTAATAGATAACATGAAATTTTGATTCGACGTTACCACTCCAAGACTTTTCTTCCCAAATCTGGGCATTTTCAATCAGACCTGGGAACCTTGGGTTATTTTCTAAATAAACTGGACTTTACTGAGCTTTTTTTGTCTTAGAAACTGGGGACTTTTCAAAATGTTGAGTGGCAACTATGGTTTTCGATTCAGGATTAGTAAAACAGATATGTGAGAAGCTAACAGAATACTTTATTACTAGATATAAGATAAAAATATAAATGACGGAGATATTTCAGGATACGTTAAAATATGAACATTGTATCCATTGAATGTCATTCCGTATAACTTAACACAATAAATGATGTCTTAGGCATAATGTTACTGTGCTGTGAATAAAATGAACACACACTGTAGGCCCTATGCATGGATGAATATGATAGAATGGCTATACGCCCTAATATAATCTAGGTGGATTCATGTCCCTGAATGAAAGAGGACGCTCCACCAAAATCAAACTTTAATCCGTAACTGTGAATTGAATTTGATTTCAGGATTAGTAACGAGAGGAACATTTAGATAAGGAAGAAATTAACGACTAACTGGGTAAAAAAAAACAAAAATCACGTAGATGAGGAAGAAATTAACGACTAACTGGGTAAAATACAAAAGTTATTTAGATAAGGAATAAATTAGAGACTAACTGGGTAAAATATAAAAGTCATTTAGATGAGGAAGAAATTAACGACTAACTGGGTAAAATACAAAAGTTATTTAGATAAGGAATAAATTAGAGACTAACTGGGTAAAATACAAAAGTCATTTAGATAAGGAATAAATTAGCGACTAACTGGGTAAAATACAAAAGTTATTTAGATAAGGAATAAATTAGAGACTAACTGGGTAAAATACAAAAGTCATTTAGATAAGGAATAAATTAGCGTCTTATGATTCCGGAATAGGAAACACTATATAGTAGAATTGAGTCTCAGCTCGTTCGTCTTCTTAGCCGAGATATCATTCACAGACATTGTAAACACCTTGTCCAATTCTGAACTTCTACACATATGGAGAATTACCAGTGGACATTTGCTGCTTCTTTTCCCACGATTTTTTTTTTGGGGTGTTGCTAGAAGTCTGTTCTCGAGCTAAATGCTTTAGTTACGACTTCGATATAGCGTTTTCTCCATTATATTTGCACATGGCGCTGCCCTCTAGTACGGTAATGCCCTCTCATTGTACTCACTATATTAGTTTTCACTTCTCCGAGCCGCACATGATTCTCGATTTTCCTGACTACATTGCCCCATATCTGGACATTATCGGATAGGTGTCGGCAGTCAATTTTCATTCCATCGACAGACTCCAAATCCACGGATGCGATCTCTAAAATTGTTGGCCACCAACACATCACGGGCCGATGTATTTCTGTTTCCAATATGCACCGCGAGGAGATACTTTTAGGATCTTGACTTTTAGTAACCCTGGGATTCACACGCGAGCAATGTGAAACCCTTTAACAGCGCTTTTTATTTGAAAACGAAAAACCCGAACAAAATTATAAGTTGTTAAGCTTCTAGAATCTGTGTTTTAGAAGTTCTGATAACGTATCTCTTGGCACCAAGTGTCTACATATAGATGTGATTAATCATCAACACGCTGTCTGAGCTGTCTCTCGTTGCTGACGTTATTTACGTAATAAGGGGAAAACAACTTATACGTCAAACCTTTATCAACACCGTACACGAGATAATGCTGATTCACTTCATCGTGTCATGGAGGAGATTTTGAAAGGTGCAAATTTCGGTTTGACCTCAGTTTAAAAATTAATTAGCTAGCAAATTACTAGCGGAAACGTATCTCTAAAACAGGATCGCTAGATAGCTGGAACAGTTTTAAGTAGCCATATTTCAAGGTAACATATTGCTCAAATAATTGCCAAACTACTTCCGGTTTCACAAAGATGGCGACGAAGATAGAACATTTTTGACGCTACGGTACCTTCTTCACATTTCACAAAAAAAGCTACCGGTAACCTGCAGGAGTTCCGCTGAAAACGAACAGCTTTCATGTAGGTATCATAAGATCCAGCCCCAACATCGAATCGAAAAACGCCGACCCACGAGACATGGAATTTGAAAGATGACGTTTACGATACAGAACTGAATCCATGTACCATATAGAAAACGGTGAAAATGTCGTTCAAGAGCGCTGACAGAGGGTAAACTACAGGCACCAAATAAACATAACAACTGCCCCAGTTTCGCCGTTCACAGAACTGCAGATACGACAGATACAACTGAGATATGACAACAAACAAGAAACAGAAATAAACGCAAGATGTAATAAGACATGTCATATCATTGGTCAATTAACACCTTTACTAAGAAACAAAGATATTACACTAGAAACAAAGAAAGTGCTTTTCAACACCATTTTCTTACCAACATTGTGTTATCAGTGTCAAACTTGGACATTAGATTCTAGAACAATACATAAGATTAACACCACTGAAATGAAATGTGTGAGACGTATGATTGGAGTTAGCTTAAGAGACAAAATCAGGAATGAAGCACTAAGGAAACAATTAGGGATCAAACCAACAATAGAATACATACAGAAACAACACGTTAAATGGTACAGCCACATAACCAGACAGAAAGAGCAAATTATTATCCAAAAAACACTTAACAAACGATACGAAAACAGGCGACCTATTGGACGCCCTCGTAAATGGTGGATAGATAGTGTATTAGAGACACTCGGAAATATAACAGCAGAGGAGGCAAATAGAAGGAGGGCAAAAGACCGTACACTCACTCTCCCCTCAACACCGAAAGGTACATGAGGACAGAAAGAAGAAGAAGAAGAAGACAGAACTGCAATCTGATCCACAGAAGTTTCTCTGCTAAGCAAATTGTGGAAAATATCTAGATTGACTGAGATGTGAGCTGGTTTATGTAAAGACATGTTACAGAAAGTAAACATTTTCTGAAGGGCTGATTTTTTATTATTTCCGTGAATCGTTGGTCGGTCTTGACTTTTCTGACATGGACTCTAGGTTTTAAAAATAGTGACCAACGACAAACACGATAATAATGAAAAAACCGAACAAATGAAGTTTCATTTACTTTGAATTCTGGTCTTTACTTCCGACTGTCTTGAATATAAGAAACCGCTATATGAATAACAAATAATGGACTGAATGTTGAACAATTGATCGTATATCCTGTATAGGCGCGTCTTGAGTTATGTAGTACCTGTATAGTCGCGTCTTGAGTTATGTAGTACTTGTATAGTCGCGTTGTGTAGTACCTGTATCGTTGCGTTATGTAGTACCTGTATAGTCGCGTCTTGAGTTGTTATGTAGTACCTTTATAGTCTCGTCATGAGTGGTTATGTAGTACCTGTATAGTCTCGTCTTGAGTTGTTATGTAGTATCTGTATAGTCGCTTTGTGTAGTACCTGTATAGTCGCGTCTTGAGTTGTTATGTAGTACCTGTATAGTCGCGTCATGAGTGGTTATGTAGTACCTGTATAGTCTCGTCTTGAGTTGTTATGTAGTACCTGTATAGTCGCGTCATGAGTGGTTATGTAGTACCTGTATAGTCGCGTCTTGAGTTGTTATGTAGTACCTGTATAGTCGCGTCATGAGTTGTTACGTAGTACCTGTTCGGTCTCACCGTCAGCACCGCGAAGACTTTAGTAATGTATCAACCAGCGCCAGGTGTCCCTTACACAGAGCCAGTGATCACAGTAAAGGGACAAAAAATTAATACTGCCAATAGGTTTGTATATCTCGGCAGCACACTATCATATACTGCGGCAATTGATGAGGATGTTGCCCTGTGTATTGCTCGTGCCAGTGCAGCATTCGGGAGTCTCCGTGCCAACGTCTGGATTAGGCGTGGTCTCAGTCTGAAAACTAAGTTGGACGTGTACCCGCAGTGGTTCTACCAACACTGCGTTATGCTGCGTCATCCTGGACTGTCTATGCGAGACACGCTCGACTCTTTTCATCTTCGGTGCCTACGAAACCTCATGGGAGTACGTTGGCAGGATCGTGTACCAGATACTGAAATTCTTCAGAAGTCCCGTATGCAAAGCTTACATGCAATGCTGACTAGGTCCCAAGTCCGCTGGACTGGCCACATCGTCCGTATGCCAGACAAGCGCCTTCCAAAGAGATTATTCTATGGGGAGTTGTGCGAAGGTAAACGTTCAAGTGGAGGGCAGAAAAAGCGCTTCAAGGATCACCTAAAAAGCTCTCTCAAGAACTGCAGCATCGATCCTAGCTCCTGGGAAACTACATCACTTGATCGCTCAGCCTGGCACACCAAGATCACTGCTGGCATCACGAAATTTGAAAAAGAAAGAACACTGCGGGCAATCCACAAGCGAAAGAAGTGGAAGGACAAATCCGTACATTCTCCTACCCCGAACATTCAGCACTCCTGCATGCACTGCAATAGAACTTTCCGTGCACGAATCGGACTCATCGGGCATCTACGAACTCACAAACCAAATTAGTTAATTACTAATTTGAATTATATATATATATATATATATATTTTTTTTTAATTTGTAAAAAAATTTTTTTTATCGCATTTAAATGTTTTTTTCATGCCATGCTCATCTTCGCTTGCGAAGGAGGAACACCATCACCTGTGTAGTCGCGTCATGAGTTGTTGTGTAGTTACTGCAAGTTTTCCTGTGAAGGAGTGCAGGAAAGCTTTCTATGCACCACTGAAATAAAAACCGCATTGCTATAACTACTATAGCAGACGCCGGGACTTGTACAGGAAGAATTTTCATAATATTTATCCGAAAGGATTTTCCGAAAGAAAAATGTCCTGTCCCAACCGTGCATTGATTGGGTTTTCAACGGATTGATTTTCAGGCTATGGCACGTTTGATCCTTATGTGCAGTAATATCGAGACATCTCAGAATATTGGTAACTCCTTCAATCCACCTACTTCTAGGTCTTCCTCCATATCTTGCTGTTTCCATTTTGCCGCTAGTCAATATAGGTTCATTCTCATTAAGCGGCCGAACCTTTTCTGTTTCTGTTTATCAATATAATTGACCTCAGATGTTGTTCCAACAATTCTTGTGGTATCTTCATTCCTCATATGATCTCTTCTTGTTCTGTTTGCTGCTTGTTTATAGATCTCATTTCACATGTGGAAAGCTGTCTTTCATGTTCTTTAATTATGTCCATATCTGACATTGATAACACAATGTTGGACTGACGATTAAATTTATGATATATTTTTGGTTTCTATCGGGATAAATTTGTGTTTCAAAACTGGTATATTTCATAATTTACGTAGATGGTAATTGAAAACACAAATATAACGCAAACATATTTCGAGAGAACAGTGGACGCGAGACGCAGGTTTGAATGAAAGATCGAAAGATGTCAGAAGGCGAGATAGAGAGAGAGAGAGAGAGAGAGAGAGAGAGAAAGAAAAAAGGAGACAGAGGAAGAGAAGGAGGGAATAAGAGAAACAATAAATTATAAATGACAGTTTGCCGATGAAAAACGAGCACTGTGCTTGAAATGATCGGTACCCATAAAACCGCCTCAGCACCTGACATCAACTTAATCAGTGAACGCCTCAGCAATAAAAGTCTGACAGTCAAATCCACAAACTACCGGCAGGTATGAATTGTAGCCTTTTTTTTCTCCTCTTGACCCGATGTGTTTCTAATATCTATTGTCTTTGCTATTATAACTAAGACATATACAATATTTATTTCACGCTTTCTGAAACTTTGTTTCTTCTGCTGTTCATATAAGTTTTCAAATTGGTGGGAACAATACACATTGAACTTGTTAATAGAATTTGTTTTTGTAATCACAACATACTTTCACTGCTTACTTTCACAGCTTACTTTCGCAGCTCTGTATCTTGTATCTTGTATCAAGAGCGATGTATCTTGTGTTCAACTTTCTGTTACACTTTCTCTGTTACACTTTGTAATTTTAATAATAATTTATGTCTTCTAACGAAGATCTTCTGCGTTCTTTCTCAAGCTCCTTCTTCTTGGTAGGATGCAGCGCGGTTAGCGGAAAGAATTGTTCCACCATTTACAGCTTCACTGCAACATACGCACCTTTCAATCTACTACATCCGGCATCAGCATCGATGCAAATTTTATAGGAGCTACTGATGATAGGACACACTTAGTTAAACGAGGATACACGACTTGATTCCAGTATTGGTGTCAGATTTAGCTGACTGAGTTTTCTCGAGACATTTCATACATATCACCTAATGATACATTACTGCTTACAACGTAAAAATTATTGAATAAGTAGTAACCAATATGTACTTCATCTTGAACACAGTTATTGCTATACCGATTTTAATGAAACATATCCCATATGTAAAGATTAGAAAGTGTATGCTCGAATACCATTATGCAGTTTCATACAATGGTTTAAATATGAACATTCACAATACATGTACAGAGATTACATTAAATTAGTAAGAATCGTCTTGTCATACTTAAAACACAATAAAATATATGATAAAATATATAGCAAAATCATACAAATAATTAATTTTTAAATATATATATTCTGAATTATTTCTAGTAGTAACCGACTCCTAGACCGTCTTGAAACCCCCCAGTCCTCAATATCTTCTGAACTCACTACCATTCCCTCAGAAGGCTTCAGCGCCCACTGGAGGTTGGAACCGCCCACTTTCGGAGCCTATGATGTTGACGTTGATGATGACAATGACGATGACAATGATGAAGAGGATGACAATGACGATGACAATGATGAAGAGGATGACAATGACAATGACGACGATGAAGAGGATGACAATGATGAACATGATGACAATGATGATGACGATGATGAAAGTATGACAATGATGATGACGATGACAATGGTCATGCCGATGACAAGGTGATGAGGATTACAAATGATGCTGATGATGATGTGGCAAGAATGACAATGACGATAATGAATGAATGAAGATAGTAGAGTCAGCAAATAATCAGGAATAATCGAAAACTGTAAGGAAATATTTTGAAGTTTGCTTTGCACAAGTTTTTGTCTAATTCCTATCTCTCTCTCTCTCTCTTCCTCTCTCGCTCTCTTTTTCTCTCGCCTTACAATTTTCTCCAAAGAACATGCATTTCTGTGAAAGTGCTCACTCAATATTAGCAGAAAAGAATTTTTGAAAAATATTTTGTGCGCCATTAAAACAGTGACAGATTCTAAGAAAATTGAAATTTCAAGATGGTTCAATTGAAGAAACCAAACAAAAACCAAACCGAATTAAAATCTTTGGTTCTGAGAGGATTAGTAAAAAAGCTAGTACTGTTTGTGCATGTGTGTGTTGCGTGTGTGCATGTGTGTGTTGCGTGTGTGCATGTGTGTGTTGCGTGTGTGCATGTGTGTGTTGCGTGTGTGCATGTGTGTGTTGCGTGTGTGCATGTGTGTGTTGCGTGTGTGCATGTGTGTGTTGCGTGTGTGCATGTGTGTGTTGCGTGTGTGCATGTGTGTGTTGCGTGTGTGCATGAAATGTACCATTTAATTTGCTGATGATGTAATTATTTGAAAATAATATTGTTACTTGTTGAAAATGTAGTTATTTGCTGATAATGTAATTATTTGCTGATAATGCAGTTATTTGCTTATAAAGTAGTTATTTTCTGATAATATAATTACTGATAATGTAGTTACTGATTGATAATGTAGTTATTTGCTGATAATATAATTACGAATAATGTAGTTACTGACAGATATTTATGTAGTTACTTGCTGAATAAGTAAATATATATTACAAATATCTGTTATAGAAACCTATCACTACTATTAGAAATATCTTATAATGAATATGGATCTTACATGAATTTTCTGGTATTATATATTAAACTTGTTGTGATGCATGGCTGAGAGGTTAGGCAGTTGGCCCCACATCCTTGAGGTCCGGGGTTCAATTCTGGATAAGGACTGAATTTTTAAAAATCTTAGAATACATTTTTTTAAAATCTCACTGTGTACATGATGTGGAGACAACAAGAGCATGCAGCCTTTGTTACTCAGCTACAGACACCAACTCCCTGACAAGAGCATGCAGCCTTTATTACGCAGCTACAGACACCAACTCCCTGACAAGAGCATGCAGCCTTTGTTACTCAGCTACAGACACCAACTCCCTGACAGGAGCATGCAGCCTTTATTACGCAGCTACAGACACCAACTCCCTGACAGGAGCATGTGCCCTTTATTACGCAGCTACAGACACCAACTCCCTGACAGGAGCATGCGCCCTTTATTACGCAGCTACAGACACCAACTCCCTGACAGGAGCATGTGCCCTTTATTACGCAGCTACAGACACCAACTCCCTGACAGGAGCATGCGCCCTTTATTACGCAGCTACAGACACCAACTCCCTGACAGGAGCATGCGCCCTTTATTACGCAGCTACAGACACCAACTCCCTGACAGGAGCATGTGCCCTTTATTACGCAGCTACAGACACCAACTCCCTGACAGGAGCATGCGCCCTTTATTACGCAGCTACAGACACCAACTCCCTGACAGGAGCATGTGCCCTTTATTACGCAGCTACAGACACCAACTCCCTGACAGGAGCATGTGCCCTTTGTTACGCAGCTACAGACATCAACTCCCTGACAGGAGCATGTGCCCTTTGTTACGCAGCTACAGACATCAACTCCCTACAACTACCTAACTAGAAACATGCAATGTTTGACCTCTTTTTAAAAGTGGTTTAAATATTAAATTAACTTGTATTTTAAACATCAATGTTGTTTGTAATTACTAACAAATATGATGTGTAATAACCTACATTCATTGTGGTAAAAACATTGTAGATAAAACAGACGTTTCTACACTTGCAGACCTTTTCCGATGTGCTCATTGTTACTAAACAGATTGGAGGCAAGTGTGAATATTGTTTCATCAGCTCCCATTTTCAGTTACCCAAATAGCTCTAACAGGTCTCCATAGTGACTGGAGATGACATCTTCACTAACGACAGAGCCATCATCGAGAACTTTTCGTTAGATTAAAATAACCATCATCATGGAAAAAAGAGGTCCAGAGTTCGATCCCCGGTAAGGACTATTTTATTTTTCTGCCGAAGGGTAAACTAAAAACGCACCCTGTACATGACGTGGCTACAGAAAGTGCATGCGACATTTATTACACAGCTATTCAATCCCTTCCCTGCAACTCCTTAACTGGAATAATCCAGCATTTGACAGTTTAAACAAAATAAAAATTTGACAGTTATGGAAAAAAATGTAGTACCTGCAGACTTTAATGTCACGTATATAGTTACCTGCACAGGTGTTGTCAAAAAATTGCGCTTACAGTCATATTAGACCAGAATAGTAAAAACAACCATATAAATAACAACAAGATATAAAACTACAATAACAAAAACATAAATACAATATAAAAACCATATGAAACTACAATAACAACAAGAAACATATAAAACTACAATAACAACAAGAAACATATAAAACTACAATAACAAAAAACATTAAAACTATAATGCCAAAAACACGAAGTTGTTTTTTGGTCGGGTGGGGGAAGCGGAATGTCGCAAAATGACATATAATGAGTGTTCATTGTGAAAGAAGTCATTCCTGTGAAATGGCACACAAAACTTTGCTGAGAGCAGGCCAATTTAAAGACAAAAAAATAAATCTGACCATTTCTGGAAATCATACCACGGAGCATGAGAAAAATCGTTTAGACAACATTAGCTCGGAACAGACTTACTTGCAGTCTCAAAAACGGAATCATTTCACAACAATCTCAAATATAGCTTTAGAAATATGTGAACAAGTAACAAGAGCGTGGGATGATATAAAATATTTCAGCAAGTACTAAATAATATAATAAATGTCCGCTGAAAGGCGCATAGGATTGCCTTCATAGTACTCGGGTTACCCCATATGAACTTTAAAACAAGAGCGGGTTTCGAACCCGTAACCTCTTGATCCACTAACACAGCAAATGTTTTAATGACTACGCTAATCCGCATTAATGTATATACCTTTATATATATATATATTGAAATAAAATATATTCGTCCGTAAAACTTCAAACTAATATGTGTGTTAAAATATGCTTGTGAAATATGATCAAAATAAAGGGCAACTGAGATGAAGAAATTAAAAAGATAGGCACCTCAGACATAGCTTCAAGAACAAATGTCTCCTTAAACTGATGAACATAAAATGGAGCGATTTCATCACAAATAGTAATTCAAGAAATAAAACACATCAAGAATATGTGTCAAACGTCATAAGACAACGCAGATAGAAATACGTGGGTCACGTTTAAAGACTAATTGAAAACATAATAAACCAACAAGCCCTTACGTGGACACATCAGAGTAAAAGAAAACGAGGTCGTCCTAAAGCAATCCTAAAATACACCATACTTAAAAAAGGGGAACAATAGGCTGTAAGACCATACAAAAACTGACTGCAGGCAACGGAATATATATAACACATGGAGTATCGAAACCTCTGCCCTATTCACCGCCTGCGGCACGATAGGAACAAACTAACTAAAACCTCAGACAGCAGAGATATTCTTTAGGAATGCCCGAAATATGAAAGTTGAGGGAAATACACCGGCTAGGGAAACAACAGTGGAAGGAAAACTCTACGGACCACTGTATTAGTTACAAAACACAATCGAGTTTATAGAAGAAACAATTCTTACAGCTGGCGGGAATTGAACCAGGTCTGTTCTAGCAGCAGCGAATCTCTTTGCAACACAAGTAAACACCGTACTTGACCAACCACATCCCCAAACAAAGATGTGGCCCGGTCAAGACTTTCAGCCTGTGTACTTAAGTCCCTGAGAACAGACCAACCGAAACAAGAACTATTACAACATCAGCGAACATCCCATGCAAGTATTAAAGTATCATCAGGAACACAAACACAGTACATGCATATTCGTATTTTACTTGAATTTACTTGTATAAAATATTATTTGAAGCAACATTGTTCTGTCTCTATGTTATTTATGTTTACAAGAAGGCCTTTAGGTCCTTGTGTAGGAATATACATGCATGTGTAATGTGGTAACATACCAACTGTCACCACTTCTTCTTCATCCCAAGATCGAGATGGAAGTTAAGAGACAAATGATCTACAGTATATTCCTACCAACACTGTGTTACCAGTGCCAAACCTGGTCTCTCTCATCTTGACATTACAGAAAGATAGTGACATGTGAGATGAAATGCTTGAGGAAAGCTGCCACTTATATCTAGTTTAAACACATTATATGGAACAAAACAACTCTCAAACATATGCATATATCACACAATGGCATTGGGTCAAAGGGCATGAGCCCATGGACCGCTGGATCATCAACCAACCAACCAACCAACCAACCAACCAACCAACCAACCATATCTAGTTTATGTAAGAGAGATTCAGTGACAATTTTAACAAGTCCTTGCAGCGCTTCTTTACCCAGCCTTGAAAACGCAAGCACTTCGTTTACCATTGTGGAATATTTGTTGGTAGTAGACAGCGATCTAGTAAACGCACTAAATGACCTGAACAAATTTTTGAATGCATCAGAATATTATCTATGCTAAGGATACCAGTTCTGTTAAAGACAGTATTATCATTATTCTTATCTTGCTGTCTGATGCTTTCATCATGTCTAGGACAAACTGCTTCGAAGAGAGATTCATGACACATTCTAATGACAAACAAGAGGATAAGAGGCGACACCAAACATATTTCTGTAATAACACGAACATAAACGTGGAATTTAATGGACTTGTACCTAGATATAATAGCAGACATTTTCACAACACGAATTAAATATGGGAAGAATATCAGTCGGAGGAAATATTACAAATAATCTGCGCTATACTGGTGATAGTTTTGAGAGCTGAAAAGTAGACACGGTTACATACAGTAATAGACTAGATTATAACTTAACAAGAAAAGAAAGTGTTTAGATTGAATAGAAGAGGAAAGGAAGTAATGGTAATAAGAAATATTACATGTCATCTAGAGTGCAACATCAAAATAGATGGACCTATGTAGCTATGGACCTATCTGAAGCAAGTCAAGATATTCACATTTGTTTTGGGTATCTTGATAACACTAGATGGATGGATGGAGGATGGGTAGAGGATGGATGGAAGGATGGGTGGAGGATGGGTGGAGGATGGGTGGATGATGGATGGATGGAGGATGGATGGAAGGTGGATGGAGGATGGGTGGAGGATGGGTGGAGGATGGATGGAGGATGGGTGAAGGATGGATGGAGGATGAATGGAGGATGGATGGAGGATGAATGGAGGATGGGTGGAGGATGGATGAGGATGGGTGGAGGATGGATGGAGGATGGATGGAGGATGGGTGGAGGATGGATGGAGGATGGGTGGAGGATGGATGGAGGATGGGTGGAGGATGGATGGAGGATGGGTGGAGGATGGGTGGAGGATGGGTGGAGAATGGGTGGAGGATGGATGAATAAATGTAAATGTAGAATAATAAGGGCATTTCACAAGATGAATAAACATCAACTGTGATGTACTTTTGTTCAGTGATATTACGAAAACTTTTCATAGATGAGAGGTATGAATCAATACTGAAGTATTGCTGCACATCACGGACAATCTGCATATTAGTAAAAGTGTATATGTAATCAGCAGATGTAGTTGTGTAAAAGAATTGGGATGAAATAAATGGCATGTAGTTATTATGAAAACAAATCTCATCAAGTTATCTTGTAAACAAATGTCATGAATTTATCTTGAAATACCCTCATGCCACAAACATAGAACATCCGTATTCCGTGTGTGTTCCTGAAGATACTTCATTACTTGTACGGAATGTTCGTTATTGTTGTAATAGTCCTTGTCTCGATTATGTCCGTTCTCAGTGACCTAAGCACACTGGTTGAATGTCTTGACGAGATCACATCTTTTTGGGGGGGGGGGGGAATGATGTTGGTGGTCTAGTACAGAAAACATGTTCACTTGAGTTGCAAGGCGATTCAGTGCTGCTAGAACGAACCTGATTCAATTCCAGTCCAAAAAAAGATTCTGGGTGAGTTAACCTACCGCAGATAGAGATATGTTTAAACAATCTGATATATCACTGCAGCATCGTCGTCTTGGACGCCCTCTTCCCTCTTTTCGTCCTAACTCTTCCATCGGCTATTAAATTTTGTCCATGCTGTTATGTCTCTATATATGACCCCCCCCCCCCCCCCAAAAAAAAAAAAAAAAAAACTTTCTTGTTAAGAAATTCTTAAGAAGCCGACCTTTTTATACATAAAATTCTTCAGCAGCTTCTCCGTGTATATATATATATTCGACTGCACTATATTTATTCATGAATTATAAATTGTTAAATATAAACTTTCGAAGAAAACAGCAGGATTACACCTTGTCCTGCGGACAAAAATATCAATATTTCCTTACTGATGTCAAACGACAGAAAGGTTAACTAAAAAAACGAAATGTGAAACGATCAAACATGCTGACAAAATATTTCCATAGAAACATTAAGATGTGTGTCTTGTCTTCCATATACTAACTGTCTGAAGATAATCTATACTTATTACAAAACTAACTGTCTGCAGATAATCTATACTTATTACAAAACTAATTGTCTGAAGATAATCTATACTTATTACAAAACTAACTGTCTGAAGATAATCTATACTTATTACAAAACTAACTGTCTGCAGATAATCTATACTTATTACAAAACTAACTGTCTGCAGATAATCTATACTTATTACAAAACTAACTGTCTGAAGATAATCTATACTTATTACAAAACTAACTGTCTGCAGATAATCTATACTTATTACAAAACTAACTGTCTGAAGATAATCTATACTTATTACAAAACTAACTGTCTGAAGATAATCTATACTTATTACAAAACTAACTGTCTGAAGATAATCTATACTTATTACAAAACGAAGGATGCTAAATTTCAAAATATCAGAATATCTTTCAGTTTGCAATGCAATTTAAGGATGTCAGAGAAACAGTAATATGGAGATGAAAATAAACGTCTACCAGCTCTAATAGAAATACGATTGTCAAACTAGTTGTGATAGAGATACGATTGTCAAACTAGCTGTGATAGAGATACGATTGTCAAACTAGCTGTGATAGAGATACGATTGTCAAACTAGCTGTGATAGAGATACGATTGTCAAACTAGCTGTGATAGAGATACGATTGTCAAACTAGCTGTGATAGAGATACGATTGTCAAACTAGCTGTGATAGAGATACGATTGTCAAACTAGCTGTGATAGAGATACGATTGTCAAACTAGCTGTGATAGAGATACGATTGTCAAAATAGCTGTGATAGAGATACGATTGTCAAACTAGCTGTGATAGAGATACGATTGTCAAACTAGCTGTGATAGAGATACGATTGTCAAACTAGCTGTGATAGAGATACGATTGTCAAACTAGCTGTGATAGAGATACGATTGTCAAACTAGCTGTGATAGAGATACGATTGTCAAACTAGCTGTGATAGAGATACGATTGTCAAACTAGCTGTGATAGAGATACGATTGTCAAACTAGCTGTGATAGAGATACGATTGTCAAACTAGCTGTGATAGAGATACGATTGTCAAACTAGCTGTGATAGAGATACGATTGTCAAACTAGCTGTGATAGAGATACGATTGTCAAACTAGCTGTGATAGAGATACGATTGTCAAACTAGCTGTGATAGAGATACGATTGTCAAACTAGCTGTGATAGAGATACGATTGTCAAACTAGTTGTGATAGAGATACGATTGTCAAACTAGCTGTGATAGAGATACGATTGTCAAACTAGTTGTGATAGAGATACGATTGTCAAACTAGTTGTGATAGAGATACGATTGTCAAACTAGCTGTGATAGAGATACGATTGTCAAACTAGTTGTGATAGAGATACGATTGTCAAACTAGTTGTGATAGAGATACGATTGTCAAACTAGTTGTGATAGAGATAACATTGTCAAACTAGCTGTGATAGAGATATGATTGTTAACCTAGCAGTGATAGAGATAAGATTGTCAAACTAGTTGTGATAGAGATATGATTGTTAACCTAGCAGTGATAGAGATACGATTGTCAAACTAGTTGTGATAGAGATACGATTGTCAAACTAGCTGTGATAGAGATAAGATTGTCAAACTAGCTGTGATAGAGATAAGATTGTCAAACTAGCTGTGATAGAGATACGATTGTCAAACTAGCTGTGATAGAGATACGATTGTCAAACTAGTTGTGATAGAGATACGATTGTCAAACTAGTTGTGATAGAGATAACATTGTCAAACTAGCTGTGATAGAGATATGATTGTTAACCTAGCAGTGATAGAGATAAGATTGTCAAACTAGTTGTGATAGAGATATGATTGTTAACCTAGCAGTGATAGAGATACGATTGTCAAACTAGCTGTGATAGAGATACGATTGTCAAACTAGTATTCATCTGATGATAAATAATAATCAACATCATCCTATAGTCAATGTCATCGTCACCGTCATCGTCACCGTTATCGACGTTATCGTTGCTGCAAACAGTACCGTCGCCACCACCATAGAACACATATTCATCATATCATCATCGTGGTTACCGCATTGGCTCCATTATCATCATCATTGATCCAAGGGTTTTAACACCCCTTGATTATAAATTACGATGATTATAATGTTACTATGATTATAAATTTACCATGATTACAATTATACTACATGAGGACGTATTGCTACGAAAAGTGACAGTTTATTAATAAGTCAGAAACCAATGTGAGAATAGATAGAAATGTAATAAGTTGTATTTAAAGGTTGTATTTTGAGGTTACAGTCTACGGCTCCGGAAAACTCGTCTACCCCTGACACTGAAAGGCAACAAAGGGTTTAGCGAATAGATAGATAGATACATCAGCAATGTGTATGGCAGATGATAGCCGCACTGGTAGTTGGTGCACATGTATGCGTAGCGAGCATGCGAAATGCCGACCGTTCTCCAAGAGTGTATTGGAAATTAATAACGTGCAGTTGTGCGTTTGTATCTGTAAAAAGACTTTCTGCTAATGTTGTTCATTGTGAGTTGGTTGCAGTTTGTATCTGCAGTGGTATCTAAAGTGGAGCGCGTGGCCGTACGGCTAGAGTCCTGAGGTCCCGGGTTCAATTCGCGGTTGGGTCAAGGTTTATTGTCTTTCGGAGATGTAACAAAAACATTCTTCCTGTACACGTCGCGGCGACAGCTTTAGCAAAGCGGCCTTTATTTCCACAGCCTTAAAAGCCTCCCTGCACTCCTTAACAGGAAAACACGCAGTAACAAAAGTATCCGTAAAAAGACTTTCTGCATATGTTGTTCATAGTTAGTTGGTTCCAGTTTATAATGAGAAAGGTTGATTGCGTCAAGTAAATGTGAGTAAAATAATTTTCACAGTGACTGGCATGTCTTGATGATACTGTTGAGTCGCGACCTTGAAATCTTGTCGAAATTACAACAGAGGCAAAAGTGTAGCGGGTGGAGTACATGATTGGAGCTGGCAGAGTTTACTGGTTGAAAGGGCAGTAACAGCTGTAATGTCTTCACATGGTTCAGTCTAAAGCATAATTCTTTCCTAATGAAATTTCGAAAAGTGTGCTCACTACGGGTACACGGAAAACTGCCTAACAATGACCCGAATATGTTGTTTTTGCATCATGTTTGTCGATAAGCCAGTGAAGAAGACATGACTTAGCGTATTGTTGCTGAGGATGAATAATGATTGTCTCACTGTCAATCAGAAATAACTTATGCTTCAATAATATAGGAGAATCCGTTTTTCACTTCCTGAAAACGTAAAGTTACGCGGTTAGCAGGGATGATTATTCTCACTGTGTTCTAAGATTATCAAGGAATGTTGTAAACCAACTTACAGAAGAAAGGGAACCATGAAATTTAGGATAGTCTTCCTTTTTGTATCGTATATCTCCTCCTCTCCCCTACCTCCAGCCATTTGTGATTTTCTTATTGACGTTCCCTCGTAGCTGTTAACTCACTCTGAGTAAGAGTCTTACTCCCAAAGATGTGTACCCAAGTACCCATATGATAGCTCTTACTCCCAAAGATGTGTACCCAAGTACCCATATGATAGCTCTTACTCCCAAAGATGTGTACCCAAGTACCCATATGATAGCTCTTACTCCCAAAGATGTGTACCCAAGTACCCATCTGATAGCTCCATGTCTTCTGAGTATGAAAGAAACCTCTGGAAAAATTACTCTCTCCAAATTTCACAGAAAGGATACACGAGCTTTATTTTTTGTAATTCCCAAGGATGTAATTAAAAAAAAACTTAATTCAAAACATAGTTTGTTATATTAAAAAATATATATATTCGAATGTTTTTTTATCATTCCATTATATCTTTTAATTTCTAACCATACATTTGGAGAATAATTGCACCGAATGAACAATATTTGCAATGAACTCACTGTTTTATTAACATCTACTTTATTCTTGTATTTTCTAACTAAAACCGTCTAAAGTGGTTATATTTGAGGGGTTTTAAACTTGACACTAGTCTACATGGTTCCATCTGAAACATCCATCTTCCACAAGATAGGATTGTTCATGATTATTCCTGAAATCAGGATGACCTCAAACAGGTTAAGTACAGTATTTCCCACTTGTCAAGTTTATCAACGTTTTGATAAATGGTGTAGAATGAGTTTGTTTACGGTAAACACCTTAATTATTTTCATAATTTTCAGTGTTTTCTATTTATTCTGTTGTATTTACAGTGGATAGTTAGTTAGTTAGTTAGTCGTCGGATCATCATCACTGCAATCTGGACACGTCCATAGTTGCTCCGATCTCTCCTAGAGTGTATCCGCCATCACACTTCTGCTGACAGTACCGGTCCTATGCTGGTTAACCATCATTCTTCTGTTAATCATCATTCTACAGTAGAGTCCCGCTATACCACATAATTTTTAATAAACTTTCCTATTTAACGACACTTTTCAAAATTTCCAATTATATTTATTCTTTACTGACTGTACTGTATATAACGAATTTCTATTATTACATACATATTTCGCCAGTCCTGCAAAGTTGCTATAACGGAATTTCACTGTATAACAACAGGTTTCAAAATCCCAAATTATATTTATTATTTACTTTTATACTGGAAACTTACGAATTTCCGTTATTACATAATAGTCGTTAGTCCGGACCGAAGTTGTTGTAATGGTATTTGACCTGTTGTCTCAACCGAACATCTCAGAAATTCTTACATTCAACAAGTTAGTCCATTTGCTAAAAATACATACCATTATAATTGAACAATTTCCTGTACATGAAACTGCTGTTTAACTATTAGTAGAATTTGATGTGTTACAGTCCTATGCGTATCGGCAGTGCAATGTGGATGATCGGGGTTCGAACAATCAAGTGCGACCAATTTGGATTTCGAAGTGAACTTACTGTCAACTGTGCTACCGCGATGACATTCCGCATTGTAATGGTTTTTTTAATTTAAAAAATAAACTGTCAATAGTGCATTTGTACCGTTAGGGACTTGTATGGTGGTTTATATTGAATTGTGTGATGAAGTTAGGGACTTCTAGGATGGTTTCCACAGTGAATTGTGTGACAAAGTTAGGGACTTGTAGGGTTGTTTCGAATAGATTGTGTGATAAAGTCCACATTACCTTTCTGTCGCTATATCATATTAAGGGTGAGTTTGTTAATGTACAATCCGATTTTAAAAAAAAACCTAGCCGTTATCGGGGATCGAGTCCTGTATCTCACAGATGTGAGATCACAGCTCTAACCTCTCCGCCTTACGCTATACTATAATTACAAATTTAATTTGTTGGAATTATTATTTTTTACAAAATGTTACAATTCGGGCTCAAATTAAGTTTGGAATTTTCACACTAAAACTGATGTACAATTATTGTACATTTCTCATTGGATATTGCTAGAAGTAACAACACACGCAGAAATCTGGAGGACAATGAACAAAGAAAACATGGGATTTAAAGAGATAAAATATTGTTTGATAAACACTACCTTAAAAATACAGCATTAAAAAACAGTTGCTAGATATGCGGTTAACAGGATCCAATAGTGGAAGAAATAACGAGGAAGTTGATGTCCTGAAGAATAGCTCTTGCGATAACGGGATAAACAAACACAAAGAATAGAGGAAGATGAACAGTGTTCTTTTCTATTTTCAGAGATGAAACCTTAAATTCAATTTAACACTATCACACAATACACGGTGTGGCGCATGGTCGAGAGGTTAGGGCGTTGGTCTCACACCAGTGAGGTCTAGAGTTCGATCCCCGGTAAGGACTGGGCTTTTTATGTCGGAGGGTAAATTAAAAACTCACCCTGTACATGACGTGTCGACAGCAAGAACATGCGAAAAACATCCAAACACAGAAATCAAACCATACAGACAACTAACTATACATATAACCAATCGTACAGACATCCAACTATACAGATACCCAACCGTACAGATATTCAACTTAATCCAACCGTACATGCATACAACCAGACAGACATTCAACCATACAGATATTCAACCACACAAAAAACTATTCAACGATTTGATGTTATCAATGTTGACCAACGTTTTTGAACATACATTCTATACGGTTGTATGCGGTCCAATATGCAGTAACATATGCACAGAAATAAGACAATTTTTGAAGTCTAAATTTCCACACTAGCCAATCGATGAAAAACTTTAATCTTAACGTCATATATAATTATATTAGTCGCCATTAGCAGAAGCTGGATTAACCCACAGGATTGATTAATCCATTCAGCAATCTCAGCCCATTATTAAAATCGTATTTCATTTTATTACCGCGGCAGTAGGAGAGGTTCACGTGTTAGATTGTGTAATCCTAATCACATTTTGAAGAGCTCGTCTGCTTCCTATGTTTGCCAGGCAAGCCATAAATCCTCTGTCAGAGGCTGTAAGATTCTAAAGTTGAAGAATATTTCGGTAACTGTTTAATGGGAATCAAACACGACCGTTCATCGAATATTCTGGAATTTCCATGAACAAAGTAGACAATACAAAACAATTAAAACAAATAAAAGTAACCAATAAATGGATAAAATGCAGTTTTAGGAATACATTCTTAGAATCTGCGAAGTAGAGACAACTGGTTACAACAGAGCATGACATGTCTGAGAAAAGCCACAGGAGTGACCAGAAGACACAGAATTAGAAACGATGTCATAAGAGACAGAGTGGGTGTCATATCAATTCTACAATACATACAAAACCAACAGATACAATGGTTTGGTCATCTGAAAAGAATGCCGTGTGATTCATTAGTTTATAAAGCATATACGAAGAGAGGAGAAGCAGAAAGAAGAGGCAGGGGTAAACCTAGAGTACGCTGGATCGACAACATCAAAGAGACATTACACGAACACCAAATAACATTATCTGCCAGAAAAGCGAGAACAAGAACATTGTATCTCCGTCGACACCCGTAAAGGGTAAAAGAGTAAGGAAAGAAGAAGAAGATCTGCGAAATCTGCGTCTCGACCAAGAAGTCTTTATTAATATGGGGACAAATACACACAAAAGGGGACAACAAATGGACTAGACTAAAATACATTAAATAAGTGGTTGAACATCTGCTGTTTGTTCCAGGATAACATTGAGCATAAGAATGGAGCCAGAGGCAGTAACAGGGGATCTCAATTGGTTGATGACGCAACCACCGACACCTGCAGTGATTCTAACCGGCTCCAAGAGTTTGCTGTGTAAGATGGATAACTGATAAGAAAGGAGTGTGCCACTTTTCTAAACAACACCTAAAGTATCCCCTGTATCTATTTCTCAGGTCATGCGGGAGTCAGACGCAACGAAATAGCTGATGAACTGGTGGGTAAAGCTGTAATGAGTGGCAATGTGCTCAGAAGAGACCCGGCTGATTTAATTAGAGCATTCATGGATACACTACATGGATACACTACACAATGATGAATGGGATGCTGAAAAACAATATATATTTTCAGAGAATGTTAGAAATGAGAGTGGCAATGGGAGAGGGAGTGCTTCTTCACCAGAAAGACTAGAAGAACCCACAACCAACGGCTGACTGGGACACCATGTTTAAATACTTTTACACGGCAGGGAGCATTTATGAGAATGCCCAGTGTGCAGTGATGCTAGTCCCTAATTAAAAATCAAGAATCCAAACTACATAGATTGTGTAGTAATGGAAGCTAACATATACGGGAATAATAACAATAATACAGAAAAAATAAAACGATGGAAATATGAGTAGTTACATGTCACGAAAATATAGTATACAAGGAAACGTTTGAAAATAAACAGTATAAATAATAAACATAAGTGTAGGATATTCCTAACTAACTGAATATAAGGTTGAGGGGAGGCATGAACAAGGTAGAAAGAGATACAAATGTGAGGGGAACATTGTGAGATATACAAAATATGTCTATCAGAGTGATCCACCAAGACAAGACACAGAGTATGTTGGAAATCTCTGGAGTAAGTCTGAAAATCTCTTACAGTTATTGACAAGGGGGAAACGGGGAGGTTTGATAAAAGTTGACGTCAACAATATATTTTTGATGCATCAATTAAATTGTTTGAACTTGAAATCAAGAAATTATAATTAATAATTTAAAAAAATCATATTTTCCGTACTGTTTTATGCTAAATTTTGAACTGGAAAAGGGGGGGGGGTTGATTTGTGATATAATTATGTAGGGTTGCATATGAAATCTTGACAGTTATTGACATGGGAGAGGGAGGGGTAAACAAATTGTTAAAGTAATTTAAGGACAGTCCCTATGACACACAGTGAGAACCGCTGGTTTAGGTGACACGTGACAATTAGACACACAGTGAGAACCGCTGGTTTAGGTGACACGTGACAATTAGACACACAAAGAACTTTAAATCTGACCTATCTTCTTTATGACAAGCTACAACACAAATAGAAAACCAGAATGCATACAAAAAGTCATAATCTGTTTGCAGATTGTTGGATATTGACAACTGGAATAAATCAAGAAATTATTTTGTCTACCCTACACGGATATCAGCGATAGTCGTTGTTTGTCAGGCAACAAATCAAATCTAAAGCGCGCTAAACACAATACATGAGCGTGATTTCTATGTTTGCTGAAAGGTTGTAAATAAGGAGGTCAGGAAGCCATCTTGAGATTCTCTTTTCTCTGCTAGGCAAGATCATGCCGTATTTGGAATCTGAGCTATTGGATTTAGAGTAGTTTGTATCTCAGTGAGTTTAACCTTCTCCCAAGTTGGCCATTAGTTGGAGACACATCATCCGTTGCTTAGAGTCGGGTTTAATTAATGGCCTTTTCATCAGTACTAATCTCTTTCAAGTTGGGACTTTCACTGGACATGTTCGAAGTTCGACCTGAGAACACGTATGACTAGGGAAAATAATATTGGTTTTATATCTGGAAGCATTATCTGTAAGTGCTGTGATTCTTGGAGATGTGCCCAGAGCAAGAATGATTGTCACTAGGGACCTTTTGTCTACATAAAGGATTTAATTTTGCGATTTCTAAATGTAATATTCTTAGCATCAAAGTGTTTCTTACTGTACACGTAGTATAGTTTTGTGTGTGAATTACTGTATAAATAAATATACGTCCGAACTACGCCAATATCATAATTAATCAAGTGCCATGCCGAATGGCGTAGGCGATCATGTTTCTCTACGACTCCTTCTCTTGTGTTGTCAATAATCTCGGTTGGTGAGTTTCTACCGTGTCATAATACTAGTCCGTCTAGCAACTTTTCTGTTTGTTGTTACCTATCTCTTCTGCCCTTGATCTTTCCAGTGGTTATTAAGTGTTCAAGCTGTGTTCTCAGCACATGCCCTTTAAATCTTGACTGTCTGCCCCTAATATTTGATATGATTGATCTTTTTACGCCAGCATCAATGATAACCTATGCATAAGTTTCCTAGCACATACTTACCCATTAGTTTTAGTTATAGTCCGTCGTTGTGTCTGAGTGAAACGATTATATAAACTGTGTTTTACGTTAGTACATTAGTTTTCTTAGCTGTTCATGGTATTTTCATCATTCTTCTCAGTAACCACAACTCTGTAGCCTGTAATTCGCTATTGATATTGAGAGTTCTACATCTTTTATTCATTTTCATTGTCTAACTTTTGGATAAAATAAACAAGAACTGAAATTGTTTTGATAATAATTTAATTGTAGCATAATTAAGTAACACAAACAATTATTAGATTCTTAGTGACCAGACAAATCTCAAGTCTCCGTTAATTAGAAGAAGAAAAAGGAATATTTTGTTTTAATTTGAGAAGAAACGGACACGGGTAAACAACAGACGAGATGAAAGTTTGTTGATTTAGAATACGCTAATAGGAGTTGTATTAGAAGAAATAGATTCAGCGATATGTGAAACATGGTGTTGTGTATTGATGGGATTTTAACCGCACATGTGGAAGACTGATAGGTGCACAGGTGCGTGAGGCTGAAGATTCTAAATGTATATTTTCGAGGTAATGATAGAAATAGGAGTGAGGGGAGAAGCAGAGAATGATAGAAATGGAACGGGCAGGCGTGAGGGGAGAAGCAAGAGAATGATAAAAATGGGAACATCAGGAGTAAGGGGAAATGGAACGATTAGTAGAAATAGGAGTGCGGGAGAAGTAGAGACTGATAGAAATGGGAGTGAGGAGAGAATGATAGAAATGTGAGTGAGGGAGAAGCAGAGACAGACAGAAATGGAGTGAGGGGAGAAGCAGAGAATGATGGAAATGGAGTGAGTGGAGAAGCAGAGACCGACAGAAATGGAGTGAGGGGAGAAGCAGAGAATGATAGAAATGTAAACAGCAGGACTGAGAAGTAGAGAATGATAGAAATGGAAGAGAGGAGAGGAAGCAGAGAATGGTAGAAATGGGAATGTCCAGAAATGTGGGAAGAAACTGTTTTTACTCTAGAACAGAAGTGAGGAAAATGTGGCCCGCTGCCCAAATCCGACCAGTGAAGCCATTTTAACTGGCTCTCAAGGCTTATGTACACAGTATTATGTACACTGGACTCTGAGCTTAGAAATAAATACTTGTAACTCTGAACTCTATGGCTCTTTGAAAAGAAAGTTTGTTAATCCCCATCCAATACGAAAACGCTAAATCCAGCCCGTCGACGCAAAACTATTGTCCAAATCTGATCTAGAAAGATCCGACAATTGAGTGATCAATATTTTACTGGGGTAGTCAGGTGAACGTCGTTTGATGCCTGATGGGATCAGAGAGAGCACTTTTTGGGGATTTCTTTAACTATAATATAATTCAGATTTTTTATAAAAAAGGAGAAATCACGTCCACTTTGTTTTTTGTTGTTGTGGGTCGGGTAGATTTAGATTGGCTTTGTTCGTGAGATACGCAACGTTATCTAGATCGTCCTGTGGGATTTAGGTTGGCTTTGTACGTAAGTCCCGCAATATAATCTGTGTTATTTTGTGCAATCCATGTGACATAAAACTTGCGTAGACGAAACTGGAAATGGTTTGATGGCCACTTTAGTCACAATCCGTACGATTTATGTCATAGCTATATAACCCTGAGTCCGGATCTGTGGCGGCAAGGTACAGAACGCATCTGTGACGGCGAAGATACAGAGTTCGAATCCCAACACAGGCAATTGTACATCCGGTCCGTTCAGAAAGCAATAGCAAACTACTATATATAAACAATGCCAAGAAAATAAACACATCCCAAAATGCTGGGATGATGGTTACATCATGTATAGGTTATGCTACCATTTTTTGTTATATAACCTTGCAGCAACATGCTCCCAATTTCTTGTTGTTGTTATATTCTTCTTCAGCATTCATTCCCAAACTCCCGCTGGATCTCTCTTGTAACAGGACCATGGTCCTACTAGATTTCCAGAGGATGTAGTCCAGAGAATGGAAATGCGTTGTGTCGCCATTTTATTTGCGCCAATGACCTGATACATCCGTCTTCGGCAGTGTCTTATATAACCTTAAGTCACAGACTCCCATTTTTAACCATTCAAGTATTCACGATGATGATGTTAGTGATATTGTTATTGTATTCTAGTAACAATATCAGTCGTTTGCCATTCGAAAATTATATATACATTTGTCTGCGTTTACTTTCAGACTCTTGTCGGCTTGCATGATTTTTTCCGGAGAATAGAATGGACTGATTCGTGGTCTAGGTACAGAATGCGAAATAGGAACTTTCTGCTTAGTGTTCAGTCGTCTTGACTTTGCTTCTCCACTGAGACTATATGAGGAGGGGTGAGATAGCGATGTGAGACAAGAGACAACTCTTCCTCACTTTGTCTCGTCACTGAGAGTATATGAGGAGGAACGAGACAGTGAGACAAGACACAACTCTCCCTGACTTTGTCTCGTCACTGAGACTATATGTGGAGAGACGAGACAGTGAGACAAGACACAACTCTCCCTCACTTTGTCTCGTCACTGAAACTATATGAGGAGGGGTGAGATAGTGAGGTGAGACAAGAGGCAACTCTCCCTCACTTTGTCTCGTCACTGAGACTATATGTGGAGGGACGAGACTCTGAGACAAGACGTACCTCTCCTTCGCTTTAATCCAATTTAACCGTGAACCTTATGACATCACACTCTATTTAGAGCGGGTCTCAAACATTTTGAACACAGTAGAACACTACAGGAGATTTAAAAAGACAAAAAAGAAAGTAGAGATCAAACTATTTCATATCATTTCAAGGTGGAAGAAAAATAAGCGATCAGAGAAAAGTATGGATTGATAATGTTAAAAACTGGGCAGATTTAAGATTCTCCACACTCAAACAAGAAAATGAGAACTGAGAGGCATGACTAAATTTTTGTTCAGATGTTTCCAGAGGGATACCTCTATGACACTGAAAGGTTATTGTTGCAAAAGTCTAGGGATTGAGAACCCCCACCCCAATACACTTTTATGTGACAGAAGCACAATAGATTGAGAATCATTGTTTTTCAATCTAAAGTATGAACAACTAATCTCAAACGAAATATGTTAGTCACGAGAAGTCGGGGACGACTCGGTACTAATGGACAACCGAGAAATTCCCTGAGGATGGTCAAAAACGAGTAATCGGGAGAAGATTTTACTAGTTGCGTCAGAGCAGAGTACGGACAAGTCGTGCAAGTATAGAAGTCTACCAGAGTAGGGACAACTCGTGCAAATATAGAAATCTACCAGAGTACGGACAAGTCGTGCATAGATAGAAATCTACCAGAGTACGGACAGGTCGTGCAAATATAGAAATCTACCAGAGTACGGACAAGTCACGCAAATATAGAAATCTACCAGAGTACGGACAAGTCGTGCAAATATAGAAATCTACCAGAGTACGGACAAGTCACGCAAATATAGAAATCTACCAGAGTACGGACAAGTCACGCAAATATAGAAATCTACCAGAGTACGGACAAGTCACGCAAATATAGAAATCTACCAGAGTAGGGACAACTCGTGCAAATATAGAAGTCTACCAGAGTACGGACAAGTCGTGCAAATATAGAAATCTACCAGAGTAGGGACAACTCGTGCAAATATAGAAATCTACCAGAGTACGGACAAGTCGTGCAAATATAGAAATCTACCAGAGTACGGACAAGTCACGCAAATATAGAAATCTACCAGAGTACGGACAGGTCGTGCAAATATAGAAATCTACCAGAGTACGGACAAGTCACGCAAATATAGAAATCTACCAGAGTACGGACAAGTCGTGCAAATATAGAAATCTACCAGAGTACGGACAAGTCACGCAAATATAGAAATCTACCAGAGTACGGACAAGTCGTGCAAATATAGAAATCTACCAGAGTAGGGACAACTCGTGCAAATATAGAAATCTACCAGAGTACGGACAAGTCACGCAAATATAGAAATCTACCAGAGTACGGACAAGTCGTGCAAATATAGAAATCTACCAGAGTACGGACAAGTCACGCAAATATAGAAATCTACCAGAGTACGGACAAGTCACGCAAATATAGAAATCTACCAGAGTACGGACAAGTCACGCAAATATAGAAATCTACCAGAGTACGGACAAGTCGTGCAAATATAGAAGTCTACCAGAGTAGGGACAACTCGTGCAAATATAGAAATCTACCAGAGTACGGACAAGTCGTGCAAATATAGAAATCTACCAGAGTACGGACAAGTCACGCAAATATAGAAATCTACCAGAGTACGGACAAGTCACGCAAATATAGAAATCTACCAGAGTACGGACAAGTCACGCAAATATAGAAATCTACCAGAGTAGGGACAACTCGTGCAAATATAGAAGTCTACCAGAGTATCTTAGAGGAGACGGTGGTCTCTTGGGCATTTATGGAAAGCTATATTGTAGTCAGGTCCTGGGGTTTGTAAGGTTCTCTTGTTTTAGGCTGACTACAACATTTACGTGTGCAGTAGAGGCGTGTGTTCCATATATAGAGATGACTAGAACGTTATTCAGCCTCAAGATTTAATGACTTTACAGTAGCTATGTGCTAAAACATAGGGAATAAGTACATAACTGTAATACTAGAAACTAAGCCATACATGGGTAGTCCTATTCCTAGCCCTTCCCTTTCCACGTTCTTTATACGATTTTCTGCACAAATGTCAACAAAAATATAATGAAAAATAGATAACTGCAATGAAAATTAGGGAATTACCAGTTCCCCCTATTATTCTTTTTTAGGTTACCACCCTCCCAACCTTTTACTGAAGACTTGTATACGGCCCAAGAATTATTGACATATATGATGGTCATGTATGGTGGTCATGTATGATGTTCATGTGTGATAGCCTTGTGTGATGGTCAGTTGTGGTGGTCATGTGATCGAACGAAGAAGTTCCGAATGCATTTATTTCTTCATTTTCCGCTGTAATCGGTCTCCTGATTATTTATGAACTCGATATTTCACTTACGATATTTAACAGATGTAACTGAAGTGTACGATATTCATTCAGGCCGTTCCAAACACTTGGTTCATGCAGTGACATGGGATCGGCACTGCTATAAACATAAAATAAAGTAACACAATAAAATTATATACACGCGAGTCAACTCCAGAAATTAAACAATTTAGAAATATAAGTTTGCTCATGTTGTAAAAAAGGAGGATCCACCTAGAGATTTAAATAGGGATAGTTCTTATCCCTGATGGCGGATCTTATTCCCGCAGTTACGCCCCATTACCATGTCAATAGCCATTAATTCCGTCTATTAAATATACAGATGTCGTTATTTCTCATCGACTTCATGTAAATGAATCACTCGTCATAGGGGCACGGAATTAGCACATAATGAAACCGTTATTAAATTACCCACAATACATGTGTGTAATCATCAACAACCGCCATGTTTAAATTACAAAATCTGGAACCGTTAACATTTGCACGAAACAAAGCCTTATAAATTCGCCTATACGAGTCTATATGACATTTATAATATAAGTCGCATATTTGTTCTATAGAAAACTGGGACACCTACATCTTGTGCGCTTTCTCTTTTTTTCCTAACCACCCGTGGTCAATTAAGCCCAACCCTGATACCCATAAAGTAATGTAAAATGTACATATTATATGGACTGCCTCCTGTGATGTATATATGCGTGTGCGTGTGCATTTATAGATAGACCTGTTGGCTAATTGGAAAACAGCCTTCTGAAATGACTGACTGTTTCCGTGATTTTAATTGGCAATCGACACATGTATAAACACAGTGACCTCACAGGAAAAGTCAAATAAGCCATTTTATGTCGTTTTTTAATTAGTCACCAAGTCTTATAAAAGACGCTGGACATATTGATTCCCACACAAATGTGACACAAATATAAAAAAAATAACATATTAAATTGCTATATATAATTCCAACATACTGACTGGGAATCCATATTTTTCTCATAATGTTCAATACAAACACACAGGATACAGCAAAAATTATGTCAGAGGACACGTTGAGAACAGACATTGGTAATTAAGCATGATTTTTATTTAGGGGACGACATTAAAGACCTTCCTTACTCGTTTTTATGCTTACTTTCTAGTACTATATGCACTTTCTAGTACTATATGCACTTTCTAGAACTATATGTACTTTCTAGTACTATATGCACTTTCTAGTACTATATGCACTTTCTAGAACTATATGCACTTTCTAGAACTATATGCACTTTCTAGTACTATATGCACTTTCTAGAACTATACGTACTTTTTAGTACTATATGCACTTTCTAGAACTATACGTACTTTTTAGTACTATATGCACTTTCTAGTACTATATGCGCTCTCTGGTACTATATGTGCTCTCTGGTACTATATGACCTTTCTGGTACTATATCTACTTTCTAGTTCTATATGCACTTTCTAGTTCTATATATCATTTTCTGATTACCTAAGCTGGGAATGGGTTGTCATAACAACATCACCCCCGCCTATTTTCTATAAGTGTACTGGCAATGGAGGCTAGAGAACTATTTCTGAGAACGAACAACGCATAAGTAGCAGTTACAAAAACGTGCTGTTATGCTTGGATGAATGTTATATGTTTGTGTTACTGAGAATACTTAAATACATGTACGGGTTGTTCGTTGTTGTTGTAATTGTTCTTTCTCCGGTCTGTGTGACTTGAATACACAGTTTGAATGTCTTGACAAAATCACATCTTTTTTTGGGGGGTCAAGTACGGAAAACCTGTTTACTTGTGTTGGAAAGAGATTCGGTGCTGCTAGAACGGACACAGTGCAATTCCCGTCAGCTGTTAGAATTATTTTTGGATGGGACCGTTGAAGTTTGAGTTAATTATTTATTTAGTAATAAGTGAAGTATATGGTATGTTTTTTTGCATCATTTTAGGAGAATGGTATATTTATTTATATTCTTATTTCTTCTCTAAATTTTTTAAAACTTCATGCATGTGAGCGAAAAATAGGGACTTATGGGCGTCTCAGGAAACATTAACTGGGACAGATGGCCAGAAATAAAATTGTCCAGGGTAAGCCTAAATATCTGGGGATATCTAGTTTATGAATAGTTTGTGACCAGATTTCAATCGCTAGTTGTTTGTCTTCTATGATCGCGGTTATTGATGTCTGGCTGCAGTTGATCGTCTTGAGTAGAAATGATGCCCAATAATCCTCAGGGAGCAGTACTTTTATAAATATTTGTTTTCAGAATTAACCACATCACTCACTGACTATATCAATGCGCACCGACTATATCAATGCGCACCATCTCTGAATACATGTAACGTAAGATGCAGTGCTCGGATGCTTACTGTACCCAGCTGATTAAAGAATGTTCTTGTCATCTTTTCTAAATCAGTTCTATTTATTAAATGACTGGTTCCAACATTCTTAGAATATGTGGGTTATTAAAAATGTAAATCTTTGCTGAATGTCACATTCCTAAATTACCAAAAAAAATTGTGCGCAAGAATGACAAATATCATTCAGAACAGAAAATTATTTTATTAAAAATGCAGAGATGTCCCAGGAACTCATCTCCGTGCATAAGAAACCACAAAAAACATAAAGAACTAGCGATAGGTGGTCAGATGAAGATGAAGTGTTATATAATAGTAAACCTATACTAAGTGAAAATGGAAAATAATAACATGTAGACAACAAAAACAATGTTAGGTAGCGGCTAGAAGACGCGTATAAGTAAATAAACTGTCACATGACATCTGACAAGTAACGAGTGCTGCAGTAAAGTAACAAAAATAAAATGCCACAAATATTTTAAAAAATATATTAATGTGATATTGTTACTAGAAATTCTAATTACCGAATAGTAAAACATAATATAAACACAATATTAAAAAAGAATTAACAATAGGCAAAGAAACAAGGACTTTTTCTACGTTGTGATCTACCAGGGATCTTTGTCAAGAAACGAGCACAAAGGGGAAGCGAAAATAAAATTATGTTATGAAAAATCTAATCAAATTTGGTTGATTATTTTACGTTGGTTTTACTATTTGCTGGATTATCTAGTAGCAATATTACATTCATATATTATTTATCATTTCTTAGTTTGTTTACTGCTCGACCCTCTATCTTGTTGGATATCCTCTGACAGTTTTGTTACAGATTAGCTGCGATATCTGCTTCTTTAGACCTCGCACATCTAACTTCAGCATGGATTAAAGGCCATTTTGTCTATATGGGATTGGACAACGAAACCCACTCTAAATACTCATGAGTCTCCTCTTACGACATGCATGGGAATAGTGTGGCTATTCTTTGACAGTTTTACGTATCATTCAGAATATATTTTGGTTCTTGTTTTGAAAGTGTGCCCTCAGATGTGATTATTTCCCTTGACACTGTTTGTGAGTTTATGTTTATCCTTCATTAATTGTAATATAAATTTATTTAGGGTTAGGCGTAGATATGTAAAACAAAACTTCTCCTAACACAAACTCTAAGCCTTACCCTGAAAAATTAATCGTTAAATTACTAATTGATAAATATTATTTGGCTAACATTGCCAAAGGAAATAGTTAAATTGATAATAACATCGGGGGGGGGGGGGGGAGAGAGACGAGTTCCAAAACCAGAACCCCTCTGTTCTAAGCGTCTAAAAATAGTCACTTTACATGAAACTTTGTCTATACTGTGCACTCATTTACATCGCTAGTGACATCACGTAAATTGTGGGCATTTAGTGCAGATCTTTGTGACGTAATTAGTGTAACAAGATTTATGGAAAAAAATTACTACTTATGTTAATGGTGTATTCGTTAAAGTGGCATCTTAGCACAATGAAGTTAGTTCTCGGTCAACTAGTAAACTCTACAGCTAATAGCAATCTACTAAATCTTGCTGTACAATGGAGGAAATTCACAACTTTCAATGATGTCATATTGAGTACACATTTTTCTTTTCACGTTCAGTACACAATGACTTCATAGACACCCTATATATTTTTAAAATAACGGGCAGACCAGCGCAAAGAATTATAACAATAAATTCAATTTATGAATATAATGTTTATTCGATAGAATTACGTGGAACGATGATAGTTTTACCTACATCGCCGAAGCACCTGTTTCTACTGAGCAGACAGAAGTCGAAATATATTAAAAATTGGGAGAAACTAATGGCTACTGATTCTGTTTGAAGTGTAAATGTTGATTGGGATGTAAGTTGGTATAACCCCAATTAGACACTTCATAAAGATGCACCTGCGCTTATTTAATCTATTACAGACAGTCACACATACACTCTCAATGTCAATAGTTTCAGTTCTGATGTTGTTTCAACATTCCAAAGCAGATGAAGAGGTTAGAGATCTGATTCTGACTTAATATTTATGAAACGCCTACAAGGAAGCTTTTAGTTCTCATTACATATCTATACGTACCTGTGATGTCTTGGGTCTATATTGAAGCAAAGAATAGCGGTACGCACAAATGTCGTAAGAGGAAACTCAGGGAGATTTAGAGCGGGGTTGGTTGTTCTTCTCTTCTTCAGCGTTCATTCTCAAACTCCCGCTGGATCTCTCGTGTAGAGGACAATGGTCCTACAAGATTTCCAGCAGGATTTAGTCCAGAGAACGGAAATGCGTTGTGTTTTATTTGCGCCAATTGGCCGACACATCCGTCTTCGGCATGCGTTGGTTGTTCCATCCCATATAGTCAGAACGAACTATAAGCCATGCTGAAGTTGTGGTAATGTGGCAGATCTAAAGAAGCAGATATCGCAGCAAAGCTGTAAGCCATGACATAACGCATTTTGTTCTCCGGACTTCATCCTATTGTTCCACTAGAGTTTGAGAACAAAATCAGGAGAAGAAAACCATCTCTATGTATATGTTACCCCATGATGGTAGTGTTTAGGAGATAGTTTCTTTGTCTCCGTTTCGGATCCTTAAAAATACGAGTGATTGTGAAGCAGCAGACAAGGCCGCAGATACAGAAAATCAACATGGATGTGAAATCAGGAGCATAATAATCGACACAGTACTGAAGGAATGGACAGAAAAATGGAAGATCTGTGCAAAGGGGAGTTATGTACTCTCTAAGCTAAACGAAAAATCTTGGTTTTGTCAAATTAAGGAAGAACGGAAAATTCCTGCTAACAAGAAACTATAACGACTACGACTGGGAACATCATAACTTAAAATACTTGAACGAATATGTAAGTGCTTGAAGAAGAAAAAACAATTAAACATTTCTTACTTCACTCTTATATATCCACCATCATTTGAGTAGACACTGTCATAGATTCCACCGCCATTGAGTAGACACTATCATAGATTCCACCATAATTGAGTAGATAATGTCATAGATTCCAGCATCATAAGAGACAACAGAAAAAATGGTTTGCACACATCAGGCAAACTGCTAAGTCACGATGTACATTGTACAATGAAAAAACAATACTACTTCATTGACGTTATATTGAGTACAAACTTTTCTCATTAAAAAATGCAGTATTACATAGAGTGGTGGCTTGCGTGAGAAACCGGTGGACATAAAATCATGACTTTCGCATATACACGATCTTTGTTCAGAATTAACTAGTACTTTATTCGTTGCGTTTCTCATTATTGACGTGATTTATGTTCGTTACTAATTATATACTTGGAATCTCTGGAAAAAAATAGCCAAGCCCGAGCAGCGAATGCACGGAAATAATGAAAATGGACCTTTCAGATCATCTGCATACAGGTTCGTTATAATGGAGTCCGGTCTTGGTAAAATACTAAATCTTCTGATAATTCTAATGTCAGGATGTTCTGCCTGACATAAGAAACCCGGAAACAGGCTTCACAAAACTAAGAAATAAAGATTACGCTAAGATGAAAGAAAAATAAAACAAAATACAAATTCAGGAAGATTGGCAGTAACTGACAGAATTTGTGGTGTTAGCATATCACAGATGTAATCTTTGTGGATTTTTATGACATTGCGAACGCGATTAAATATAAATCAGACGGGAATAGAACATTGTAAAGTAAACAATCCAATATAGGAAATATCTATCACACAAGATCTTAAATTAACCGGACATGTACAACCACTTAACCGGAGTCAGTGAATGGTGTGGGGGGCTGGACAACTTCAGAATGCAAGGCTAGAGGTTGTGTTACACTTGAGAATGGACGTTAGTAATTGACTGTTGCAGGATATTGATGTTATAAGATAATTGTATATCGTATTCCTGCACTAATTAAACTTGTAGTTATTTCACGAATATTAGAACCTGACCAACAACTATAAATAAAAATTTGGTTCTGAGAATAAACACAGCTTAGGCTTAATTAATTCATTGAGCTTTGATATAGCTTAGGCTTAATTAATTCATTAAGTTTTAATCATACAACATCAATGAAAACAGGTCTAATCTACATACAGCCTGTCAATGTAGAATGCATACTACAATGGACCGAGGCTCTCGTCATTTATGAAGACTTGTGAAACGTATGCTTGAATGGAGACAGAATGCCACGTCGGGTCTTTACATGGTCACGAAGTGGCAAGAGATAAAGGGAAAGACCAAAAGCAACACTGAAAAGAACTATCGAAAATGAAATCACAACAGCTGGTGTGAAAATAAAAGATCTGGAACAACTGGCTGTTAGCCGACAAGCATGGAGAGCATGGCCCTTAGTGCCAAGCATGGAGAGCTATGACATCTGCCATATGTGCCAAGTTTGGCACAAGAGGAAAACGATGATGATGATGTGAACTTATGTGGAAATTATCATTCTATAGTGACGTTATTTTACATTTTCCGTGAATTTCCTGTTTACTCACACCTACAATATTCATTGATAAAGAACTATAAAATGTTAACAAATTTGGATATCCCGGGTCTATCATCAACAGCACAGGTGATTTTGCAGCAGAGATCAGAATGAGATTATCAATGGCATTGCAGAAAACATCTGTCTATCTATTGTCATTTCCACTTTCCAGCACAAAAGGAAAAGCGAATCAAGAGAGGAAGGTCCTGGATGGCAGAAGCAGAAGATACACTACTCAGAGTTTGTGAGCTGGAGGAAGTGGGAAGAGGCTGTGAATGGGTGACATTTGGCAATGAGAGAAAATTATTGACAACAGTGGTGATACAGATGGAAAGAGAGTGCCGCGACTGGGCTGCCAACAGAACAGAGAAAATGATCCAAGAACTCATACTGTAGCACTCGAAGCCACACTACACGATAATTTACACAGACGGCTCAATAACGCAAGAAACAAGCAGGTGTGGTTGGAGTTGTGTGGCCTACCAAAATGACAAGAAATTAACGAAAAGTCAGCTGCGTACCCCACTACACCATTGAGTATAAGAATTGAAATAGAAGCGGCGACAGCAGCTCTCACTTGGCTGGCGACGCAACCACCAACAGACTCAGTTATTCTATCGGACTCTCAAAGTATGCTGCGCAAGATAGAAAAGTGTATGATCAGAACTGAATGGGTCACACTTCTCGACAATGCGCAGAGTATTACATGGATTTACTGTCCTAGTCATGCTGGGGTTAGGGGAAACGAAAGAGCCGATGTATTGGCTGGTAAAGCTTTGGTGAACGTCACCAAGATAAGAAGAGACATGGTTGAATTGATTAGAACAGTCATGGATACCCTACGAGAAGACGAGGAGGATGTCGAACGTGACATTGTACATATTCAGAGAATGGTAGAAATGGGAGTAGCTTGATGTGATGGGAGAAAGTGCTCTCTCTCTCTGGAAAGATCAGAAGAACGCGCAATCAGCAACTGACTTGGACACATAGCTTATACACTTTTAGATGGTTGACGGAACGGGAAGCAGAGCATATATGGGAATGCCCCCAGTGATGTGACGCTTGTTCCTATCAAGAATCAAGAAAACCACTTGTGTCGCTCAGGTCCGTGTGGGGAAGTGGGGGTTGTCTGCCCTTTGAAATTTGGGTCGCATTGTCCATGGTCAGCACGCGTCCCTTTAAGATTTCATTGATTCACTCTACCCATTTGTATGTCGTGCGACGTATTTTTTTTTCAAGAACGTAGTCTTCCTTATGAATCACCTGAAATCCCATCGGTCCCTGACAAGTGGTCCCGCTTCATCTAGCGACATGTGCATGCAATACTGAATAGCTCTTGTCCATCGTCGTTTTGGTCGGCCTCTACATCTACTGTCTTATATCGTCTCTTCACACAACACTCCATGCCATCGTGTTTCTTCACATGGCTGAAAGTACTAGTTAACAGTCGCAAATTACAAACGAAAATTTAAACACAACAGTTAGAAAATTCTTGGCACAATACACCTGTAGTTTGCCGTTGCTTTCAGGAGGAACATCCGATTATAAATTACCATATGAGAACACACACACGTTCTCTTCGCTAAATTGGACCGGAAGATGCAAGATCAATAGGAAAATTTAAACATCTACAAATAAAATTAAACACGCGAAAAAATACGGCAGTGGGTTCATTAAAAAAAATACGGCAGTGGGCACATTAAAAAAATACGGCAGTGGGCACACATTAAAAATAAATGTACAACTTAGGAATCTATATTGTTCCATTGAAAACATGTGGTACGGAGACATACGCAATGACGTTCGCAATGGAAACAAAAACAAACTATATTTTAAATGAAATCTAATTCTTCTTCTTCTCGAACCCCAGGATTTGCGAGCGAATTAGCTCTTACTTCCTATGTGCAGTGGAAAGTTTCTCCAATCTTTCTTTCATACGCAGGAAGCTTCAGTTTTCGGCTTAGTGCAATGTATATTGAAGGATTCTTCTAATCAGAGGGGGTAGGGGTATAATGTCACTAGATGAGCTGATAGTTTGCCTGGGTCACCCATTGTTTGTCTTTCCTCCTACGAATCGCTTCGCAGCCAGCCAACTGTTCCTCGTGAAGGAATACCAATCCCATACCTAATTTCTTCAATATGAGCCGTGCTGGGTAGCGGCAACGCTCGAGTTAGACTAAGGGTTGAAACACCTTCTTAGACGATGTGTTGCTTTGCCAAACACGTCGATGTTCTGGAATTTAACCTGTGCATTTCTCACGCACTCGCCTTGCTCACTTGAGGTAACCTTCCAATCCATTGTCAGGCGCGGTCTGTGTATTTTGATTCTTCGCCCATACGTATATTACCTCTAGACGAAGGTAAAATACAAATCTTGGACAAGGAACTTTGCAGTGGCCCCTGAGTACTAAACCCAATTCTCTCTGCATGCGCCGTGTTGGTCAACGACCGACAGTCGAAGTGGGCTTTGTTTATAGTGCCGCTATAGACTTGCGCCATCCTCTACATTGCCCGCATTGTCCAGAGTTCGAGTCTCAACACTGCTTCGGTCAGACGATTGAACCAAGCACTCCCCGATATTTGTTGCATGCTTGTCTTGCCTGCACTCGGAGCTCCGTACCTAGGAGTGCATATTCAAGTTGTGAAATATCATAGAAAGATTCTAAGAATATCATGGACAGAAAGACGTTTCTTTCTGCTCAGCTTCATAACGATTTCTGTTTCTTTCGGCCCGACACATTCAGTTTCAGCATGGCTTCTTCGTCACTATCCTATTAGATAAAATACGTCAACAATTTGTCCAATATCTGGCCCCACTCACACCCTCTCATTGTAAATAACTGTCAATAATCCAGGCACTTCTCTAATAATTATCTCAAATATTTTTATCCATCACCCCCATACAATTTTCCTTTATAAAGCAGATAAAGTTAACATAAAATAATGACTTTTTCAGATATTCAGAAAAATGACTCAAATTGAATCAATTTATTTGGATAAAAAACAGTATTGTTGACGTCTACTTTGACGACATGGTCAGCTCATGCATCTTTAAGCTTTCTTTGATTGTATCCACCAATCTCGTTCTTAATCTTCCTTGTTCCTTGTAGCCCAATCTTTTGCTGTCATATACGCGAAGGGCTGGATATTTATATATATATATATATATATATATATATATATATATATATATATATATATATATATATATATATATATATATATATATATATATATATGTTATGTTCCTCCAGGGCCATAGGCGGCGCATAGGGCAGAAACCATAGCTTTCCATTTCTGTCTTTGTGTTGCCAGGTCTTTCAATTGTTGCGTGTTGTTTAGGTTCATTGACATGCCTTCTCTATTAATGCATATATATATATATATATATATATATATATATATATATATATATATATATATATATATATATATATATATATATATATATATATATATATATATATATATATATATATATATATATATATATATATATATATATATATATATTTGAGTCCTTCTTTCCAAACGTACTCAATAGCCTTCTGCATATTATATAGGAATCCCTCTATAGCGCATTCTTTTATAACAAATTTCCATTTATAACAACACTTTTCAACATCCCCAATTATTTTTATATTATAATCTCTGTGCTGTTTATAGCGAATCTCTGTTATTATATGTATATTTTGTCGGTCGCGAGCAATTTGTTATAACGGGATTTCACATATGAATAACAACATCTGACTGAGCCATTAAACAGTAAGACTCATTTAACCGAACGTCGTAGTATACGACATACTACAACACAACCATGGGGAGATCTGGTTCAACGTAAAATATCATCAAGTATTAGCAAAAACAATTTTCGGCGTATCTGCCGTTTCGTCCACCGTTGTGACTTTGCAGTGTTAGATAAATTGCGCAAAATTATAGATTTCAGTAAAGGTAGGGGGGTTTAAAAGAATTAGAATTAGTTTATAGATTGTTTTGGGAGGGGAGAGAAGGGTTAGAATCAGTGTTTAGCATTAATAATTAATTCTCTAATTATGGTGAAATTGATGTAAAAAGTTCGCTATATGTAACACAACGGTGGACGAAACAGCATTTTTACCCAATTTACACTTAGAAAAAAAAATTCGTAACTCAGATCACGACATATTCACCTCTTGTAATAAACTCTGGTGCGGGATTACATCATGGGAGTGATGCGGTCTGTGCGTGAGAAATATGTAATCATACGCCAGGAGGCGGGGATAAGTAGAAGATTGACAAGATGGGAAAGGCATCTGCACGAAACATGGCTTGGTTAATGAGATGAGGGGAAGGATTTGAACATTTGCCAAAAATATGCTTCTTCTCTCCCCTCTCCCAACCACAAACAAATAAGAGAAATACACTGAATCTACATTTTTATTGAAATTAATGTTTAATTAAAATTGTCTTCGTCTGTTATTGATAAATAATACATAATTATATTTATATCAGATATACCTGTGCGTTTAGAATAAGCAGGCAGAGAAGGAGGGATATGTGCAATCCGCGTACGGTAAAGAGGTACAGTCTTGTGTAGAACTGACTTGAAACTGGCCATGTATGTTTACTAACAAATGAGAACAATCTGAGTTTATAGAATTGTGTGTTTGAACATCCTAGGGTTTAAGTTTGACACTAACTTCTGGCATCGAAAGTTTCGGTGTTTATTTCCCTTGGGAGATCTTCTCGCTCAAAGTTGAATATGTCTACACAGCAAGTTCCATTTTCTGAATAAATACTGGTGTATTTGAAAGATTATCATTGTTCAACGATAGCGTTTTGCGGATATTCTCTCTGTGGGTCTGTACTCCTCCCGTAACTGGTTTAGGGTAATACAGTCTTGCAGGATATGTCCGCGCTCTGCCCACATATACAGAGGCGAAGGAACTAGTCTTAGTCTATTTAAATGACTGCTTAGTCTGTTATGTCCAGGCCTCACGCGGATGATGATAACATGCACAGCTTTGTCAAGATAGTGGCGAACGTCTTGTTTTTTGGCTGGTAGACTTTCCTAATAGCTTTGAAGATGGTCATCTTTTCCTGGTATGTGATTTCTTGTTCCTGTGTTGCTCCGTCTTTTGCTAGCATATCTGCCTTTCATTTTCTGGTATCAGGGACTTTTATTTATCAGTTATATATGTCACCTCTGACTCCTAGTCTAAGGAGCTTGTTTTTGTGTCGTTTTTTCCCAAACTTTGTCAAATGTCTTCTCCATGTCAACCCACACTGCAAGCGTGTTTTTTCCCTTAGTTTGAGTCTTCAATCTCTTGGGCTATGTAGCCGACCCGGTCTTCTGTTGATCTGTGTTGTCAGAAACTACTCTGTTGTGTTGCTATTAGTTGTTTTCCTTCCAAGTGCCACATGAATCTTCTGCTGACCATTCACTTCATTAATTTTCCTATACAGCTGAGGAGACTGACTAGTCTTTAGCTACTTGAGTCGCGTTTGTCTTTTCCTTGCTTTAGAATGGGTACCATGATAGCTTCATGCAATGGGCACTTACCCTGTTCTCCAGCTAGTGTTTACTACCTTTAGAAGCTTTCTCTTTGCTTTAGGCCCCAGTTTCATAAGCATATCTTTGGTAACCCCATCTTTATCTGGTGACTTCTTGAGTTTGAGGTTCTCAAGTGCTTCTTCTAGCTGTTTCTGTAAACGTTGCCAACATTTGCTCTTCTATCACCATGGGCATATCCTTTAGTCCATGGATTTCATTCTTAACTTCTTTTTTTCTCTTTCTTTTGGTTTATCTGGTTCAAGGTTGCATACTTTTTTATGATAATGTTTTCTGCTGCTTTTCCCGTGTGGATTTAAAAAAAATCGTTTTCAAGTGTTATGGATTTATTAGAGGATCGCGGTAGTCTAGTTGATAGTGTGCTTGCTTACTATCACCGGGTTTCAGCGTGCGAGGTTCAAATCTACGCATGGACAAACGAAAATCTGGGTCGTTATTTCTCGCCTGAGCCTACAGTCGTTCCAGCTGTAAATAGGTACCTGACACATGAATTGGGGATGGTAAAGACAGCACAAAGGGAACCAACCTAATAGTTCCTGCGGGTTAGCACATGAAGAGTTATCTTCATCCCCGACTCCAGGTTGCTGGCATGGGACCTACCTTATCCTTATTATTAGTATCCTGTTTGTCAATGAATAATACCGACCTAACATTGCATTCCCCAATACGCCTCATTGTCGTGGATAATGGACACCTTTATTTGTTGCAGTATTTCAGAAGTAATATTAGACACCATAATGTTAATATATATTTATAGTTAATAAAGCTTTCATTTATATCTCGTGTCGTATCTAATTTTCTCAACACTAATTCTTGTATTCATCGCGTTTGTGTGGATTCGATGTGACATTGTGCGAGCTATACCCGTCTATAGACATGATTACGCGTCTTTCTCCATTGTGTCTTTATGAATACGTGTCTCTGTGTTCTGATTGTGTATTTGACGTTATCTCTAAGATCAGCCGTGTACTGGAAAGTATATCAAGACAGCTTGTTCTTCTGTAATCTGTTCTGTCGGATATTACCTGGGAATTACACAATCTAAGTCTGTCGGGTATTACCTAGGAATTACACAATCTAAGTCTGTCGGATATTACCTGGGAATTAAAGAAAGTAAGTCGTTCTTTCAGTCGAAGTTCAAATGTACTGTCTCTTCACCTGTTGTGTCAGTCTAATAGGTGATGCTTCAAACAAGGTAATGAAGTTTTGCTAATTGTACGAAACACACATAGGCACACACACACACACACACACAAATCGACGTTTCGATCGAAAGGCCTTTATCAAGGATCACAAACACATATAAATCAAAAACAACAAGTAGGGACATAACAACTTGCGTTCATATTGCGTTTGTAGTACAAATTTTCGATTTTGTGTCAGTCTAATTCTCTTCATTTGTTCTGTCAGTCTACTTGCTAAGAAATAGAACTCTACCATTTCTGTCCTACACAAAATGTCTTCTCATGGAGTTTATTTTGAAAGATGTACAAATCAGCAGGACTGTAAATACTTCTCAGCAACGAGAGGGATTGTATCTTCCCTCCAAAAAAATAAGAAGAAAAAAAGAAACAAAAAGAAAAAAAGATCAACCATCAGTTTTGTATGCAATTCCCACTTTGTGATGATATTATGTGATGATATTATGTGATGATATTATGTGATGATATTATGTGATGATATTATGTGATGATATTATGTGATGATAACTAACTAACTAACTAACTAACTAACTAACTAACTAACTAACTAACTAACTAACTAACTAACTAACTAACTAACTAACTAACTAACTAACTTAATGAAGTTTTACTAATAACTGGTAACACATAACATTACTTCACACACAAAATGACGTTTCTATCACAACGCCGTTATCAAGGGCACATTCATAACATAAACATGACGAGTAAGAACAGCACTATTTATATTCAGATTCACTTGGAGAGACACTAAACTTGATTGTGTCTTAGATTTTCAGATCGTGGAAACATATCACAGTAACAATAACAATAGACAATCTCATAGCAAGAATGGAACCGGATAACTAGAACAGGCATAACAAATATACATGAGAAAACATAACTTCATATAGATATTGTCATACAGATATGGTCAGTCATGGAGGTACAAACAGGTTGTACAGTGTTCACCTGTCAGGTAAAAGTCGGTAATATATTTTATATTTGTGTGCTTTTGATCGCATCAGAGTCATGGATGCATCTCGGAGACCTTAAGAAAGTTCCGACCAAACAACTTATTTATATATCTACGATCTTCCATTCTCGATCACCTTCGCCGAGCCGTCATTTTATGTTGACTTAGAAAATACTCTAGTCATGAGTGTGCACGCTGGTAATACATATTTGAAAACAAGTGTTGGGGATGCCGTAGTAACGAGAGAACGTTCACGAAGATATTTGTTATGCTTCAAGTATATCTAAGTCTTCTTCTAATTGAAATTTAGATCTGTTGTTCTTTATTAGATAAACGAAGAAACTGGTGGTATAATGGTTAGTGTACTTGTATAACGTAAGTGAAGAAACTGGTGGTATAATGGTTAGTGTACTTGTATAACGTAAGTGAAGAAACTGGTGGTATAATGGTTAGTGTACTTGTATAACGTAAGTGAAGAAACTGGTGGTATAATGGTTAAGTGTACTTGTATAACGTAAGTGAAGAAACTGGTGGTATAATGGTTAGTGTACTTGTATAACGTAAGTGAAGAAACTGGTGGTATAATGGTTAGTGTACTTGTAAGGCATTCTAAGGGGATCCCCCTAGTATAGTAATTAAGCTGTTTGTCTTGTGTTCAAGAGGTCATAAGTTCGAATTCGGCTCGTGTAGTCTTATTTACAAAGTGGATTTTTCTGTGCTCCCTGTGGGTTATCACTTGAAGTTACATGCTATGAGTGGTACTTTCTGTAGGCAGCATACCGCTTCGTTGGGAGTGTTGGAGTACATGTTGAAAACCGAGTACAGTGAAGTAAGTCCTCTACGACTTCTGAACCCTTTTTAACTTGTACATACGACATCATGACTAGGGTATTTGATTTTGCGTCTGTTTTCAAACTAACACTGGATCTCTCTTGCATTCATCTTTGGGAAGTGATACTATTTGAGTTGATAAGTTTTCAATAATATTTGGGAAGTGATACTATTTGAGTTGATAAGTTTTCAATAATATTTGGGAAGTGATACTATTTGAGTTGATAAGTTTTCAATAATATTTAGGAAGTGATACTATTTGAGTTGATAAGTTTTCAATAATATTTGGGAAGTGATACTATTTGAGTTGATAAGTTTTCAATAATATTTGGGAAGTGATACTTTTTGAGTTGATAAGTTTTCAATAATATTTGGGAAGTGATACTTTTTGAGTTGATACGTTTTCAATAATATTTGGGAAGTGATACTATTTGAGTTGATAAGTTTTCAATAATATTTGGGAAGTGATACTATTTGAGTTGATAAGTTTTCAATAATATTTGGGAAGTGATACTTTTTGAGTTGATAAGTTTTCAATAATATTTGGGAAGTGTTACTATTAGATTTTTCCCGCAAATTGAATTTGTTGACGACACAAAATGACTTGAAAATACGGGAAAAGTCAAATAGGGTCAATCCAACAGGTCCTGGACACATCAACAAATTACAACAGCTCAAGAACACAATATAAAATACAACAGCTTAAGAATACAACAGCATAAGAACACAACTGGTCAAGAATACCGCGTAAAAACAGCTCAAGAACACAGCATACAAAAATACAACAGCTAAATAAGACAACAGCTCTAGTTAAAGGAACACAACAGTTCAAGAGCACAACAGTTCAGGAACACAGCAGCTCGAAACCACAACAGCTCAAAAACTCAACAGGCCAAGAACAGAAAAGTCCAAGAACACATTACTTGAACACGGCAGTTCAAAAACATGTTACAGGAACACAATATCTTGAGAATACAGCCGCTCAATGGCACATCACTTAAACACGACAGCTCACAAACATATCACCAGAACACAACAGCTCGAATAAACACCATACGAACACAACAGCTTAAGAACACATCATAACACAACAGTTCAAGAACACATCATAAGAACACAAGAGTTCAAGAACACATTGTACGAATACAGCTGCTCAAGAACACAACAGCTCAAGAACACAACAGCTAAAAAACGCAACAACTCAAGAACACATCCTTAGAATACAACAGCTCAAGAACACATCCTAAAACACAACAGCTCAAAAACACAACAGACGAAGAACACAATACCCAAGAACATATCACTTGAACACAGCAGCTCAAAAACACGTCACAAGAACACAATATCTTGAGAGTACATCAGCTCAAGAACACAACATAAAAACACAACCGCTCAAAAATATATCTCCAGAACACGGCAGATCAAGTCCACATAACAAGAACACAACAAAACAACCCAAACACGCAACAGCACAAGCACACAGAAGCACAGTAATACAACAGCTGAAAACGTCTCTGAATCTCTCCTTTGTCAAGCAACTAATTTCATACTAAAAAGATAGAACAAATGATACAGTCAAGAAAGCATCACATCGTGGCCAGGTGCAAGAGATTCTAATCGTGCCTAGAGTGTCAGAATTTTTCCAGTTTGATCTAGGTATACGCCGAGTAACACTGTTTGTGCAAGAAGTTCTGGTAATCATACAATCGTCCTGAAAATATCCACAGCTTGACTTAAAGAGGACAGGGCCTCTAATGGCTTCAAGCCCCGAGAAGATAACATAACCTCAAAGATCATAGCAGGTGGAATAGTTTTACTCAGATTTTATTTATGTTTTCTATATTTTTCCCCAACTTTTCGAAGTATTTACGTTCTGCGGCAACTTGAAACAAATGTTTGAAGATTAAGAAGTAGTGTTTTGATAATATATACTCTTAAATGAAAGCATCTTCTGTGAAGTTATTGACACCTAAATGATTTGTAAAAAAATAAATAATTGTTACGATGGTTATACCCATCTTTATATGGACTTTGGTATGAAATATTTTAGTTGGCAATTGTCTGTCCCCATGTGAATGATGGTTGATCGTATTCACACTTGCCGTTAAGCGTAGAGGTTGGAGCTTAAGTTCTTGTTTTAAGCCCAGATGTGTCGCTTAGGTTGCATTAAGTGCATGCATGTTCAAGACTATCTTTATGTTTTCTATCTACCGTTTTCTTATCTATGATGTTATGCCAATATATTTTAGTATCAAGTTTAAATATGGATTAATTTGTAGATACAGTTTGATTGTTGTGAAGACATGTTATCTTGTTGTGTTGTGATACATTGAATGTTGTGAACACATGTTATCTTGTCTTGTTGTGATGTTGTGATACATTGATTGTTGGTACACCAAATACTACAATGAAGTAGTAATGCTATTTAATATTCAATCAAATATTAAAAAATAAATAACAATAAAAAGGAAAACCGACTATTTCCAATAATAGCAATATTATTATACGGTACGCCTCTCGGCATGGTATCTCCGACTTCAGCACCAGTGCTTGTTTGGGTATGACAGTGGTCCTGCTTGATATCAGGGATAGCCCGACACATTTTACAGTCTCTTTTTGCGAGACTAAACCACATTTTTGCGAGACTAAACCACATTTTTGCGAGACTAAACCACATTTTTGCGAGACTAAACCACATTTTTTGCGAGACTAAACCACATTTTTACGAGACTAAACCACATTTCCACTTTAAAAAGTTGGCCTCGAAGGGGTTTGTAGATATGAAATTATTTCTATTTTGTTCGATTATTTTTCAAGTTAATTATAATTGAATAATTATTGTGATTATGTTTATTCTATTTAGATTTTACTTAAAAACAACAATCACACTTTTCGCACTTGAACATACAATTATGAACTTTCGAAGCAATACTACCTCCTGCAGAATAGAAGGAAGTAGTACGTAGAACAGAATGTAATGAGGTCATGGTTTACAGCTATGCTGTGATATCTGCATCTTTCGATATGAAACATACTATTTTAACGTTTTTCTGGGTCAATTGGACCCTATATAGGATTGAACAACTAACTTCACCGCGTTACCTACTTAGTCGCCTCCTACGACATGCACGAAAAGTAAACAGTGCTGTTACTCTTCACTGCTATTTCGGGCTTTGGCAATATAGGGCAACAGGATATTTGAATTCTTTTGTTTGTTCTTTATTGAGAGCCAAAATGGCTGTCGTAAGGACAGACCAGCAAACATACAAATATCTAACTCTGAGTATATGTGGATTCTATGTCAGATGTCTGACTATATGTGGATTCTATGTCAGATGTCTGACTATATATGGATTCTATGACAGATGTCTGACTATGTGTGGATTCTGTGACAGATGTCTAACAGACTATTTGTGGATTCTATGCCAGATGTTTAACACACTATATGTATATTCTACGACAGATGTTCGCTTTGCAGTCACCACAGCACACAGCGGAGAGGCGCAGCAACACAGATCTAAAACTCGTCTTCATCGCCTGTGGTGGATTGCTATTTCTTATTATAAATTACTCTTCTGGCGCCCGACATACATGGGTCTCTGAGAGAAGATCTGATGATATTTGAGGCTTGTAGTCATCGCTTGCGGTACATATCCTGCAGGACTGCAATACACTAAATCAGTTAATAGAAGAACACTGGCCCACAGCGATATACACAGAAAGCTGTATGGCAACACTGATGAGCTTTCAAATATAGCAACATTTATTAAAAAAACAGGACTAGTTATGTAGACATGGGAAACTACGAACGAGAAGAAGAAGAAGATCTCGCTTGCGGTGGACAGTTATTTACTTTTATAGGTTTTCTCTTGTCGCTCTTCATGCATGTGCCTCAAAGAAAATGTTTTATTTGAGGCCTGTCTACGTTACCGTTGATGAACAGCTGTTATTTATTATTATAATGAATCAGCATGCTGGTATCAATGTCTGCTGGTATATAGGTATCTGCGGCAAGACTTTGCTGATAAATCATATATGTTTTTGGTTCTTGTCTGTATTGGCCTCACAGCACGTTCGGCATTCCCATAAGTGTTCCTCCCTCTGTTTCAGCAGCCATCTGACTCGATGGTGTTTCGAGTCTAATGCCACCGAAACAGAAGTCGACATCAGGGCACAACTCTAGCCCTTGCTATCAACAGGTTTTTTGATGTTCCGCCCACCCACTCCGTGCCCGTAACTAGTTCAAGGAAAACGTCGATCTGTTGGAATAACATGGTAACTGTTATCGAAGGTTACGACTACGACTCTGGTCTGTAACGCGTGCCTACCTATTTGATTATTTCCCTTGCTTATATTTATCATTTATTAATTTAAATATACACTGATTTATGGTTAGCGATAGTGTTAGTAATGTAAAATGCACCTCTCCTAGCCCCAACCCTAACCCTAAAATTATTAATATGTAAATTAATTATTGATTATATGTTGATACAATATTTAAATTAGTTATCCCTAAAATAAGCTGGTAGGCACGCGTTCCAGAAAAGTTAGGTTTTCTTACAGAAATGCAATCATATTATGTTTTCTGTAACATTACATTACACCGACCCAAGAAAGACATGCATCCATTACATAGACATGTAAGCAATTGATGACTAATAGGAACGGATGATTAAAAACATTCCATTTTGGGTTGATCCAGAATTTATTTTGAATTAAAGAAACATTAATAAATATGGCGGAGAGAAAAAACAAATACTGGTGAAGAAGTTCTCGATCAAAGGGAGAGCAGAAGGAAGGAAACAAGGGAATTAATTGAAAGAACTAAAGCTAAAGATTCCTTAAGTGTTTCAGATCTGGTAATAGAATAATATGTTTGTTTGAATGTATACTCGCCAGGGAAGTAGTGAAGACGTGGTAGGTCCTACAGCTAATGTTTGAAGGTATTCTTCTTCTGTTACCAACACGTGAGTGAGTATGCCACGGAGTGTGTGGGCAAACATAAGTTTTAAAATAGCGAAGTAAAATATACTACATGAAATATACAGTGAGACACAATATGGACATTGATTGTGAAAATGTGTGTGGATAGATGGTGTGTGTGTGTGTGTGTGTGTGTGGGTAGGATGTGTCTGTGAGCAAGGATAGGTAGTGTATGTGTGTGTAGATAGGTAGTGTATGTATGTGTGGATAGGTAGTGTATGTGTGTGTGGCTAGGTAGAGTATGTGTGTGGGGATAGATAGTGTGTGTGTGTGTGCGTGTGTGTGTGTGTGCGTGCGTGTGTGTGTGAGGATATGACTTACCTGTTACAATGCTTCCGTCATTCTTGAAAAGTGTTGGCCTGTAAAAAGATACAAATAATAAAAGATAACTCATCGAATCAACATAACTCATTGAGTCGTTAATATCGTCATATTCATAAACGTTGTCATAAGCGTCTCCGCTACCGCCGCCATCGCCAACCTTATCATCACCCACGTTATTCTCACGATGGCCAGCCGCAACTTCGTCCTCATCATCATCATTGCAGCTATTACAATCGCCGACGCCGCCGACACCATCATCGTAACCATCACCATCATCACTATAAATCATCATCAAAATAAAAGAAATCTAAATGACTAAGAAGTCTCAGAATGACTGTCACATATTGCAGAATATTCACATTAACTCTTTGCTGACTAGAAGTCACTAGAGGTCTTATCTCAAGCAGAACAAAGCAGTTGCCATTACCAACACCGGTTAAAGTGACAACTCCCTAGAATAATATTACCTGTTGTATTCTTCTTCTTCATTGTTCATTCTCAAACTCCCGCTGGAACTCTTTTGTAGCAGGACTACTAGATTTCCAGCAGGATGTAGTCCAGAGAATGGAATGCGTTGCGTCGCCGTTTTATTTGCGCCAATAGCCCGACACATCCGTCTTCGGCGGGTTTCCTGTTGTATAAGGTAGAGGTTCTCAGAGTTCGGCAAATGCCCCGGCCGACCCGCCCCTCCCACTGCATTCTTACCTCGAGCCATCACCGTATACTGGGAGCTACAAATAAAAAAAATGGTAATCGGAGGACGTGTCACCGAAAGAGAGATGTTTGGACGATATTTATTCAGTATAAGTCAGGTTTTTCTCTTCCATGTCAACATTAATACGTTCTTACTTGACATTTTTTATTGTGCACGTAGTGTTGACATAAACCTTTTAGTCGAAACGACATTTGTGTGTGTTATTATGTGTGTTTCAAGTAATTAACATTTAAAATAGTTGATAACGATATGCATGATATGCGCTACCGTCTTGTTCGTTCTCAAATTCCTGCAGATTGGCAGGACGTAGTTCGCAAAACGGAATGTGAAGTAGTATGGTTTAAGTTTCGCTGCGATTTATGCACCTTTCGGCCTGACACATCCTAGTTTAGCACGGATTCTGTGTCACTTTGACCTTATATGTGCTCGGACAGCAGAAAACCCCACTTTGAAAACCTTCTTAGTCGATTTTTACGGCATACATGGCAGGTAAGAATCTCACTAGTGTTTGTTTTCCTTTCGAACCTTGACCGGGTATGCTTCAATTCATTATCATCATTAAACAGTCCACACAAAAATGTCTTGAATAAAGTTGACACGGTTTTATGTTTGAAACCACGAACAATAGTTTGTCCTGAAAGGGCTGCCTCGAAAGATCATCTTCCCTAAAAGAGTTGCCCCCAAAGATAATGTGTTATGAACTGGTTGCCGCTGAAGACAATTTGTTATGAAAGTGTTGCCGCGAAAGATAGTTTCTCATGAAAACGTTGTCACGAAAGATTATTTGTCCTGAAAGGGGGCTAATGCCGAAAAAAGGCTGAGAACCATTGATGTTAGAGACTACCTTTAAAACAGTGTTTCCTAATGTAGGGTCCACGTTCCACAAGAAGGGGGGGGGGCAACTTGCTTGTTCAATTGGGGGGGGGTGGTAATTCAAATATTCAGAGGGCCAACTCATGGAGAATGGGAATAATACACTTTGTGAATATTAATATATATTTATGTTATATTGGGGGGGGGGGGGAATCATAATTATTTAGAAAGACTTATGTGGGGAATGATGGCAATCACTAGTTGAAAATACATTACAAGAGGCACATAATACATAAATGATAAAAGCAAATGTCCAAGTGCAGAAACCAAGTACCAGGTCAGAAGATTGGGTGATTGTGTTCATCACACTAAAGAGCAGAGGTTACAAAGAACCGACACGACCAAATTTTTGATGCACTCAGCGACACTCATTGGAACAGTGTTTCCCAAAACTTTTTTTTTTGTTACCATGCCCCCACCTAAGTCTTTCTAAAATTCTGATTGCACCCCTCTCCCCTCCTTTTATGTAACATATACATATTTGTATATATTCAAAAACTGAATTATTCCCCAAATGAAGCCTAATTACAACTTGTTTAAATTTCCCCCTCCTCCTGTGAGCCGTGGGCCTCACTTTGGGAAACACTGCATTAGAACCTATAAACCACAGTTAATGTGAACGTATCGACACTCGCTAGAACCGACAGCACGACATTTATAAGAATCTAGAAAATCATCGCTTATGACGGTACCTCCTGTTTGAGGATAGTATATATTTATATACATTTTGACTAAACTCACCCTTTCCTAAGATGAGAATATTATATATATATATATATATATATATAATTTGAATAAATGTAAACGTCCAATAGAAAGAGAAAAGAATGAACACTGCGTAGATTCGTTTCTGATGACGATTGTCCATCAATGAAGCTGTTACATAAAATGATTGTTGATCAATGATTTTCTCTCAAATGTGTCAAAGTTGCTTTGGAGACAAATATTTTCATTGAGTTGGTATTACTTATGTCTGATCAATCTCAGATTTCCCTAACATAAGATTTGTATACCCATTGACTGCAACTTTTTCCCAGTAGAAGACTTCTGTACAGATATAAACACGACTTCATTCTTACGTTTTTGATTGTTGTCGCGGTTTTCTTTGGTCACTCTATACTTGGAATCGCCTGCCAAATATAGACAAGGCCTACCAACGAAAACCCCGGAAATAATAAAAATTAACCTTTCAGGTCATTTGTACACAGGCCTGTTATACCGAAGCCAAATCATGCCTTGACTAAGAACATTTAACTTGAGTCAAGAATTTCCCATAGTCAACGTTACTACTAAAATGAATAGGATATTCAGCATTCATTCTCAAACCCTCGCTAGAATCTCTCTTGTAGCAGGACAATGATCAGACTTTATTTCCAGCACTGATCAGTGTCACGGAGTTGAATGGTGACATGAGTCAGTATTCTGTGGTTAATGGCATGAAGATACCGGCAGAAACGGTCACACGATGTAGACCAGAGATGAAGCTTGAGAATCGGATCACATCGTTGCTATTTAGCTTTATTGACATATATTGGCAAAACGTAGACATATTCCTGTTTATTTAGCTGTATTGACATATTCCGGTTTATTTAGCTGTATTGACATATTCCTGTTTATTTAGCTTTATTGACATATTCCTGTTTATTTAGCTTTATTGACATATTCCTGTTTATTTAGCTTTATTGACATATTCCTGTTTATTTAGCTTTATTGACATATTCCTGTTTATTTAGCTGTATTGACATATATTGGCAAAACGTAGACATATTCCTGTTTATTTTGATGTAGACCTGAGAATGGAAATGTGTTGTGTCGCCGTTTGCTTTGCTCCAATGGCCAGATAATCATAGACGATGAAGGATATTATTATATAATGAGTCAAATATTACCTACGAATTTAATTCTATTAAAGATTGTTATTTCCAAGAACAAAAATGTAAACATCGACACTAAAGTTGCATTATACAAGACTATTATTATTCCATCACTATGCTACCAGTGTCAAACCTCGACAATGTAAACACCATATGTAATGTAATAAGACAAAAGCAAAATAGTGACAACAGAAATGACATGTCTACGAAGAATATTCGGAGTGTCATTAAGAGATAGAATTAGAAACGATAACATCATACAGATAACCAAAACAATACCAGTATTGGAACACATCAAAATACAACAGATCAAGTGGTTTTCACACGCTTCCAGACTACCGACAGATAGCATGCCATGACATATAGACATAACGGTTATAAAGGCAGAGGCAGACCATTTAAAAGATGGATCACAGAAATCAAAGAAGCCACAGGAACAAGCTTACAAACAGCGCACAAGAAGGCTATCTCCAGAGAACTCTTCCACCCCTGACGCCGCAACGCAAACAAGGGCCACATCGTATATATAGATAGATAGAAAGATTGGTTCAATATAATATTATATAAATATACATAAGTATTGTTTTTTATCTACTTTTGCTATAAGGCGTTGCATGATTGAATGCCTATCGTTTTTTTTGGCTATTGTATGTTTGCTTGTTTGGTCTGATGTTATGATGTCATGTTTCCGGACTCTCCTGAAATCTCCCAAACTCTTCCTTATGACTCTCCTGAAATCTCCCAAACTCTTCCTTATGACTCTCCTGAAATCTCCCAAACTCTTCCTTATGACTCTCCTGAAATTCACCGCGGTCTTTTACAAGTTGCCCCGATTCCTCTAGCGACATCAGCACGCATTTGGTTGGTTGATATGCAGATATTTTTTGTCACGTTTTGTCTTTTTGTATTTTATTTTAACAGGTTCGAGTTTTAACTGTATCATGTTAACTGTATAATGTTAGCTGTATAATATTAACAGTATAGTATTAACTGTAGAATGTTAACTGTAGAATGCTAACTGTATAGTGTTAACTGTAGCATGTTAAATGTATAGTGTTAACTGTATAATGAATCAGCCAATTATGACGTGTATCTAACTTTGATTTACGTGTATGTCGCTTGTGTTCTAGCCTGTCCCTCAAACGTGTTTCAGAAGTAGGTGCAGCTGCGCACAATTACGATCCCCATGCACCACGACCCTCTACCACATTTTCCCAGCAATTTTAAATAGAAGTCTTTCACTGAGGCCTTCCTTGATGGAATGTCTTCGCTGGAGTGATCTTCTTTTAGCACTCTTCCATACCGTAAGTTCGCCAAATAATAATTGCTGTGCAATACTGTGATATATATATATATATATATATATATATATATATATATATATATACAAGCCTGTGTATGTTTATATATTGTTAATTGTGTATATTTATATGCATGTATATTTATGTATATTTGTATATGTATATAAATATACTATGTATAGTCATATATATCGCCGGTGTGGAAGCAGGGACCTGGACTTTCAGTTCATGGTGCAAATAATAACGGAACTGTCTTTCCAGTAATGTTGCAGTAGGCGACTAAGGACAGTTGGGGTGGGCTGATAACATGTAACTGGTAAAAACATCTTTGTCACATCTTGTGTCAGTCTCTTACTTGTGTCTTCTGTCCAATAATTCCCATGGAGGTTGGAGTAATACGGACAGTGCACCTTTGTTCTTTTGTAGCATACTCATATGTGACGGAGAATGTGACATTACTCCAAATTGGAAACAAATCTCTTACAGAATAATTATGAGAATGCTGGTCCAGAAGTGTGTGATTTGCTGCTGGCAGGACTTTGTAATCAGGTATACTGGTGCACTGGACTAGCTCTCTTCGGGAACCGAACATTCATAAATCCTTCTCCCCACACCATACACAGCTGTGTCATTTTAGACAACCATATAGAAGTTCGGTGTTATCTCTTACACAACTGAGAAATTCGGTGTCACCTCTCCACACAACTGAGAAGTTCGGTGTCACTTCTTTACACAACTGAGAAGTTCGGTGTCACCTCTTTGCACAACTGAGAAGTTCGGTGTCACCTCTTTACAAAACTTTTAGACAACCATAGAAGTTCGGTGTTATCTCTTACACAACTGAGAAGAACATGTTCTATTGTTGGAAAGGATGTGTTTTGTCAAGAGCTACATGTGTCAAGATATATCTTGCACTGCAAATATATGAGAGATCGCAGTTGACTGCAAGATACATAAATACAGTGGCACCCGTTATAAGAGCTTGGTCTGCGTCGATAAAATATTTATATAATAGAAATTCGTTATATACAGTGCAAACAATATATAATAAATCTAATTTGGGATTTTGAAAAGTGTTGTTATTTAAGGAAATATGTTATAACATAATGTGGTTTAGAGGGATTCCACTGTATCTTGAAAACCAATGCATTGAAAGAATGAGATTATATTACAAAATCCATGCGTGCATGAATAAAACATATAGCTTCATAACTCTCTGGATGTTCACGAAAGCTTTCACCTCTACCATCAGGTGTGATTGATTACGTGTCATGGCTGATTTCTGTTGTATCAGTGGTCGAACAAATGATAATATAATATGAATTTTGTCCGCTAGCATTTTCACAGATTCGTGCTTTATCCTAGTCATGACCAATCAAACGTTTTCTGTGATTAGTGCAGATAGAGGCATGTACTACTGATTCATGTTTGTTGTTTGTAAAAAACAAAAGTGGTAGAATATCCTATTCAGGATGAAGCCCATCAACCTAGCGTTATTTTTTTTTAGCTGTGATGATTTTCTTGGCAGTAGTATCGTAGCTTAACATTGCTTTCTTCTTTGTTCTTCGGGCAGTTATCATGCTACAGCGCCAATAGCTTCAATGAATTGTGTAATTCGCTTCAGGTCATCCATGAAATCCCTCAGGTTTGGAAGTAGGCTATATGTTCTCCCTCTCGTCTTGATAAGTGGGCATGCATGAATAATGTTTCTGCTGACTCTGGGCTCAGTTGTGACCATTGACGATACTATAAGACCTAGCTGCAAAAGATAAACAGGCCTTCATTCCGTACATTTTTTTTAAATTATTGCCACGATTTCCATTGGTTACTATTTATATACTTGGAGTAACCTTGACATGCGACTCCAAGTATATAAATATTGACCAACGGATACACAGAAATAATCAAGAAAAGGAAGGAATGAAGGCCTAATTAATTCAGAAAACAAGTATTTTACCTCTAATCGGTCACGGCTCAGTCCACAGTTGCACAGACGTATTTCCCTAATTTTCAGTTTTCTGAACGTGGAACTTTATGATGTGGCCAATTCGTAGCCTGAAGGCAATGGTTTATTCCTTGCTTGACATCTGATGTTAGGGTTCATATTCTAAGCTGCTCTGATACGCAGGTATCTGCTGCGGTATTTGAACCTGGTACCGTGGCTAGGTAGCCTAGTGGATAGTGAGCTTGCTTGCTATCATCTGGTTACACCGTGCCAGGTTCGTAACCACGTCCGGACATTAAAAAAAAATTCGGGTTGTGATTTCTCACTTGACACGACCACTCCTCCAGTCGACTCAGCTGTAAATGAGTGCCTGACGCATGAGTTAGGGAAGGTAGAAAAACAGCAAGAAAGGGAACTGGCCACCCCAACTAATAGTTGCTGCGGTTTAGTACATGAAGAGTTATCTTCATACCAGACGGAAAATGCCATGGGACCTAACTTTTACTTTACATTATGTGCTGAAACAGAATCTGTTCACTGATATTTCATGAACGTTGTCTACTTCTGTGGTCGTTCTCAAGCTCCTACAGACTATCAGGATGATGTCCAAAGAACGGAATGCGTTGTGTCATGGCTTACAGCATGGGTACGATATCTGCCCCTTTCAGCCTCACACATCCCAGTCCAGCATGGTTTCTGGGTCACTGTGTCACTTTATGGGGTGAGAAAGCAAAATCCAACCCCAAAACCTCTTTAGTCGTCTCTTACGACCTATATGGCAGGTAACAATGTCATTATTCTATGCTTCCGGTTCGGGGTGCGTCAACTGGTGCGCTTGTACAATCTTAACAGCGAGCCTTACATAACAGTCATAACCTTTCAGCTTGAAATAATGACTGTTTAATTATATGGAAATCACGCTGTAAAATGACAGGACACCAATAAATGTACATGAATATTTGCTGTAGTAAATCTAGCTATATTCAAAAAAAGCAACGTAGATAGATGGCGTGTGTCGGACACTAGAATACATTCATAAAAAAAGATCATGCATTATCTGCGTAAAACCTGTATAAATTCATTGGAAGAAATGGGGTGCAAAGGGAACGCATTGCTCTAGGCGGACCCAGGGTTAGCAGATAACCAAGATCCCAAATGTACCTCCACGCGGTGCACCCTGGAAACAGAAATACAGCAGCTCGAGCTGATTCTGGCCAAATCATTTGGGTATTGTGTCCGAGAATGTGGAGGTAACAGATGGAAAGAGATTTGACTGCACAAGAGACAGACAATATCTCCGACACCACCAGCATCACAACATATAGCGACACTGTCGACATACAGTGAAGCCAGTCAGTCCAGTCCGAACAGTGGAGGGGCGGCCAATGTAAAATGCACGTAAAGGTAGATGCATGGCGAGAGACAAATAGATTTCATACCGAGTACAATGAAACAATGAAAGGGCAGAACAGCGCTAGAGGGCAGCGCGAACTGCAAATAGTGAAAAGTCCCTAGGAAAGGGGAACTACAAGCTCCGTCAGCTCGAGACGAGCATCTAGTTACCTGTGTTCCTTACAGGCAGAGACCCAGACCCATTCATTGGCGTCTGGTAAAGCAAGAAGACCTAATCCAACTCTAATGTCGAGCCTTCCTAAACCGGAAATATGCTCGCGAAGAGAAAGGGTTCTGTACCCAATGGGCTTAGGCAACAAAGGGACAACGATGGTAGTCCTGGTCCAACTCTACTGTCAAGGTTTCCTATACCGGAAGTACACTTGCAGAGAGAAAGGGACCCGATGAGCTCAGGCACAAAAGGGACAACGATTTAGCCCTGGCCCAACTCTACTGTCAGGTTTTCCTACACCGGAAATACACTTGAAGAAAGAAAGGGTTCAGTACCTGATGGGCTCAGGCGCTATTGGGACAAGGACGCTCAGCTCGAGAATGCCTTGCTCTCAAACGCGTGGTGTGAGACTCGAACTTGGACAAGGGGTACACGATGTCGGTGAATGACACCTCGGCTAAGAGGGCGAAAGAGCCAGGGTCCAACTCCTCTGTTGAGTTCTTCCCATTAAGGAACCAGGCTCACGGATGAGAAACGGTTCAGTACGCAATGGGCACAGGCACAGCACGTCCAATTACACGAGGCAAGTTCATAGACACGTGCGAGTCAGACGAGAGTAAAAAATCGTCTGGGCGAAGAGTCGCCACTACGCGTGCCTGGATACAGATATAGAGGCTGTCACAGGCTAAGGGTAGCCCACCCGACATGTCAAGGCATGCCGAAATCGGATGTGCTAGGCCTACAAGGCGCATAACGGTGGCACAACGTAATCACGCTCCCGGCGGAAATCGCACGGATATCCGTGATGGCTATAATAACAAACAAACATTGGAAGAAATAGACAAAATTGTACAGTTTAAAGTAAACGTAACGTTTTAACGCACGCATTACATTGTTATAGGAACATGAACACCAAAACTGCACTGTATAAAATAATCATCATACCATCACTATGCTACCAAAGTTAAACGTGGACGCTAACAGTAGAATCCAAAAGAAAATGTGTTACAACAGAATTGACTTGTCTACGTAGAATCCACGGAAAAATAATAAGAGACAGAATCAGAAAAGAAAACACCGGAAGACTAACACACACAATGCCAATCCTGGATTACATCAGAAGACAACAGATTAAATGGCTTTTACATGCGTCCAGGCTGCCATCAGACAGTGCCCCACGAAAAACATTACTATATAGACACGATGGATACAAACCCATGGGCAAACCTTGCAAACGATGGATTAAATAAATAGAAGAGTCAACGAAAACAAACATATGAAACACACAAAAATATGTAGAAGCATATAAAGAATAAACATCAAGTAAAAAAAGACGATAAGTGCGGACAGAAGACAACTGAACACAAGAAATTATAATTAAAGCATGCGTAATTTCTATTTAAGAGTGATGGCAGTTGCTCTACTAAGGGTTGGAAAATAATATCAAGGAAATCAGATACGCGCTCAGTGGGACAAGAGCAAGCAAAAAAACAATGGGTCTACCAGGATTCGATTTTTTTTGAGAACTTTAGGAAACATGTAGAAAACTGGTCTGCCTAAACCTCTTTCATCGATACAAAGAGCCTTAGTACTGGTGGGGAGGTTGTTAAAGCGGATAAGAGTTTTTACAGTATTATTGACAACTTTATTATTAGGCACTGTAAAGTCAGAGGTACGTGCTGTGTAAACTGAGGGCTTTCATAGTTGTTTGTGGACCTCCTGTAGGTAAAGCCCCTAACGCCACACAACTACGGAACCAATCTTGTCAGCTGATTTAATGGCAATGGCATCAGGCACTGCTATAAACTGTGCACTAATTACATGTGTAATTTTCCATGTTCATCTTCGCTTGCGAAGGAGGAACACCATCATCCTCAAATAATGATTAAATTTGAATGATTATTCAATAGGTTGTCAATAGGTGTATAATATAGTGGTTGCACATTACTTGTCTTTTAAAGCTATCGAAAATGTTTGAAGAACGGGCAATTTACATATTCAAAAGGTTTTTTTAAAACAGGCAATCATGCCGAAATCGGATGTGTTAGGCCTACAAGGCGCATAACGGTGGCACACCGTAATCACGCTCCCGGCGGAAATCGCACGGATATCCATGATGGTTACAATGGAGCAAACGCAAAACAAACAAACAAACAGGCAATTTATATATTCAATAGCTTTGGAAGTGGTAATTTATATATTAAAGAAACATTAGAAGAGAGGTAATTTACATACTTAGTATCTGTGGAAGAGAGGTAATTTACATATTTAATAGCATTGGAAAAGAAGTAATTTATATATTTAGGAAAATAAGTAATTTATATATTTAATAGCTTTGGAAAAGAGGTTTTTCTGCGTATTCAATAGCTCAGAAAGAGAGCCAATTCACATATGTGTAGCTTTATCAGAGGTAATTTACAAATGCATAGCTTTATCAGAGGTAATTTACATATTTAATAGTTTGGGAAAGAAATAATTTACATATTTAATAGTTTGGAAAAGAAATAATTTACATTTTAAATAGTTTGGGAAAGAAATAATTTACATATTTAATAGTTTCGAAAAGAGGTTGTTTGCGTATTCAATAGCTCAGAAAGAGAGTCAATTTACATATGCATAGCATTATAAGAGGTAATTTACATATTTAATATCTTAGAAAGAGAGGTCATTTATATATTTAATACGTTTGGACGCACCAGGAATCATTTTTGTAAAGTGACACTTTGAGTTATTTCGTGAATTTCATTGGTGTATACTTTATGTCTACATCCGATACAACTAATGAGGATAGTCGTCAAATTCTAGCATCATTGTAGAAACGTAATTTCCGATAAGTCCATGTGATTGCACTGATGAGGGATTCGGTCTAACAGTGTCCACGGCGTCAGGATTGGATACTGTCATAGTTGGCGTCTGACTATCACGAGTGTTGAAATATCACTTGGAAATAGGAGTAGTTAAGTGATATTTCACTGTGACCTGGTTGGCGCCTGATTGTCACTTTTAGGTTCTCATCCCTAATTACACGGTAATATAATACTCTAGCAATGAGTCCGGTTTTATTGTACGAGACGGTTTTCATTTTTGTTTGGTAAAGAAATTCAGTGCAATTATTGTGCAACTGGACAGCAGGCTAATCTTTCTTCTTTTCTGTGTTCCTTTTTAATGATGAGATTTTTGGTATTGTTATTGGACTCGATCGTGTGTTGTTGGGAGCAAATAATAGCAACACGGTTTACCTTCCATGGAGGAGGAGATTGTAGAACAGTTGGTTCATGTCAGGTGCGAAACCACGTCTGGACAAAACCACTTCCGGTTTGTGATTTCTCGTGTGACACGACCGCACCTCCAGTCGACCCAGCTGTAAATGGGTACATGACGCATGAGTTAGGGAAGGTAAACACAGCAAGGAAGATAATTGACTTAGTACATGAAGCAGACCCGTGGATAAGGGGTGGGGGGGGGTGTGGGTGTTCAAGCTTCCTCCTAAACAAAATTGAATATGACTTTTAGTAATAGGAACTAGATAGGTCTGTAAACCCCCCCCCCCTTTTCGGTTTTTCGAAAAAGGTCTTCAAATTTCCAATCAAATAGTGAAATGAACACACATGAACAAACGAACGGCACTTAATTTGAAAGGTAAAACCTGCACCTTAATGTAATCATATATGCAACCCTGACATCAAGAGTTATCTTCATTCACAACGGCACATCACTGACATTGGAATTTACGTTACTTTACCCTCCAGCGCAGAAAGGAATGCGTTTGTGCCATGGTTTACATCATTGTTGCGATGTCTGCGCTTTTGGGTCTGGCACATCCGTCTTCAACATGGCGTTGGATCACTGTGACCCTATATGGGATGTAACAGCCAACTTTACAGCCTCCTTACAACATGCATGGAAGGTTAACATTGTTAATTTTTTGCTCCCTTCACGGGCCCCTCTAAAGAGACATTAAACGGTTGATACCGTATATAATGAACCTTGATGTCTCGAACAATGAATTGACCACTTACAGAGTCTCATGCAGAGCATACTAGGATTAATCTGTCCCCAAAGTAGGCATCTGCTGTGAAACCCAAATGTGTTCAGTTCATATAAAAGTAAAAATACCCCATTTCACACTCTGTGAAAAATAGGCATGAAAATAAACAGAATAGAAGGCCACATGACCATACAAATAATATAGTGAGGATTGCTATCAGATATTGAATTACACGTTGCTAGTGAAGAAAATACCACGGCTCGTTTGACAAAACCAGCAGGCAACGGTACGTGAGACATTTCGAACAGAATACAATGTATGAGCTATGTTTGGGGAGTCGGTTGCAAAGTTCTGAAGCCCTGCCCCACGATTAAATTGAATGAGCTGCGGAAGCAGAAATTATTACCAACATCTGGTGCTGTTCTCTTGATTAATTTGACGATGTTCTAGACGTCACAGAAATAATTTATATTTAATGATATCTGTCCTACGGCGGTAATGTGATACTATTAGCAATGCAGATTGACTGAAACGATACTATTAAAACCACGAGTCCTAGGTAGGTAGTTAATGTGTTTGCCTCTCTTTTGGAGAGGCGTGCCCCTTTCAACCAGCGGACAAAGTCCAATTAGGTTATATCAGGACACACTACCATAAAATATTAGAGGTAACAAAGACCCCATCGATATAATTTTTGTATAACCACGAGTCCTTCCACTACAGGTCCTTTTTAAAGGATCGTCGCGCTGATCCTTTAGGGTCAGCTGATCCTTTAGGGTCAGCGTACAATACAGATCTTCTGTACAACACAGATCTTCTGTACAATACCGATCTTCTGAACAACACAGATCTTCTGTACAATACAGATCTTCTGTACAACACAGATCTTCTGTACAATACATATCTTCTGTACAATACAGATTGCTGTTGGTTTATTTTAAAACTCTGTGTCAGTCGACATTATACGCTAGAATCTTTTTCAACAACCAGTGTAAGTAGCGTATGTACAGGGGCGATACGGTTGTATAGTTCAGTAATGACAGATATGAAACAGAAGGAGGACTCCTTGACAAACCATCAGAGATAAGCCTGTACTGTTGATGACTCTCTCTGTCTGGTCTCAGGGTGAGAAGTACTCAAGATGACTGTAAAACTCGGGGACATATTCCACATGGCTCTACTAGGTTCACATGTCTGAAATTGGTGTGGGGTAGGATGATAGACATTGTTACAAATATGGGATTGTGTGGGGAAGATGGTGTGAACTAGTTCTTGGAGTTGGGAGGGGGGGAGACGGAGATTGTTACTATAAGTAACGTAGATTAATGCTACTAGATGTAACTTTCGCTAATATTACTTGATGTAATGTTAGTTAATGTTACTAGATGTAACGTTGGTTAATGTTACTAGATGTAACGTTGGTTAATGCACGAACAATAATGCAAGATTGTTACTAGATGTAACTTTAGTTAATGCTACTAGATGTTTCGCTGGTTAATGTTACTAGAAGTCACGTTGGTTAATGTTACTAGATGTAATGTTGGTTAATGTTACTAGATGTAACGTTGGTTAATGTTACTAGATGTAATGTTGGTTAATGTTACTAGATGTAATGTTGGTTAATGTTACTAGATGTAATGTTGGTTAATGTTACTAGGCAGGCAGGCAGGCAGAGAGAGAGAGAGAGAGAGAAAGATAGAGATAGATAATAAATCATATATTATAGATAATAGAGAAATAGATATATATATAGATTTATAGATATATAGATAGACAGACAGGACAGGACATGACAGACAGGACAGACAGACAGACAGACGGACGGACGGACGGACGGACAGACAGACAGACAGACAGAGAGATAGATAGATAGATAGATAGATAGATAGATAGATAGATAGATAGATAGATAGATAGATAGATAGATAAATTATGTAAAGACATGGATATTCACACAGACATACATACTATTATTTTTATTGTCCTCACCTCACCTCACTGTTATTATGTCTCTCAAACATATCCATCATTCCTCCTCTTCCGTCTCTCACTCTTCTACCTCCAAACCGTCAGGTCTCACGTTTCCTGTTCGTAATAAATGTACGCCCTCTAACAACCTCGGTCGCCACGCGTAATTTAGAACACGTGCAGTACACGTTATGGATGACGACCCCAACCAGAGCCAGCAGACTCTTCCCTTCTTGCCAGTCCTTAGTCCATCTCCTCACGCAACATGCTGTTCCCCCTTCCCCCAACCTTCTCAATCCCCTAAGACCTATAATGTTTTAAAAAATTAATAAGTTAGTAGTATTCTCATACAAGTCCTCGTCATATACACAGCGCTGTGGAATCAGAATCGTCCTCTAAAGGTGAAGCTACTCGATTTGTCCGTGATTTTCATTGGTTGTTCAAACAAAGTGACCAATGAAATGGAAAAACAGAAAAAAACCAAATTGCGCCATTGTTTCAAGAATTTAGGTTTCGGTATGTTGATCACCGTCTTCGCATACCGGCCGTAGGTGCTTCCATCTCCCGATTCAGTAAATCTCCCAGAGTATAGATCCTGTTCTGTATTGTTTGAGGGTTCTTTTTGAAATTTTCGTGAGGTGTTCTCTACGTGTCACGCTGCTCATCACTCCCACTTCACAACTTCTGCATACTGACTCACGCACAGAATTCTCCATACTGACTCACGCACAGAATTCTCCATACTGACTCACGCACAGAATTCTCCATACTGACTCACGCACAGAATTCTCCATACTGACTCACGCACAGAATTCTCCATACTGAATCAAGTACAGAATTCTCCATACTGACTCACGCACAGAATTCTCCATACTGACTCACGCACAGAATTCTCCATACTGAATCAAGTACAGAATTCTCCATACTGACTCACGCTAAGAATTCTCCATACTGACTCACGCACAGAATTCTCCATACTGACTCACGCACAGAATTCTCCATACTGACTCACGCACAGAATTCTCCATACTGAATCAAGTACAGAATTCTCCATACTGACTCACGCTAAGAATTCTCCATACTGACTCACGCTCAGAATTCTACATACTGACTCACGCTCAGAATTCCCCATACTGACTCACTCTCAGAATTCCCCATACTGACTCACTCTCAGAATTCTCCATACTGACTTACGAGCAGAATTCCCCATACTGACTCACGCTCAGAATTCTCCATACTGACTCACGCTCAGAATTCCACATACTGACTCACGCTCAGAATTCTCCATACTGACTCACACTCAGAATTCTCAATACTGACTCACGCTCTTAATTCTCCATACGGACTCACGCTCAGAATTCTCCAAAAGTGCACTCCTGTACAGCATTGAATATATCTGATCTGTCCATACTTTAAACGCCTGTTATAAAAGCAGATCTAGACGGCTTGTTGGATCGCTGAATTACTGTTATACATTGGGGTCTTTGTTACCTCTAATATTTTATGGTAGTGTGTCCTGATGTAATCTTATTGGACTTTGTTGTCTGCTGGTTGAAAGGAGCACGCCTCTCCAAAAGAGAGGCAAACTCATTAGCTACCTTGTTGGATCGTTAGTTTCTCTCCATTTTTTAAGGATAACCAATGTCCACAGACCTGTATAAATGACGAGGGACTCTGCTGATGATATTGTTATTTTAGAAAAATCAACAGAAATGCCGAGAGAAGTGCAAACAAGTATATACAGAAAATAGTAGGAAAATACACTTGAGAAAATAGAACAAGATGTTTAGCGGTAGGAAACTGGGAAAAGTGAGGGTACCAGGCAAGAGTCAAGTGGAAATCTTCTTGTAGATCCCTCACATATTAGACAAATCATATCTACAGCTTTCGGTACGTGTTAAACTCATTACGAAGAAGAAGAAGCAATGGGATGAAAAGGATGAAGGTGGGAAAGAGAAAGATGAAGAGGAAGACAAGCAGGAAGGAGAAGAGAATAAGGACGAAAATGAGAAAGAAGGGGAAGAAGTAGAAGAAGAGGAAGAAAAAGAGGAAGAAAAAAGAGGAAGAAAAAAGAAGAAGAAAAAAGAAGAAGAAAAAAGAGGAAGAAAAAGAGGAAGAAGAATAGAGAACAAAAATAGGAAGAACCACAGGAAGAACAAGAAAACAAGAAGTAGATGAAGAAAAAGAGGAAGAATGAGGAATGAGGAAGAAAAAGATGACGAGGAAGAAGTGGGAGAAGGACGAAAAGAGGAGGAATAAGAAGAGAAGGATAAGAAGAGAAAGAAAAATAGAATGAGAAAGAAGAAGGATGAAAAGAACGAAAACATAAGGACAGAGGAGGCAGAGGATGAATAAGACTTAAAGTGAGAAGACGGAGAGAAAAAAAGTAGGTTGAAGATGAGGGAGAGGAAGAAGAAGATAAGGAAAAGGAAGATGTAGCATAAGATGGAGAAGAGCAAGAAATGTAATTATTTAAGCGCGTTGTCAATCTGGTTGTAGGATGTAAGGTGGCATTAAATCTGGTTGTAGGATGTAAGGTGACATTAAATCTGGTTGTAGGATGTAAGGTGACATTAAATCTGGTTGTAGGATGTAAGGTGACATTAAATCTGGTTGTAGGATGTAAGGTGACATTAAATCTGGTTGTAGGATGTAAGGTGACATTAAATCTGATTGTAGGATGTAAGGTGACATTAAATCTGGTTGTAGGATGTAAGGTGGCATTAAATCTGGTTGTAGGATGTAAGGTGACATTAAATCTGGTTGTAGGATGTAAGGTGACATTAAATCTGGTTGTAGGATGTAAGGTGACATTAAATCTGGTTGTAGGATGTAAGGTGACATTAAATCTGGTTGTAGGATGTAAGGTGACATTAAATCTGATTGTAGGATGTAAGGTGACATTAAATCTGGTTGTAGGATGTAAGGTGACATTAAATCTGGTTGTAGGATGTAAGGTGACATTAAATCTGGTTGTAGGATGTAAGGTGACATTAAATCTTGTTGTAGGATGTAAGGTGACATTAAATCTGGTTGTAGGATGTAAGGTGACATCAAATCTGGTTGTAGGATGTAAGGTGACATTAAATCTGGTTGTAGGATGTAAGGTGACATTAAATCTGGTTGTAGGATGTAAGGTGACATCAAATCTGGTTGTAGGATGTAAGGTGACATCAAATCTCGTTGGAGGATGTAAGGAGACATTAACTATTGTCAATCTGGTTGGAGGATGTAAGGTGACATTAACTATTGTCAATATGGTTGTAGGATGTAAGGTGACATTAAATCTGGTTGTAGGATGTAAGGTGACATTAAATCTGGTTGTAAGATGTAAGGTGACATTAAATATGGTTGTAGGATGTAAGGTGACATTAAATCTGGTTGTAGGATGCAAGGTGACATCAAATCTGGTTGGAGGATGTAAGGTGACATTAACTATTGTCAATCTGGTTGGAGGATGTAAGGTGACATTAACTATTGTCAATGGTTGGAGGATGTAAGATGACATTAACTATTGTCAATCTGGTTGGAGGATGTAAGGTGACATTAACTATTGTCAATCTGGTTGGAGGATGTAAGGTGACATTAACTATTGTCAATGGTTGGAGGATGTAAGATGACATTAACTATGGTCAATGGTTGGAGGATGTAAGGTGACATTACCTATTGAAATTTGGTGGAGAAAGCACAGATAAAAATACACATGACATAATCGATGTTTCGAACAAAAAGGCCTTTATCAAGATACGCACATAACATAAAATGATGGCCTTTTGGTTCGAAACGTCAATTATGTCCTGTCTATTGTTATTTGTACGATTATATTCTGTGCTTTGTTAGGTGTATTATTTCACGTGAGTATCCGACAGTTATAGTGTGTTAGGTGTCGTTCAGTCACGTGAGTATCCGATAGTGATAGTGTGTTAGGTGTCGTTCAGTCAAACTGCACTACCTGTTTCCCACGTGAGTACTATTTTCATACCGTTTTACAAGCAGTATTACATTTCATTGATTGGAAATTGATGGAGATTTAAGGTAGACATTACCTCTCGGAATTTTGCGGAGGATGTAAGGTGACATCAACTCTCAGAATTTGGTGAAGGATGTAAGGTGACATCAACTCTCGGAATTTGGTGGAGGATGTAAGGTGACATCAACTATTGGAAGTTGGTGGAGGATGTAAGGTGACAACTATTATAGTTAGGCACACTCTTTTCAACCGAGAACGTTAGTCTAATTTGGTTATATCCAAATGTTAACTATAGAAAATAATGAAGATCCAGGTTGTGGTCTTCCAGACACCGCAACCCACAGAATAATAGGGAAACTGAAACCTGGTATTCATTAGTTTTATAGTCGCGAGAGAAGGAGAAGATAGAAAGAGTGGGAGGAGCATATTGTGTAAGAGCGTGAGTGTTTGTTGGTTAGAGGAGTTGAAGGGGTTAGACGTGAACACAATTTAGTAAATAGACAATTTAGTATGTTGAGAATAGAGGGAGAGTAGTGGAGAGAGAAAGAATAAAGGAGAAAGAAAGAAAAAAGGAGGGAGAGAGAACAAAGAAAGTAGAGAGAATAACGGATAGAGAGAAAGAGAGTAAAGAGGGAGAGAGAGTAAAGTATGAAGAGTGAAAGAACGAGAGAGAGCAAAGGATGGATATTAAAGTAGAGTAAAGGAGATAGTACATAGGGGAGAGAATAAAAAAGGGAGAGAAATTAAAAGGAGAAAGATTAAACGAGTGAGATAAAAGGAGGGCAAGAGAGTAAAGGAGGGAGAGGGAATACAGAATGGAGAGATAATAAAGGAGAAAGAATACAGAAAGAAGAGAGAGGGTAACGGATGGAGAGAGCGTAAAGTAGGGAAAGAGAGGGTAAGGAAGGAAGAGAGAATACAGTATCGGAAGAGAGTAAAGGAGGGAATGAGAAATATTAAAGGAGGGTAGGTAACGGAGGAAGAGAAAGTGGATGTGCTAAACGGAGGAGAGTGAACATCTTCTTTTTGGGCTGGAGGTGGCTGAGCAATGCCATAGATAGAGTTTCAATGACTCACAGGCCATGTTCAAGTCGGAGGAGTAGGTCCAAATGTGCAGGTAGAGCAGCTAGGCTGTAAGACATGACACAACGTAATCTGTTCTCTAGACTACATTCTGCTAATCTGCAGGAGTTTGAGAATGATGGAAGATGAATAAGAATATTTAGAGAAAATGGTAGAAAAAGAGTAGAGGACTGACCTGGTTATACTCTGGTTTCCCCATTTGCACTCCGTAACTGTCAGAGGAGCGTCACTCTGCGTTGCGAGAGTACCGTTCATATCACGTACCACATAGCCGCAAGTGATAAACCTCAGGGATCTCCAAAACATCTATTTGTGAACAAGCCGTGGCAAGCTAGTTTCGAACCCCCGACCTCTTGAGCACATATAAACAGCTTAATCACTACGCAACAGAGATTACAAAAGATAAAGTTACAGAGTGGGAAAACAATATGAAACTGAATCCAGTACTGATACTTGTACGGGATGTTCGTTGATGTTGTAATACGTCCTTGTTTGGACTGGTCTCTCAGTGACTTGAGTACACAGGCTGAAAGTCTTGACGATACCACATCTTTTTTTGAGGATGTGGTTGGTCAAGTACGGAAAACCTGTTTACTTGTGTTGCAAACCGATTCGGTACTGCTAGAACAAACCTGGTTCAATTCCCGTCAGTTGTGTGAAACTGAAGATGGTGGAGTGCGGGTGGGGTAAAACAAGGCAAATATCAAAACAAATTGAAATAAGTGCAAGTCGCAATGTCTCGGTGTTACTTTGTTTTATTGATTAATTTTGGTAATACTTGTACATGTTTCCATTCATTTTGCAGAGAGATGACAAGAGAGACAGGGAAAGGAGAGAGAGAGATAATATATACATATATATATATATATATAGATCAAAGAGGATATGGAGAGAGAGATATACGATATATAGATCAAAGAGGATATGGAGAGAGAGAGATATACGATATATAGATCAAAGAGGATATGGAGAGAGAGAGAGAGATATATATACGATATATAGATCAAAGAGGATATGGAGAGAGAGATATATACGATATATAGATCAAAGAGGATATGGAGAGAGAGATATACGAAATATAGATCAAAGAGGATATGGAGAGAGAGAGATATATACGATATATAGATCAAAGAGGATATGGAGAGAGAGAGAGAGAGAGAGAGAGATACGATATATAGATCAAAGAGAATATGGAGAGATATAAGATTTTTAGATCAAAGAGGATATACAATTCTTTACATATTTAACTCTGCTCTCCGGAATAGCTAGTATGAGCAGGTCGTAAAGACACGTGGGGACAAGTTATAAGATCGGATATTTGAAGTACAGGAACTCCTGGGGAGAGCTGTGCACGAGATGTGACTTTTGTATGAGATTTATTTGATGGCCTACCCATCGTCTGGTGATAAGGACAGAAGGAAAACATGTTACCAACTCTGTAAGAGCTTTAGTGGTAGTCCACGCATGACAAACTGTTTCCAGAATCCAGTTCTAGATGGCAATGTAAGAAGGAATTGAAAGTGTAAGACCAACCCAGAAAAAAGTTATTTGACAAGATATTTAACGTATGTAATTAGCAGGCCTGTAAAAAATGACTTTGGTTGAGAAATTGCTGGGGAAGAGAGGGGTGGGGGTTACCTACAAAAAAAGACAACAAGTTAATAATCGCCTCATTTTTGTGTGTTTTAAACCGCATTTTTGTGTGTATTAAACCCCATTTTTATGTATTAAACCTAATTTTCGTATTTCAAACCCATTTTATGTTTTAAACCTCAATTTATGTTTTAAATCCCATTTGTGTGTTTTAAACCCCATTTTTGGGGAACAGATAACGGGAAGAAGCGGTTAACAAAAATTTTTAACATTTTTCTAGATAAAATATAGCAGTGTTAGATTTTACTAGGGAGAGCAGACTTGAACTCCTTCAACCCTCTACCCTCCCAATAAACGGTCCTGACAATTAGATAAACAGAAGCGATGTATAGCCAGCCACACATCGACAGTATAGTCTTGTTCGTAATAAGGACACTTGTTGAAACGTACATGTTGTATATAGTTGTGATGTGTGCTTGTCATATGTGGTTGTCATATGTGGTTGTGATATGTGGTTGTGATATGTGGTTGTCATATGTGGTTGTCATATGTGCTTGTGATATGTGGTTGTGATATGTGGTTGTCATATGTGGTTGTCATATGTGCTTGTCATATGTGGTTGTGATATGTGGTTGTCATATGTGCTTGTGATATGTGGTTGTCATATGTGGTTGTCATATGTGCTTGTGATATGTGGTTGTGATATGTGGTTGTCATATGTGGTTGTCATATGTGCCTGTGATATGTGGTTGTCATATGTGCTTGTGATATGTGGTTGTCATATGTGGTTGTCATATGTGGTTGTCATATGTGGTTGTCATATGTGGTTGTCATATGTGGTTGTCATATGTGCCTGTGATATGTGGTTGTCATATGTGCCTGTGATATGTGGTTGTCATATGTGGTTGTCATATGTGCCTGTGATATGTGGTTGTCATATGTGCTTGTGATATGTGGTTGTCATATGTGGTTGTCATATGTGGTTGTCATATGTGGTTGTCATATGTGGTTGTCATATGTGGTTGTCATATGTGCTTGGCATATGTGGTTGTCATATGTGCTTGTGATATGTGGTTGTCATATGTGGTTGTCATATGTGCTTGGCATATGTGGTTGTCATATGTGGTTGTCATATGTGCTTGGCATATGTGGTTGTCATATGTGCTTGTCATATGTGGTTGTCATATGTGGTTGTCATATGTGGTTGTCATATGTGGTTGTCATATGTGGTTGTCATATGTGCCTGTGATATGTGCTTGGCATATGTGCCTGTGATATGTGGTTGTCATATGGGCTTGGCATATGTGCCTGTGATATGTGCTTGTCATATGTGCTTGTCATATGTGCTTGTCATATGTGGTTGTCATATGTGCTTGTCATATGTGGTTGTCATATGTGCTTGTCATATGTGCTTGTAATATGTGGTTGTCATATGTGCTTGTCATATGTGCTTGTCATATGTGGTTGTCATATGTGCTTGTGATATGTGCTTGTCATATGTGCTTGTAATATGTGCCTGTGATATGTGCTTGTCATATGTGCTTGTCATATGTGGTTGTCATATGTGGTTGTCATATGTGCTTGTCATATGTGCTTGTCATATGTGTCTGAAATCAAGACCGTAAATAAGGGTGATTTTATTTATTTTAATAAGAAAAAGAGAAGCGGAACCTAACTATTTAACTACTTGGAATTTAGGTAATAGATTGGTAACTCGCTTCTTAACAATTTTCCACAACAAGTCAACCGAGTCTCATGGAAAGGGAGAAATTGCATATTAGATAACGACCTATCCTTTAAGGACCCCCCCCCCTTTCACACCCCACTCTCCCTGTGCTGAAGACGTATTTATGACTTTGTATAAAATGCATGTTTTAGTCGTATGCGTGTGAGCTATACATTAACTGCTAATTTGAAAAAACAACAACAATGTTCTATAAATAATCATTACAGACTACATATGGAAGAGAAGACATGGGATTTAGACGTGTGTTAGCTGCTGAGAACTGCAACAATTAAATAGCATAAGTAGAAGACCTTAAACTTACTCGCTGGCTAACCTAATGAGAACATGGAACGTTGGGGTATTAAACTAGACCAACGTTAATAGCAGTCTACGGACTGACTAACCTGGGAAGAACAGAGAGCGGTGGAGTAATGAGACCTGGCAGCGTTAATAGCAGTCTACGGACTGACTAACCTGGGAAGAACAGAGAGCGGTGGAGTAATGAGACCTGGCAGCGTTAATAGCAGTCTACGGACTGACTAACCTGGGGAGATCAGAGAGCGGTGGAGTAATGATACCAGGCAGAGTTAATAGCAGCCTACGGACTGACTAACCTGGGGAGATCAGAGAGCGGTGGAGTAATGAGACCTGGCAGCGTTAATAGCAGTCTACGGGCTGACTAACCTGGGAAAAGCAGAGAACGGTGGAGTAATGATACCAGGCAGAGTTAATAGCAGCCTACGGACTGACTAACCTGAGGAGATCAGGGAGCAGTGGAGAGTGACCCTCGGCACTATAAGGCCTATTGGATAATTGGAAAACAAGTCTTCTTAATGACTCATTTGACTATTCCCTTAGTTTTAATTGATTGTCATACAAGTATAATCATAGTGACCAATGAACAAACACGGGGATAATGAAATAAGTCATTAAGAAGGAATGTTTTCCTATTAGCTAGTATGTCCTATATTATAAACAGTCACTTGAGGAGTATAAAGTCTAAGCAGCGTCAATACTACACTATTTGATAAACTGGTGACAACGGAGGGAAGTGGCGTTAAACGATAGGGCGACCTCAAACGTTAAAGTACTAACTTTATGAACACCCTCCTGCTTGTTGTTGAGTCCGAACAGGGAGAAAAAAAGAACAAGACTATCATCTGCCAAGCATATCGCTTAAGAGACATTTAAGGGGATCTGATGTGGAGCTGGTTATTCTCACCAGAATGTCAACATGCTTTTTTTTGTGTGTCACGGTGTTAATTTGTTTTATTGACTAATTTGGACAATTTGTTAGTAGCATATCCTATTCAGGTCGTAGCTATCAACGTATAATTTTTTGGCTGTGGTGATTTTCTAGGCAATATAAATACGTTCAGTAATTTGTCATTACTTTCTGAACGGTCCGGATGTACAATTGCCTGTGGCTGGGATTAATTTCGACGCTTATACCCTTTCATCAGTGTCAAATAATGTGGCAGTATTCCCATTGCTTTCGTATTTCAACTCCTGCAGATTAGCGGAATATAATCTGGACAACTCCTGCAGATTAGCAAAATGTAATCTGGACAACTCCTGCAGATTAGCAAAATGTAATCTGGACAACTCCTGCAGATTAGCATAATGTTGTCCGGAGAATAGAGTGCTCTGTGTCATGGTTTACAACCTGTCTGTGGTATCTGCGACTTTCGGCATAATGCATCCAGTTTCAGCGTAGCTTCTGGGTCATTTCAACCCTTCTTAAGATAGAACAGAAAACTCCACCCTAAAACCCTCTTAACTGCATCTTACGACATGCGCGAAAAGTAAGAGTGTCTGTTTTCTTTGTTCCCACTTAGGACCCCGGAAACGCGAAGGAGGTCCCATATCGTTCTCTATTAAACTTCCCATTACGTTTCTCAGCTGTCACATTGTCTTACGATCAATACATTGGCGTCACATGTCACAAACATCCATGATTGCCTATTTCATGTTTGCTTGCTAGTGATCAATGTGGCACATGCGGTTGCGTCTGTGCGTCTCACCAATGGTTCACTAGACAAACCAACCATGCAACAGAAAACCTTAGTAGATGACATGCCTTTATATTGAGGTTATCTTCTTATAGAAGCTTCATGGCACGTCATCTATACAATCCCGTAGTCGTAACCTTCGATAACAGTTATCATGTTGTTCAGACTGGTCGACGTTGTGCTTGAACTAGTTGCTGGCACGGCGTGGGTGGGCGGAACAACAAAGAAACCTGTCGCAAGGGGCAGAATTGTGCCCTGATGTCGACGTCTGTTTCGTCGGCATTAGACTCGAAACACCATCGAGTCTGACGGCTGCTGGAACAGAGGGCGGAGCACTTATGGGAATGCCCCACGTGCTGTGAGGCCAGTTTCTAATCAAGAATCAATGTGGTACATTGGCGTCACATGTCACAAACATCCACGATTGCCTACTTCATATGTTTCCTTGCTAGCGATCAATCTGGTGACTAGATCCCCTTCGTTTTCGGTGTTCCTTCTCAAACGAATGCTAGTTAACAGTGAAACTCACAGAAAAGGATAAAAGCAATGTCAGTGCTGATTGATTGGCTGCGATATCTGGGCCTGTCGACCAAGTACGTCCGACTCCATCATGACTTTCACTCTGTCATATATTGAGAGATGTGACGCATTCTCTCCAGATCGTTGTCTTCCCAATGAACTCTCTGAACCCCTCGTCATCGATGCAGATTGCATTTTACAACGACGTATTCATGTTATCTTTCATGTCGTCAGTCCATGGTTTTTTTGGTCTGCCCTTTCTTCTCTTCCTAGGTACTCTGCTCTTGATTATTGGTCTTTATAAACAGTTGTGTATCTTTATATGATCAAATCCGCCGAAGACAGATGTATATGGCCATTGACGCAAATAGAACTGCGGCTCGACTCATTACCATTCTCTGGACTACATCCTGCTGGAAACCTAATAGGATCATGGTCCTGCTACAAGAGAGATACAGCGGGAGTTTGAGAATGAACGTTGAAGAAGAAGAATATGACCAAACAGGTGTGGGTTTTTTTTTCGTTTTGCTATTGTGTGTAGTAACCAAAACTCTGGCATCTTCAATGTTTTTATAATATCAGAGTTGTGACAAATCACCCTAACCCTTCTTAGTAGTGTTTTACGATATTCACGGCAGGGATGCAGTCTTGATATTCTTTGCTCATATTTCTGTTGCCACTAACTGATGAAATGCACAAGTGATATCCGTAGCGTTGTTGCGCGACCGCCTCCGGTAGGACCTGTTTTATAGAATTGTCACGTGACCGGGAGGAAGCACTTATTGGACTTTCTGTTAGGTCACTATTTATATACTTGGAGTTGCCTTCCCTATTTTTGGCATGCGATTCCGAGTATGACCAACCGAACCAGAACAATAAAATTAAAAAACATAAATTGGATCCAAATTTATTCTGTTGAAGGACCTTTAATGTAAACAGTCATTGTTGAGCGTAAGCTGTTCGCTTTGTGCTCAAGTGGTCACGGGTTCGAATCCGGCTCGTGATGTCGTGTTTACAAAGTGTATATTTTTTTGAGATCCCTGGGGATTATTGTTTGAAGCAATAGAGCTACGTGCTATGGGAAATAATTTCGACATCTGCATGCTATTTCGTTGAGAAGTGCGGTTTACAGAAAATCGGAATATATATAAGTCAATCCTCTACGTCCTTTAAGCCCTTTTTATGGTAAGCAGTGAGTCACAACATATGTCTGCTGTCTTTCGTTCTTAAAACTTTCTAGTCGAACCGTTGTAAGTCTATGTGTCTCGTTGTTAGTATGTTTGCTAATAAATATCAGTAAATCAAATACCTATTTCCTTTTATCTTCATTTTTAACCCGTGTTACCCAAGCCCTCTCATATCCCGCGAGGCGGGTTTTTCATCGACACTGAAGGTTTATCTCGCTTAGTGATGACGTGTAAGCTAATTAATGCACAAGTCTACCAGATGAAACTCTTCGGAAGGTTATTACATAATGACGTAGCTTTCACCTGCACCGCCAGCTGCGTCTTCATAATTGATGTTCTATACATGTTCACTCAGGTATGAAATCGAACAGAAGTCTTTACCTTCTTTCTTTCTCTGTCCTCCGCTTCCAAGTCAGACAAATACCCAGAGAAAGTAAATCAGATCTTTCGTTGATTTTTGGCACAAGGACATAAAATCGTGACATGGTCTTGTTCAATACAAGCGTTATTTTCCGTACAAAAACTGTACAATTCACTTCTGTATGGCGTGTTATTACAAGTGATGTCATCTTTATAAGTCGTTATTTCTAATCTTATACAAAAACCTACTTTTCTTTTTTTATATCTCGTGTAAGTCGATATAATTTCCACTTAGACCCACCTGCCGTACCGGTAGACTGACATATCGTTCAGTTTATTATTGACGTCAATATATATTAGTGCTGTTCATAAATTACCAAATGGGGGAACAAGGATGGGGAGGTTTGAGAGAAGTTGACGTCAACAATACCTGTTTTATAAACAAATTATATTGTTTTTAGAATTTTAAAATTTGTTTTTAAAATGTCGTGTAGTTTTGTTGCATTTTTTTCTGCTAAAAATATGTTTATTTGGTGAGTACAGCTTGTATGACATTATTAAGCAAAATGTGCGCGGGAAGGAGGTTTTCTTTAATTCTTGACTGTTACTGGCGCGATGGGGGGGGGGGGGGGGGGTTAAGAATTATCACAATTTGTTGACAGGATTTATGGACAGCCTCCTCTCTACTGAGTAATTCGTGGACAACCTCCTTGCTGATTAATTTATGGACAACTTCCTCCCTACTGAAATAATTTATGGAAAACCTCCTCCCTACTGAAATAATTTATGGACAACCTCCTCCCTACTGAAATAATTTATGGACAACCTCCTCCCTACTGAAATAATTTATGGACAACCTCCTCCCTACTGAAATAATTTATGGAAAACCTCCTCCCTACTGAAATAATTTATGGACAACTTCCTCCCTACTGAAATAATTTATGGAGAACTTCCTCCTTACTGAAATAATTTATGGACATCCTCCTCCCTACTGAAATAATTTATGGACAACCTCCTCCCTACTGAAATAATTTATGGACAACCTCCTCCCTACTGAAATAATTTATGGACAACCTCCTCCCTACTGAAATAATTTATGGAAAACCTCCTCCCTAATGAAATAATTTATGGACAACCTCCTCCCTACTGAAATAATTTATGGACAACCTCTTCCCTACTGAAATAATTTATGGAAAACCTCCCTACTGAAATAATTTATGGACAACTTCCTCCCTACTGAAATAATTTATGGACAACCTCCTCCCTACTGAGTAATTTATGGATCCTAGCCCTAAAATCCAACAAGTCTCCTAACCTTGGCATTTAAGCACTTATGGGAAATCAAGGATATGCGGTTTTTTTCATAACTCAAACTTACCTTGACCTGGTTCATTGAAGTATACAGGGAAATAATTAAATCGACCCCTTTAATTTCCCCAGACCCTAGGGCCACACATAGATAAAAGGCAACACTCCCAGAAATAAACGACTCCACCCAGCACTATAGATAATCTTTAGCAATAGCACACACAGCTTTCAATTTTCAAGACCATTAAGTCACACTTAGATAAAAGCTAACTCGGCCTGATATAACAAAAATAGAATTCTGTCTTAGGTTGAAGTAGTCGTGTTTCGGCTAAGAGGCTTTAATCCCCTATTTAACAAACAAACAATCAAACGACACAGGAGTTAGATCAGTTGAATGATACAAGGAAATAATTCAATCGAGCCAGGAGTTAGATCAGTTGAATGATACAAGGAAATAATTCAATCGAGCCAGGAGTTAGATCAGTTGAATGATACAAGGAAATAATTCAATCGAGCCAGGAGTTAGATCAGTTGGATTATATGGATGTATTTCTTCTTCGTGTCTATGACTAGAATGCATGCTCTGTGAGAAAAGCGTGGTATTGAAGAAAAAAAAGTTACAAATAAGTGGCATATATGAATCAAAAGAAGAGTTATCAACAAATACGGAGTCAAATAGTGTTTTGCATCGCGATTGACTGGGTGATGAGGAAATGCATGACCAAAGACAGCTAGCATTCAAATGGGTAAACAACAAGACCCTGGAAGATCTAATCTTCACAGATGATATTGCTCTCCTGAGTTCAACACACCAAGATCTCCAAGAAAAAAACAGAAAGACTCAAATTTTTTGCACAACAGATATGCCTTCATATAAACACACATAAAACGAAAATCATAAACTTTACCGGCCTGACAGAATCAATTAAACTTTATGATAATATACTAGACAACGTTTCAAATTTAGTATATTTGAGAAGCAAGATAACAGCAGACGGGGATATCAACTCAGAAATCAAGACTCGAATCGCTCTCGCCTCCAACGCCTTTAAGAAACTCTCAAACATTTGAAGATCGAAGATCGCAAGTAAACACATCAAACTGCGACTATTCAATGCAAGTGTGATTCCATCTTTGACATATGGATGTGAAAGTTGGAAATCTACCGCAATAATGGATAAGGCGTTAGTTGCCTTCGAGAATAGATGCCTCAGAAAAATCACAAATACTAATTGGAAAGGACTTCAAATCAAACAACATACTTAGGAGACAAAACAAGAATATGTGACGAATATCATCAGAAAACGCCGCTGAACATACATGGGCCACGTACTTAGAATGAAGGAAGACATAATCCCACACAAGTCTTCATGTGGATACCAGACGGGGAATGAAAACAGGGAAGACCAAAAACAACGCTCAGAAAAACATTTATGAATGAATTAACATCAACTGACATAAATGCACAAGACCTGCAATCCCTGGCAACTGACCGACTGGCATGGAGAACTATGACATCCGCCCTATGTGCCAAACTTGGCAAAAGAGGAACTGACTGACTGACAGAGCCGAAACAGATAGTGACCACACACTGAAGGATATAGTAAATGTGAGTTCGGAGCACCTATTAACGTGTCCAGAGGGTCACCATGCTGATCTGACAACTGACTATGCGGGGAAATATGTGTTAGGTACATATTGTACCTGTAAGAAGCAATGCATTAGGGGTGATATGGTCACTATCACGCTGTCTCGACGTTTGTACTGAATATATGTTTCTGATTCTAACAAATCTTTCCGTCCACAATAGTAATAATTGCTTTCATTAGCACGCGTTAGAAATTAACCCGCCAATCTCGTTCCTGGACAGCTGCTTACAGAACATCCCACTGCCCCTTTTTACGTGTGCATGGATACATAAAGAAAATCGGAATGTGTTTATTTTGATAATTACAATGACATTAATGGCTTGAGGAAAATAAAACTCATTTTCGCCTGACAAGAGTTATTGTGTTATTTTCGTCGAAATCACGTTTAGGTTATTTTTGCGCTTTATCAAGGACACATTGTTACTATCAGTAATTTTGTTATTTTTTAATCCCCTTCAGTTACAAACACCCCGACGCCTCAATTATAACAAATCAAACAAAAATAATGCGATTAGTAATTGCAAAGCAGACAGAATAAAGGGAAAATACTCAAAGATTATTCTGAAGTTTCTAGTGCAATCGTCAGGCCAAAGCCAGGCACAACATAGATTTTCTAAACATTCTTGAAGGTTGGACTAAATACTTTCGAATGTCATCTTCATCATGCCTGCACCATTCATCTTGTCAGATATAATTAAGGCGCATATAATGGAACACAACAGACAACATAATAAGGAATTGTGGGAAAAATACAAGTACGCCGGGATCTGGTTGGTGTAAAAATACATTTTCTATCTATTAAGATAATTTCTCATAATTAAGGTTGTAAATTTTCTTTGAAGCTTTCCTGTAGAGACCTGGGGCAGGGGGACAGGCTTTCATACTTCCTAATTTCATGGGTTGTTTAGAACATTTGAAGAGGTCTGATCCCAGGCTTCATTTTTACAAATGTCACTCTATTCATCTTTCCGTATTGAATTGTGAAGAAGGCGCGGGGAGTTACTTCAGCTTTGTAAATACACGCTAGGCTTCTCAAGCAAATTAACATTAATATTAACGCTGCAAAGGGTTAATTTATTCTACAAGCAGTACTAATATGTTTATGCTTGTAGTGCATGTGAATTTAAAGAAAAACTACAATCGTATACAGCTCTAGATACCAGACAAATATACTTGCAGTTTACACACTAATCTATGTTTATATACCAATATATGTTTATATACCAATAGATGTTTATATACTAATATATATTTATATACTAACCAATGTTTATATACTAATAGATGTTTATATACTAATAGATGTTTATATACTAATAGATGATTATATACTAATAGATGTTTATACTAGTATATGTTTATATACTAATAGATGTTTCTATACTAATAGATATTTATATACCAATAAATGTTTAGATACCAACAAATGCTTATATACCAATAGATGTTTCTATACTAATAGATGTTTATACTAATATGTTTATATACTAATAGATGTTTATATACTAATAGATGTTTATATACTAATATATGTTTATATACTAATAGATGTTTATATACTAATAGATGATTATAGCCTATACTAATATCTATATGCGTACTGTAAGTTACATAACATTGCCCTCACTGCCACTCTGTAAGCCTCTCGATTCTGTGCGAGCTGCTCAGCTTCTTCTAGTGTCATATTCAGAAGGTAGATATTCGATATAATATACTATATACATTTAGCTATATTTATGTTATAAATATACTCTAAATAGAATATATACTTATACAAATAGAACACATGTTCATATACTTAAACAGGCAATAGATCTTTATAAACATGCAAAATATGTTTATATGCTATAACTGCACAATAAATATTTATAAACTATAAGAGCACAACCAATCTTTATATATGAATCTATAGCTGATACTCATATGTTTTACAAAGTAGAATTTTTTTAAATGTTAGCTCTCATACTCCCACTGGATCTCTCTTGTAGCAGGACAGTGGCGCTACTAACTGCCCAGTAGGAAGTAGTTCAGGGAATAGGAATGCGAGGTTTCATCAGTGTATTTGCACAAAAGGCGAACATATCTGACAGCGTGAAAGTAGCACATGAAACAATGTAACCAATAAGAAATGTTTTGAGTGAAAACAGCTTAAACATCAGGGTCCTTGTTTATTATCTAAATAATAGCGTACAAATTCCGAGAGGGTGGCTCTTCAATCGACTCACGGGCACAAAGGATTATCACATTGTTATTTTCAAATTTCCAGTTCATCTGGAAATATTTCAAAATCTCCTAGGTCCAAGAGATTGTCAACATATTCTGGACCGCTTTTGACCCTCCAATTTTGTCAACAACTTGTCAAGAATTCATGAACCCCACCCTACCCCTGTGTAACTCTGCCATTGAAAATCCCCCACGCCCCACTTAAAAACAATTTGTGTGACAAAGTGAGAAAGAAACGTCATAATAAAAGTAAGTTGACGTCAACTTTTGTCAAACCCGCACCCATCCCCATGTCAACAATTGTTAAACTTGATCAGACTACCCCTACTCCCATGTCAACAAATGTTAAACTTGTTCAGACTACCACTACTCCCATGTCAACAAATGTTAAACTTGTTCAGACTACCACTACTCCCATGTCAATAAATGTTAAACTTGTTCAGACTCCCCCTATCCCCATGTCAACAACTGTTAAACTTTATCAGACCCCCCTCTTTTCCCTAATTGTTGACGAAATTTATGAACGGCTCCTAAGGAAATGAGTACCAGATCTTCTAGGAAAGTAAAGGTGGCAGACGTTATGCGGGCTTCATTTGGCCCATCGGTAGTATGTTGCAAACAACTGATATATGAGTCCAAAATTGGAGGAGAGACAGACCAACATATACATGCATGAAGACAGGTAGAAATATAAACCCTCCCATACAGACAGGTAAATCGATTGATTGGCGAACATAGCGGAAAAATAGACCAGTGTTTTCGAACGTGGTGACCACACCCCATAGGAGGCAATTTGATTGTTCAGGCAGGCAATTTAGGGGGCATTTATTACCTAAATGTTAAGGAATAATTCAATTTTTTAATATAAAAAATATGTATATGTTACATTTATATGTTATATATAAATAGTATATATATATATATATATATATATATATATATATATATATATATATATATATATATATAAATATTATATATAAATATTTATATACATATATACAATGAATACCTAAAACAAATTGCAATGAAACGAGAGACATGGAAATCTATGACATCCGCCCTATGTGCCGTCTTTGGCCCTAGAGGAATTACTAACTAACTAACTAACTAACTAACTAAATAACTAAATAACTAACATAAAGGGGACATGACCATTTTCTAAAGACATGTGGAGCATGGTAAAAAGAAAGGTTGGGAAACACTGATATAGACAGTAATGCAATAGAGAACAAATCATACAGAGAACCAAATAAATAGACTGACTGAAGGACTTACAGATCAACACATTCCGACACATAGACATAGAAGTGTATACTGTGTATAGGCAGATAATATATATATATATATTCAGACAAGCAGAATGTCTCACCAATGAGCATGCGAGAGAACAGAAACAGGAAGACAAACATGCAGGAAGATATGCAGACAAATTGAATGCTGAATATAGACAACATAACATACATATAGCTAGATGGACACTTAGGGGATATAGATAGAAAGATCGATACATAAATAAGTAGATCGATAAGTGTTAGATGATGAATGAATGGGTAGATAGAAAAATAGATAAATACATAGGTAGTTATGAATGTTGTTGCTTGTTTGTTTGAGAACCCCAGGAATTGCGAGCGATTAGCTCTTACTTCCTTTGTACAATGAGGTGGTTTTTCTTAGCTTTATTTCATACCCAGGAGACTTCGGCTTTCGGCTTTGTGCAATTCTTAATTAAGGAGCCTATTACTCAGAAGGAGTCTATAATTATATAGATGACATGCTAAAAATGTAGATATATAGATAGGTAGGTAGGTAGGTAGGTAGGTAGGTAGGTAGATAGATAGATAGATAGATAGATAGATAGATAGATAGATAGATAGATAGATAGATAGATAGATAGATAGATAGATAGATAGATAGATAGATAGATAGATATGCAGATGATTGATAGCAGATATATAGATAATATTAAAGATCTTACACGGAAGATACCAATTTGAAGATATCACATTGAAGACGTATATGTCGGGCTATTGGCGCAAGTGAAACGGGGATACAACGCATTACCATTTTCTAGACTACACCCTGCTGGAAATCTAGTAGGACCATGGTCCTGCTAGAAGGGATATTCAGCGGGAGTTTGAGAAAGAACCCTGAAGAAGAAGAACATCGAAGATATGTTCCAATGAAGCGATGCTCGTTGATAAGAAGATTGAAAGATACATAAATTAAAATATCAATAATGCCGGTTCTGTAAATCTTGCAGAAGAACAACTGAGAGAGCTGCATTGAGAAATATTGGAGTAAGAGAGAAACAAATGAGAGAGAGAGATAGACAGAAAAGAGAGAAAGGGGAGGGAGGGAACAAGAAGAGAGAGAAGAGAAATAGAAGAAAAATAAAGAGAAGAAAGAGAGGAAGACAAGTAAGAGAGAAAGAGAAGAGAAATGAAGAAGAGGGAAGCGAGAAAGAGAAGTGAGAAAGACGAGAGAGGAGATAAGGAAGAGAAAAAAATAGTGAAGAGTGAGAAACGGGAGATAGAAAGAGAGAGCAAATTAACAAATGGAGAAGAGATGTGTTTTTTTCGCTAAAACAAATATTCTGAATAAACTGGAAGACAGTAGTGACTACAAATGAAGATTTATGATATTCATCGCTTACGTGTAGCACGCGGGAGTTGAATGCTGGGTCAGACAATCATTATCAGATGTTCCTGTTCTAGTTCTTACGTAATGTTTTCCTATCGTATTTACTCACTTCACGTGCCTACCGCATTGTAAAGTAATGTTTTCCCATCATATTTATTCACTTCACGTGCCTTCCGCATTGTAAAGTAATGTTTTCCCATCATATTTACTCACGTCACGTGCCTTCCGCATTGTAAAGTAATGTTTTCCCATCATATTTACTCACTTCACGTGCCTTCCGCATTGTAAAGTAATGTTTTCCCATCATATTTATTCACTTCACGTGCCTTCCGCATTGTAAAGTAATGTTTTCCCATCATATTTACTCACGTCACGTGCCTTCCGCATTGTAAAGTAATGTTTTCCCATCATATTTACTCACGTCACGTGCCTTCCGCATTGTAAAGTAATGTTTTCCCATCATATTTACTCACTTCACGTGCCTACCGCATTGTAAAGTAATGTTTTCCCATCATATTTACTCACTTCACGTGCCTTCCGCATTGTAAAGTAATGTTTTCCCATCATATTTACTCATGTCACGTGCATACCGCATTGCAAAGTAATGTTTTCCAATCATATTTACTCACTTCACGTGCATACCACATTGTAAAGTAATGTTTTCCCATCATATTTACTCACTTCACGTGCCTTCCGCATTGTAAAGTGTTTTCCCATCATATTTACTCACTTCACGTGCCTTCCGCATTGTAAAGTAATGTTTTCCCATCATATTTACTCACTTCACGTGCATACCGCATTGTAAAATAATGTTTTCCCATTATATTTACTCACTTCACGTGCCTAATCCATTGTAAAGTAAAGTTTTCCCCTCATATTTACTCACTTCACGTGCCTACTGCATTGTAAAGAAATGTTTGAGTAGTCTATCTTGGTGGTCCTCAAGAAAAGCAATTTCATCCATCAGTGGACCAGATATTCGCACTATGTGGTGGAGACACGAAAAAAATGTGGACATGTGTATAACAAAGGACGTGTCAGATTAGATCACAGAACTCTTGTATGTTCCCGGGTCCGAAAATGGAGTAACGAATAGCAACACTGCTTTGCATGTCATTCCATGAGGTTTGGAAGTGAAGAAGGATGTTGTACTCCACAGAGGGTCAGAGTGGCCCAGAATCTATGCTGAAGTTGAACGTGTCAGACCGAAAGGCGCGGATATCTCAACTAGCTGCAAACATTGACACAATGCATTCCGTTCTCCGAACCACATTCTACAGGAATTTATATTCAACAGGAGTTCGAGAACGAACGCAGAAGAAGAAGAGCATAGAAAAACTATATATTTTCTTCTTCTTCATTGTTCTTCAGTCAGATATCAGGCTACAGCACCAATAGCTTCAATCAGATATCAGGTTACAGCGCCAATAGCTTCAATCAGATATCAGGTTACAGAGCCAATAGCTTCAATCAGATATCAGGTTACAGAGCCAATAGCTTCAGTCAAATATCAGGTTACAGCGCCAATAGCTTCAATGAATTGTGTGATTCGCTTCAGGTCATCCATGGACCCCCTCAGATCTGAAAGTAGTGTCGTCTTAGTAGGCCATATTTTCTCCCTTTCTTCTTGGTAGAGTTGCACAAGTCTGTCTCACCAATCTTCAGCTTTCGGAACATGTGATCTTTCTGTCTGTTGTGGCAAGTTCGTAGTCTGAAGATGATGGTTTGTTCCTTGTGTGATATTTGATGGTAGGGGTCATTTGGCTCTGCAGTTGGGTGCATCTGCTTCCACTTTTTCTTATATTCTGCTTTCAACATTGTCTTAGATTCATAGTACGTAATATTACTTTCTATTTGTTCTAGTGATCCCCTTTTCCTTGCCATGAGATCACCTTTTTCATTTCCAAGCATGCAACAGTGACCTGGGATCCACTGCAGTACTGTTTCTTTGGTGGTACTGCTGAGGTGTAGTAAGCAGGCCGTAAGTTCATTCATGCTCATGTTCTTTGGATCGTTCAATGCCTGCAATACCAAATTTGCATCACTTAGAAAGACTACATGTCTGTTTTGACTCGGCAAGCAATTTATGAGCATTTTGGCTGCCTCTATTATGGCTTCCATTTCTGCTTTGAAATTTGTGGAATGTTTGCCTGTGGGTATGGATTTCTCTATTTCTTTTCCATCTGGTGTTACTATATATATTCCTGATCCTCCATCTAATATTGCCTCTTTCGCTGATCCATCTGTTTATACATGTGTCCATATATCCTTTGGGTATGCTTTCTGTATGTGATTCTTGTTGTCTTTTTTTGTAATTGTATAGTAGTTTCTGTTTTCGAAATAATGCTTGGTATATTGTCCATAATTCTTGGGAAGTTTTTCCTGTCCCAGGTTGGGTATGTGTTAAAGGTGTTTAGTGGTTTTAGGTTTTGTAGGTCGGTATCTAAGTGATTTCTGAAGCTGTTTAGCGGAGTGTAGGAAGCTACCTCTTTTGAGTTGCTATTTATTAAACTACAGAATAGTTTGTTCATGGAACGCACTGTGAAATTGAGTTAACATTACATATTTTTGAGGACAGCACAAAAGAGTGAGCTTCCTTTTAACATGGGCGTACATTTGATCTCCGGGAAAGTATGAATTATCTCATCTTCAGATAATATATTTTAAATCATAAATAATTGTTAGTTTAGTAATTAATGGCGAGAACTGAGTTCCATACATTCATCATCATCATTAAGTGCCGTCTCCGCAACGAAGGTTTGCTGCAACGTATCTCCAACATCTCCTGCCTCTTGTCTTGGTGGTGCACTCTGCTAGACTGTAACATGTCCATCGTGTGATGTTACTCTCCCATGTGTATCTCTGCCTACCTCTTGCTCGCTTCTCTTTGACTTTACCCTCAAGAAAGGTCTTCAATAAGGTGTCATGTCTTTTAATGTGTCCAAAGTATTTTATTTGCCTGATCTTTATTTCTCTTAGTAGTTCTTTCTTCATATTAAGTGTCTTTAGCACCTCTTTATTTGTTTTCTTCTCTTTCCATGATGTTCTCCCTATTCTTCTATATACCCACATCTCAAAGGCATCAATTTTGTCTTCTAATTTTTTATTTAGTGTCCATGTTTCTGAGCAATACATTAATATGGAATAGATGTAGCATTTTATAATTTCCCATTTTTAACTTGTTTGTAATTTGTTTAGATATGAATATTTTTCTCATGTCATTGAAGGTACTTTTAGCCATTCCTATTCTCCTTTTAACTTCTGTTTCACATCTGACATCATTTATGACTATGTGTCCAAGATATTGATAATGTTTTACTTGTTGTAGTTTCTCTCCATGTATGTTTATATTTAGCTCTTGTTCTTCTGTGTCTTTGCTGATTATCATGGTTTTTGTTTTTTGGATATTTATATCCAGTCCATATTCATTACTTGATTTATTGACTTGATCTATTAGTCTTTGTAGTTCATGTTCACTTTCTGCCGAAAGAACAGTGTCATCTGCATATCTAATGTTGTTTATTATTTTCCCATTGATCTTGAGTCCTGGTATTTCTTCTATATTTTTAAAGATATTCTCTGTGTAGGTATCAAATAGGCTTGGTGATAAAATGCATCCTTGTCTTACCCCTCTTCTTATTTCTATGTATGGAGAGTAGCTGTTTTCACACCTTATTGATGCAGTTTGTTCCCAATATATATTTCTAATCAGTCTGATGTCTTTTCCATCTATGCCTATTTCTTGAAGACATTTGATTAATTTTTCATGTTGGACTGTCAAAGGCATTGCTGTAGTCTATGAAGAAAATATAGATAATTTTTGGACTTCTATATATTTATCTATCACTAGCCGGATACTCAGTATAGCTTCTCTGGTTCCTTTGTTTTTCCTAAAACCGAATTGTTCTTCACCGACCTCCATGTCTATCTTGTTCTTAATTCTTTCATGTATTATCTTGAGAAGTATTTTAGTTAGATGGCTCATTAGACTTATTGTTCTATATTCTGTACAGTCCACAGCCCTGGGCTTCTTAGGTAGTGGTATGAATATTGATGATGTTAGGTCTTTAGGTATGTGGCCTGTTTCGTATATGTCATTGCAAAATTCTGCGATAGTATCTTATATTATACATTATATATACCTTTATACATTATATTTACTTCAATATAATAATGTTGTTTGGATTCCTTACAATTGATACAACGCAAGTTAGCACATTTTATATGTTATGATACCGCGAAGACGGATGTGTTGAGCTATTGTCGCAAATAAAACGACAACACATCGCATTTCCATTCTCTGGACTACATTCAACTGGAAATCGTGTAGGTCAATTGTCCTGTTACAGGAGGAATCCAGCGGGAGTTTGAGAATGAACACTGAAGAAGGTATGCTAGGTTTATATTCTTCCTGTTTCAGTACTAACACTGTTCTGTATGCGCCATTAATAAAAGTACATGGCACCAAATTGGCGCATAAGGATACGGAACATCCACCCCAACTTTATGAAATCTAACATTCAACACCAACCAGTACCTACTTAGTCGATCCTTACGACATGAATGTTAAGTCGCATTGTCGTTCTTCTTCCTTCCTTTTTCCTTGCGTTAGTACACAGATAAATTCATAGTCTTTTAAAGGATATAAATATTTGTCAAGAAAAAAATACTTAAAATTAAATAAAATAAAGTAGAATATTCAAGAGGGCAATTAAAAGTTTAATGCCAACTCACATTTGAGAGACCACGGGAAGTCAACTAAAACTAATTGAACAACACACACGCGCAAACACACACGCAAACACAATTCTAAACATTTGGATATGGGATGGGATTTGTCTGCTGGGACAATTGCCCATGATTGATGCCGTATTGCATTCTATTGGTTAATCTATGCATTTACGAAGGTCGCCGAAGATGAAGGATCAAGTATGGAAGCCAGATTTAATATGATCAATTTCAAATAATCGTATTTGACTTACTATTGGTTATAGAATTATGTTATCGGGTAATTCAGCACATAATTCATTAAAAAATTCAGCATAGTGTACATGTGGTCAACCTAGTACAACTGATGAACATATCATTCATCATTTTTCCTCTATGCCAAGCGTGGCACATAGGCCAGTTGTCATCAAGCTTGGCATATAGGCCTGATATCATCAAGCTTGGCATATATGCCAGATGTCATCAAGCTTGGCACATATGCCAGATGTCATCAAGCTTGGCACGTAGGCCAGATGTCATCAAGCTTGGCACATAGGCATGATGTCATCAAGCTTGGCACATAGGCCAGATGTCATAGCTCTCCATGCTTGTCGCCTAGCTTGATACATAGGCCAGATGTCATAGCTCTCCATGCTTGTCGACAAGCTTGGAACATAGGCCAGATGTCATAGCTCTCCATGCTTGTCGATTAATAGCCATTTGTTTAAGATCGTTGATTTCTTGTTCTATAGTTCTTTACAGTGTTGTTTTTGGTCTTCCCCTTTTTCTCTTGCTACTCGGTGACCATGTAAAGACTTGACGTGATATTCTGTCTTCGTTCATTCTGAATGCGTGACCGATGTATACCCAACTCCTTTTTCTAATAACGTCTGTGATGTATTCTTGTTTATCTCTTCTCTTAGTGTCTCTTTTGACTTAAGGTCTTTACAGATTGTGTTTAAAAAAAAAATTATTTGTAGAACATATACTCCGAAAACATGCAATATGACAAGTAAGGTGCAAATACTAGCGTTCTGATACGCCTTTCCTCTTCTCCCTTTGAGTTCGTTAGCAAAATCCTGTAGATTAGCAGGGTATATTCGGGAGAACGGAATATGTTGTGTGGAGGTTTACAGCTTAGCTTAAATATATGCACCTTTTGGTATGATACATCCGACTTCAGCATGGCGTCTGTGTCATATTAATCTCTAACAGATGAGTCAACTTAACCCCTAAATCTTCTTTAGTTGTCTCTTACTTATGACCTGCATGTTAGGTAAACAGTATTGCTATTATTTGCTCCCCTTTCGAGCCCTTTAAACCAGGGTTGATGTTGCATTCAATTTCTTGGTCGTGTTAAGTTATCAAGACAAGTTATCAGAGAAACAATTATACCTCTGATGTACCACATTTTTCCTCTAGTCATTTGTGTGAAGAGGCAATATGTACAAATGAGCACAGTTATGACATTGTCCAAAAAGTGCATAAACAAATTGACCAAAACATATATCTTATGGCCAGTGACATTTAACAAACAGGCCAAATTGCTGAAATTTGGCTATGAGCTAGCCAATATGTCAACTAAGATAAAATACTTGACGACAGAATGAGATATGACGTGTTACTTCCGGGATTGCATATCTTGGTACAATCTTTGTTTGACACTGCTGTTTTGACAGAAGCATCTTCATATTTTCACCGACCTCTACTCACAACAAACAACGAGCTTTAGGGGAGAACACAATCAACAAGTTACGGCAACTATCACTGTGTGGACGCTTAGTCTTCTGCTGAAAGAAACTTAACACCTGTGAGTGTGTTTGGAGTATAAGTTCAAGTTATCCCTAATCAGGAAATTAGAAATGAATGTTATGACTGCTTTCTTTCGGTCAGACTACCTATCCTGATTCTATCGGGCTACCCTATCAGGCATTTCCTTTATATCTGGCTATGTTCATAAGTAGATCGCAGAGAGCAGGGTGGCAATGTTTGTGGATTAGCAATATATGTGCTGATCTGTGCCATTCATTCGGACACATAAGATATAAGGGGGAAAGACGGAAATAAGGAATGAGTATTGCGACAAAGTACATAACATACTAACAACATCAACACAAACAGACGACGTTTCGACCAAAATGTCTTCATAAGATTTAAACTTTTGCATCGGTAGTTTACTGTAATAGCCGATGAGTAACCAACCACGCCTCCATAACCGTTTCCGAAGAAATAGTAAATAATGATAGTTACACTGCGCTATGTACCACGGAAACATATAAGTGGTTAAATCAAATTTTTTCTTATGCTCATATGGTCTCGGATTCGATCCTGGGTTGCGACGTCTTATTTACAGGTGCATTTTTTCGCAGGATCCCTGAGGATTATTGCACATAAACATAAAAACACATAAACATATGAGACGAAAACTGATGAAAAAAAATTAACAAAAACAGTGGTTTACAATTTTTGTTTAGTTTTGTGAGCTTTTAAGTGCCCAAAGAGATCGATTCGTACCAGGAAATATCTGTTGCAGTAGGTTAGTTCGAGTGTACCGAGCAAGATCGTTTTCATATGTTTTCTCCCGTCTATGTTATTAACTTTACCAATAATTAATGTAATCAATGCATATCTTCACTTAATGAGAGACATATGCATCATCGTGCCAACGTGAGAAAATGTTTGACAACCTGGCACGGCAAGGAAACAACAACGACCTTGATACATAATACTGTGGACAGATAGCTGTGGAGAGCCATGACCGCCTACGCCACCCGGCATGGCACCTGATGATGATATACATCATCATTAAGACATAGATCTAAATCTAAAATTGTTCAGAACACAATGAGATTATATTAAGTAATAAATGCACACCAACATAATAAACCTAAACTAGAGGTTGAATCAGTTGTCACAGCAACATAATAAACCTAAACTAGAGTTGAATCAGTTGTCACAGCAACATAATAAACCTAAACTAGAGGTTGAATCAGTTGTCACAGCAACATAATAAACCTAAACTAGAGTTGAATCAGTTGTCACAGCAACATAATAAACCTAAACTAGAGCTGAATCAGTTGTCACAGCAACATAATAAACCTAAACTAGAGTTGAATCAGTTGTCACAGCAACACTTCGGTAAGCTAGAAATATAAGGACCAAGAGTGGACTGACTATGTTACTCGACAATACAATTTATTTATAATAGTTTTATCTCTATTCACATATACGTGTTCTTAGCTCTAAACGAAAAAACACGTGTAACTAACTCTATACACACAAAAAAACGTGTAACTAACTCTATACAAAAAACACGTGTAACTAACTCTATACACACAAAAATCACGTGTAACTAACTCTATACAAAAAAACACGTGTAACTAACTCTATACAAAATATAACGTGTAACTAACTCTATACAAAAACACAAGTATCTTTGTCTATCCAAAAACACATATGTAATTAACTTTCTCTAAAAACATATGTACAACTTATTATATTTCACAAACCATACATGTGACTAACTATTACACAAACCATACATGTGTCTAACTCTATTTCACAAAAACCACACATGTGACTAACTGTTTCACACAAATCCCACATGTGACTATCACAAAAAGTATGTAGTTCTGATCTATCTATCAAATAAAATAGCCCCAACTGGATAATGTTATCAATTCCTGTTTTGGTAAACACAAGTAACACGAGTACTGAACAGTGTTGCCAGGTTTTAGAAATTGTGAAATCAAACTTCAATTCAAACAAAACCAAAAATAGCCAAATCCCTAACTTCTAATACATCTTCAAATTAACCATCACTATATAAATAAGTAACACATAAACTTCATATCCTGTGATATTTTAAAATTATCAAATTAGTGAAATGTTGCTTTGAAATTTTGACTATAATATTTCTACATTCTAGCAACCCTACCGAGACGTCTACATAGATACTGTGATTAAACCAGGAAAAGAGCCGCTAGTAAGCACTATCAGATAGCGCGTTCTTGCAAGCTGTGATTTATGACTTCCCCCAGGACATTTATTGCTGTAATAAACTGGATTAAATGAAGGGATTAAATGAACAGATAAGACAGCAAATAATCATCGGATTAGTGTTATACCTGTAAACATTTGAATAACGTTCATCTACACCATGTTTTGGGATTAAGTAAAATTTACATCTTAAGGTGAGGTACGACACTTTCAACCCTGGAAGTTGGTCCAATTTAGCTATATCAGAGTTTTACAACCATTAAAAATAATGTAGGTCGCGGTTCTGGTAACCCAGTCACCACAACCTTTGGATGAGGGATTAACTGTTAAACTGTCAATTGAAGGAGTTTTGCAGAAATGATCAATAATTTATTTCCACTTGTTTTACACTCAACCCATCCCTCCCATGTTAACAACTATCTATAATACATGGACGTACACTGATTAATTCACCCTGATTAATTCACCCGGATTAATTCACCCTGATTAATTCATCCTTATTAATTCACACTGATTAAAATTCACACTAATGAATTCACCCTGATGAATTCACCCTGATGAATTCACCCTGATTAATTCACACTAATGAATTCACCTTGATTAATTCACCCTGATTAATTCACCCTGATTAATTCATCCTGATTAATTCACCCTGATTAATTCACCCGGAATAATTAGATACATTCTTTTAAACCCCACCCCCCCCTTCCCAAACAATATTTTTAGTCACAATAAATACGAAATAAATTCATGTTTTGTTTCACAGATTTAGAAGTGGGAGTATGTTGTTAGTTAGGAACATAGAAATGGGAGTATGTTGTTAGTTAGAAACATAGAAGTGGGAGTATGTTGTTAGTTAGGAACATAGAAGTGGGAGTATGTTGTTAGTTTGGAACATAGAAGTGGGAGTATGTTGTTAGTTAGAAACATAGAAGTGGGAGTATGTTGTTAGTTAGGAACATAGAAGTGGGAGCATGTTGTTAGTTAGAAACATAGAAGTGGGAGTATGTTGTTAGTTAGAAACATAGAAGTGGGAGTATTTTGTTAGTTAGGAACATAGAAGTGGTAGTATGTTGTTAGTTAGGAACATAGAAGTGGTAGTATGTTGTTAGTTAGGAACATAGAAGTGGTAGTATGTTGTTAGTTAGGAACATAGAAGTGGGAGTATGTTGTTAGTTAGGAACATAGAAGTGGTAGTATGTTGTTAGTTAGGAACATAGAAGTGGTAGTATGTTGTTAGTTAGGAACATAAAAGTGGGAGTATGTTGTTAGTTAGGAACATAGAAGTGGTAGTATGTTGTTAGTTAGGAACATAGAAGTGGTAGTATGTTGTTAGTTAGGAACATAGAAGTGGTAGTATGTTGTTAGTTAGGAACATAGAAGTGGTAGTATGTTGTTAGTTAGGAACATAGAAGTGGGAGTATGTTGCTAGTTAGGAACATAGTTTGTCAGCTTGTCCCTCCCCATAAGTTTCCTAGTCACCTCCTACGACATGCCTGGAAAGAAGACAGTGGCATATTCTTTATACCCGTGAAATAGAAGTTTAGTCCCTGGTTTCTTTATTGCCGATCCTCAGAGTGGTTCTTCCTGGCATGTGTGTTTAGCTGTTTGCTTTGCGCTCAGCAGGTCGCGTGTTCGAATCCGGTGTGCGACGTCGTATATATGAAATATGAGTGGGTTTTTTAAATTCTGAGATCGATTGCTACTTGTAGCTACGGAGTTATGTACTGAAGTGATACTATCCGATGGAGGCTTGCAGTTTTGTGGAAAGGAACGAAGGACATATATTGTAACCAAGTACAATTAAGTCAGCTCTCTACACCCTTTCAACCTTTTCACCGCAATCATCATCAGCGCCGTCGTCATCATCAATATCACCACAATCTTCATATTTATTGATGTGTGTGCTGACATTTTCCTTCACAGCAGAATTTGTGTATCACTATGGCATAGCAGCATTATTTCCCGGAAATATGTAAAAAATGTAGCATTATCAATGACAAAACACTATACTAAGCGTAGGAAAAGTGTACATTCAAACGTGACGTTTCGATTATAACCCTTCATTAGGAGGAACATCGACGGACAACCATTACAAAATCAGAACGGCAAACAATGTATAGAACGGCAGAATGCATAGAAACACGTGCATGACGGCAAGCAACTGCCCTACAATCCTGTAACACATCATTGTGTTCTCAACAGATATTCTAGTTTATTTAGTTAATTGTCAATAACTCTATCACATGCCAGTACTGGCACCACGCTGTGCTATTGAACTCCATTTTTCATTTGCATGCCAACCCTGTGGTAGATATGTATTTTTAATGTCGTTAGAGGTTAATGTTAAGTTGTTTTTTTTCATGAGTGGACACACTGTGAATTATAGCGAACGTTGTACTCAGTATCAAATGTAGTAATGATAGAACGCATATTAGGAATTTAAAGGTTGTCTTATAGCATGTCTTTCGTCGATTATACAGTCCTACTGGCTTGTCGGTTATAATTATTCTGAAGTGAATTATTTCTCCTCCTTTTCTTCTGCAACGGAATGTGCCGCGTCTTTGTTTACAACTTTGCTGTGATAACTGCGCCTTGTAGTCTGATACATCCGTCTCCAGCATGACTAATTGGTCACGTTACCTTATATGGTATGGGGCAGCCAACTCCACCATATAGCCTCTTAGTGGAGTCTTTTGACACGTATGCGATTTCCAACAGAATGTAGTCCAGAGAATGGAAATGTGTTGTCACCGGTTTATTTCCTCAAAGGCCCGACACATCCGTCTTTGGTGATAAACATTTAGTGACCAAGAGGTCATACCGACGTCAGATGTGTCGGGACTAAAATTCGCAGATATCGCAGCCGAGTTATAAACCATGATACAACACGTTCCATTATCTTGTTCACATGCTGCTAACCAGCACGAGTCTTGAGTATGGACGCAGAAGACGAAGAAGAAATCATGTTACTACTTGTTGCACATTAGTGCACTCCTGGTAGGCACACTTTTAGACATTCTACTCAAATGGAATTCCTTCACCGACAACAGGTTTTAACCCTCTTAGTACCTATCAACCAACAATATGTAATCTATAATAACAGTTTTTAACCCTCTTAGTACCTATCAACCAACAATATGTAATCTATGTTAACAGGTTTTAACCCTCTAAGTATCCATCAACCAACAATATATATTTATGTTAACGTCACACGCTGTCTACTCACCAGTTCTCAAAGTCGTAATCCACACCATATCCAATATCCAGAAACAATAATGTAATCCACAAGAAAAAAATCAATTGTAATGTGGAATGGCTACAAGGTATTAAGTACGCCAGTGTATCTGTTCGATTGGTCAAGAGCCAGGCCTGTAGCTGACCTCGGACCCTTTGATAACAGGTAAAACTGACTGAAAGCCTTCCAGAAAATGTTCACTTGTAGGCTTGTAACTCAATAAGTTAGTACACTGACAATTTATTTATTTCTATTATAATGATTTATTTCACGTTAAAATGTTTTCGTACATCTGTAAGTAAACCGACAGGTCAGGGAGGTTTTCACATAATCCACACAATTACTTTTAGATGATTGAGTATTTCACATAATTACTTTAAATGATTGAGAATTTCACATAATTACTTTTAAATGATTGAGAATTTCACATAATTACTTTTAAATGAATGAGGATTTCCCATAATTACTTTTAAATGATTATGGATTTCACATAATTATTTTTGGATGACTGCGGATTTCCCATAATTACCTTTAAATGATTGAGGATTTCACATAATTACTTTTTAATGATTGAGGATTTCACATAACTAATTTTGGATGACACATTTGAATAAATTATACATGAATGTGTGCCTTAATAAGTTTCGTGAACTATCATCAGTTTAAATGTCACTATTCCGCTGATACGGATATGTCGGATCATTTGGCGAAAAAAAACCGCGGCACAACATATTTTCATACTCTGCTGGAAATCTACCAGGCTCTGTGTCCTGCCACAAGAAAGATATAGCGGGATTCTGAGAATGAAGAAGACAAGGAATTACACTATAAATTACTTATTTATAAATATATGTGTATTGGCAATAGTGTCATTCAGACTCGTGAACATAAGCAGGCAAATTAAAATCCCCATAGGTTGAAGAAGAATAGAATATTACATGTAGTACCATGGAACAGGTAAAGTCAGTAAGATCGTGTATCTTCTCAATAGTACAGTTCTGTGGACTAATAGGGCATCATCTGTCTAAAGTGACGTTATTTGACTTTTCCGTGTTTTTCATTTGCTGTCGACACAAAGTGAGCATTGAAAATGACGGGACACATCTAACAGCGTCACTTTTTAGGGTGATTTCCAATGAGTCATATGTACTGTATTATCAAGGGATACGGTATATATCTCCTGCATTTTATTAAAAATCTACCGAAACCTAATTTAATGTGTACTAGTCACTTGATCCCCCCCACCCCGTCGTCGCTCGTTGTGTATACTGTCCTGTTCACAATTCCTTTGATTGGTCAGTCAAGTCTGTTATAATTTCAATGAATGTTTTAGTCAAGTACAAAAATCAACTAGAATTACCTGTTAGAATTTCAATGAATGTTTTAGTCAAGTACAAATATCAACTAGAATTACCTGTACAATTAAGTATTAAGAGTCTGCTTATATTTATTTCGTTCGTTCTCAGACTCCCTCTAGTTCTCTCTGATAGCGGGACAATGGTCCTAGATTTGCAGCAGAATGTAGTGCACAAGACGGAGCTGTTTTGTGAAGTGGATTTATGTGTGCCCATACACCAAATTGTGGTAGTTTTACAATCTATCATTAATATCAATTTTCAAGATTGTCAACGTTATATTCTGCCTAGATTAATTGACAAATTTAAAATTATCTTTCTACTGTTTCTACTTCGTTATTGTGGGGTAAAAATCTGCAAACAGAGCAAGAAGAGATCATGAATAAAGAGATTACAAGAACTGCTGGAACACCATTTGTGGTCATTAATATTGTAAAATAGAGACTGAAATTGTTCGCTTACTTTATGAGAATGAACCTTTATTGACCAGCGGCAAGAGCTTACAATATGAACATGAAAACAAGATACAGAAGAAGACAAAGAAGAAGGAGTCACCAACGTTCTGAGATGTTACAATATTACTGCATACCAAACGACCAATCGGGTCATAGCCTGAACACTGATTGTCATTCAATCATGTGACGCCTACCAGAAAAAGCAGAGACAAGAAAATAGATTGTGAGGTAAATTACGAGTACAACAAGAGAAAACACAGCTTGAACTATTTGTCACTATAATGATTCTCCTATTCTATCACAATGATTCTCCTATTCTATCACAATGATTCTCCTATTCTATCACAATGATTCTCCTATTCTGTCACAGTGATTCTCCTATTCTATCACAATGATTCTCGTAGTCTGTCATAATGATTATCATATTCTGTCACAATGATTCTCCTATTCTGTCATAATTATTCTCCTACTCTGTCACAATGATTCTCCTATTCTGTCATAATTATTCTCCTACTATGTCACAATGATTCTCCTATTCTGTCATAATTATTCTCCTACTCTGTCACAATGATTCTCCTATTCTGTCATAATTATTCTCCTACTCTGCCGTGATACATTAGAAATAACTATAACAATGAAGATGTTATCGACTTAAGGACAAACGACGTCTTCTTAACAATCTGTTTAATCGGCTTAATAGAGATTAACAGTTAAAATATACATCTACTTTTGTTAAAATGTATTTTGTAAACTTTAGCTCACAAACTGCCGCAAGTATTCACGTGAAGTAGGACAATGTTTTTACCAGATTCTGCAAGATGTACTCCGGAGAATGGAATGCTTGTGTCGCCAATTTATTTGCACTTGACACATCCGACTTTAGCGGTTGAAAATGTATTGAATGTGATTATTAAATTTAAAAAAAATATTTCTTGTGGTGAGCTGCTTTCGGACGTTAGTTCATTATGGTTATATCAGAGTCTTTTACCATAAGACAAGGCATAATGGTGATTATGAACCACAACCTCTCGGGTGTTAAGGTAGGAGTTTTGGTTAAGCAAAACGTATCTGTTATATACGGGATACGCTGCCTTCGACAATAGAAGCCACTTCAACGTTGTTATGTCAGAGCTATATCACTATATAGGTCTACACATAGTGAAGATCTCGTTTCTAGTAATCCAATCACCGTGAGACCTGGATTACTATATCTGAGCAGATATTTGTTTGTTAAATACATGATTTGTCTCGGTAGTTAAATGCACGTCCGTTTCAACCTTAACCTGGACTCTATTTTGAATATATCAGGGCATTACAAGAAGATACATAAATACACTATCTATGTCATTGTTTCTCAACGAGGGGCCCACGCCCCACAGGGGGGGGGGGATATGATTGTTCAGGGGCGCAATTCGAATAAATTGTAATTTTCTAGCTTCAATTAGGAATAATTCAAATTATGAATATAAAAAATATGTACGTTATATGTTACATGGTTGATCAGACTTTTATGTACGTTATATGTTACATGGTTGATCAGACTTTTATAAAGACCTAGTTGGTACATTGTACAATAACGGTAGTGAATCACTGATCTATATGTTCCGCCGACCTTCGCGTGACACATAGTCATAATTAGCACAAACAGGGTCGTAGTTCAACTCGCAGAGTGGGTAGGTTCTTATTTCACGTATCTCTAACAATTACACAACTGACACAATGTCAAAGAAATATATATATATGCCTCAATGCCAAAAAAATCTACGGTTTCTGTAATACATAAATTACAGTGCATATGAAATGCATACTGTTTCATATACAATGCAAGCTTCAATTAGGCATGTTCATTGTTAATATTTGTTACATGTCTGCCTGTTCGATGTGAGTGCGCGACTAAATACTTCTAGAGTGTAAACAAAGTAACGAAAGGTTAAACAGTGTACCTTTGTGAACTATAACAATTAATGTTAGAAATTAGTTGATATAATACCATAATTACTAGAGAAATTAGTTAATGTAATACCATAATTACTAGTAATAATTATGTTTAGAGAAAATAATTTCTAATCTGCATGATAGCAACACTACTCACGTTGTACTAAAATAGCGGGAACATGGTACGCGCGTATTTATCTCTTGTTACGGGTGAATGATCCGCACACAAGAAATGAGATGGCTTCCGCCTAACACGATAATATTTCTATAATTTCACCAGCATTAATCCGCTCGTAATCGCGATGCTTACATCCTAGTATTTCACTCTCAATCCTCCCCTCTCCCATGACGGGAGTTAAGGCCAGGTATGTTTAGATGGTTTGTCTAACTCTGGCGCTTGGCGTGCATTTTCTGCTTCTCTGCCAAACGCTTGACAGGACAAACGAACAAGTCGCGGACAGCCGTGCGAATAGCCACCATTTGCCGCGTTCTGCTTTCTGTTCACTCGTCGACGCTTGGAATGTCGAATTTTTAGGATAAGAGAGCATATGTCATTCTTCTACTTGGCTAATGTAATCACAAAATCTTAATAAGCTGTTGGGTAATATTTCTTGTTGTACATCTTACAGAAACTACTTGTAATGTATCCACTAACTATGAGGCTGAAATGTTATTATTGATCTCCCGTTACCAATATTGCTGCCCATTTACTATGAAATAATCGTTTAATAATAAATTCATGTTTTTATATTATATTATTTAGAATGTAAATTTACAGCAACCTTGTTTATGTGTTATGTTTACAAGTAAGCCTAATTCGTCCTTTTAGTAATAAGGCCTTTTGACACATAAAAAACAACAAAACTTTCATTACTGCGTGTTTTCCTGTTAAGGAATGAAGGGGGTCTGTGGAAATACCGCGACGTGTATAGGAAGAATATTTTATTGCACCTCTGAAAGATAAAAATCCTTGTCTCAACCGAGGATTGAACCCGAGAATTGAGGCAGGAGTTCACTCAGGAATTTGAGGCCGGCGTTCCAGCCGTACGGACACGCGCTCCACTGACATACTGGTGACACATACTTGATACTTGACACATACTTGATACTTGACACATACTGGTGTTAAATGTTGCCGTTCTTGCCGAATGCGTGTGCAGTTCAAGCCTGTAGATAAGGGAGGTCGGCAAGGAGTGTTGAAACCCACCCACCCACTCAATACCTATATTGTACAATGTACTAACTAGGTCTTTATAAAAGTCCGATCACCCCCCCCCCCATGTAACCAATAACGTACATACTTTTTATATTCAAAATTTGAATTATTCCTAATTGAAGCCTAATTACAATTTGTTCGAATTGCGCCCCAGAACAATCAAATTTCCCCCTGTGGGAAATTTCCCCCTCGTTGAGAAACAATGTTATAGGTAGTGTATTTATGTATCTTCTTTTACTGCTCCTGATATAGTCAAAATAGAGTCCAGGATTAGGTTGAAAATGAAATGAAATATTATAGAAAAATGAAATGAAATATTATAGAAAAATGAAATGAAATATTATAGAAAAATGAAATGAAATATTATAGAAAAATGAAATGAAATATTATAGAAAAATGAAATATTATAGAAAAATGAAATGAAATATTATAGAAAAATGAAATGAAATATTATAGAAAAATGAAATATTATAGAAAAATGAAATGAAATATTATAGAAAAATGAAATGAAATATTATAGAAAAATGAAATGAAATATTATAGAAAAATGAAATATTATAGAAAAATGAAATGAAATATTATAGAAAAATGAAATGAAATATTATAGAAAAATGAAATGAAATAGAAAGGTGCGAAGAGTATCATAGATAGAAAGAAGAACCAGCGCAGACGTTGACAAAGTCATGCATGTAGAAGGAAACTGTCTCCGAAAAACTATCAACCAAAAACAAACAAAAACAAAACAAAAAACAACGCTAGCTGATTTATTTCGAACATATAAAGAGACAAAATGTTTTAAAAAAGATTAATCATGGAGAGAAAAGTTCCAAGAATAATAAGAGGCAGACCAAGACGACGATGGACACATGACATCGAATACCTTCTGAACATGATGCTGGAAGATGCTGTGCAGCTTGCACACAACCGAGAGCCTTACAGGATGACAGTGAGGACAACGTCCTGCAAAGGACACGGCACATAGACGAAGACAAATATGTGGAGAAGCTCAAACATGGACGAGGTGTTTGCGATGTCCGTGCCCGTGAAGTTCAATTACAGCGGAACGCCCAGAGCGATATAAATATAGTCGCTCCAAGTATAAATCCAAGCCTGCCGTCTCCTCGGTAACTGCCACCCATGACATGCTTTGGCTTATAAAGTCCAAGGACAAAGTGAATAATAAATCGTTATGGCGCAGAGGTAATTCACTCGTCAAGTCCCGATAGAACGCACGGAATCACAGGCTATGAATGCTTGTCTTAAGTAAAATAATGCCGTAACGGATGTGCTATGGCAACATGTCGCAAATATAAATGTAGCACATAAGTATTTCACGTTCTTAGTGCAACTAACAAGAAAAATGCTGTTGGTATCAGAAAGCGAACGCAAGAAAAATAAGAATATTAGAAATATGTGTTTAAATTTCACATTCATTTCGTTTGCTAAAAGTCGGAAATCTGGCCATAGTTAAAACGATATTCAAAGTGTCAGGTCTATCTCAGGACCGTGTCACGTCAACAAAAAAAGCTTTTTCTAGACGAGAAGGCCATAAAATCTGTGCAGCAATGTTTAACGGCTGAGTAAACATCACACAAGATAGGATGTTCCTGCTATAGAAAATGTTTATGGGAACTTCATTAAAGTCACTGGCTCATTCTAGTGGCCAGCTATTTTCTAGCAAGGGATGAAGTCTAGCCTTGAATTTGAAATTCATTGGGAGTTGTGTGAAGTTGTAAACTGCGGGTATTTCATCGTTGTTTTTGGTAAAGTGAAATATGAGATTACACGTACATCACCATCATGATGTACCATCTCCTCATCGCTGGTTGTCAGCGGCGGACTTCCAAGATGTTCTGTCTCTTGACTTATGGATACACTTCAATAGACTTATATCCAGTGAATATTCTTTACATTCTACAGCCAATGAGGTTTCCATTGACAAACTTCCATAGAATTGTCATGTCCAGCCAATGATGTTTTCATTGATACACTTCGATAAAATTGTCATGTCCAGTCAATAAGGTTTCCATTGATACACGTCAATAGAATTGTCATGTCCAGCTAATGATGTTTTCATTGATACACCTCGATAGAATTGTCAAGTCAAGCCAATGATGTTTTCATTGATACACCTCGATAGAATTGTCAAGTCAAGCCAATGATGTTTTCATTGATACACCTCGATAGAATTGTCAAGTCAAGCCAATGATATTTTCATTGATACACCTCGATAGAATTGTCAAGTCAAGCCAATGATATTTTCATTGATACACCTCGATAGAATTGTCAAGTCAAGCCAATGATATTTTCATGGTCTTATTGGTTGTGTTACTAATACCACGCTGCCACAAGCAGTACTAACATATAAAACAAAAATAAAAATATATATTAATTGCTAATTACTAGCTACTGTTCTTTGGGATTAGGGTGGGGGGGGGGGGGGGGTTAACAATGACGATCGGTTAACGCGCTATGTCACGTTTGTGCGCGTGAAATGCAAATAATGATTCGCTTTGGACGTCGATAACTCCTTCAATCCACCTTCTCCATGGTCTTCCTCTTGGTGTTTCCATTATCGTGTTGTATGCTCTTGCTGCTGGACAGTTTGACTTTATTCTCATTAAGTACCCGAACCATTTCAGTCTCATTCAATAAATTTGACCACATATTTTGTTCTAACAGTTCTTGTAATGTCTTCATTCCGCACACAATCTCTTGTTGTTCTGTTTGCTGTTTTTCTTAGACATCTCATTTCACAATTATTCAACTTTCTTTCTTTTTCTTCAGTTGTTGTACGCGTCTTACAATTTTAACACAATGTTTGTCAGGATCATTGAATTTCGGATTTGTCTTTTGGTTGTCATCGGGGTTGATATTTTAAATTTGAGATAAATTTATTTTTCTCGAATCCCCCCCCCCCATTAAAACAAAATGCTCCCTTATGGAGTGTGATCATCCCGGTGTAAATCCTGGAGTTAGAGACACAGAACACGTGGTGGCCGGAATTTCTCTCATAACAGCGGCACTGTTTGTCACAAGTATCATCACTCTTAGCACATATCACTTTAGCTTTTAGAGATCTCCCTAGGGTAGTGAGTAAGCTGCTCGCCTTGTGTTCAATAGATCATGGGTTCAAATTCGGCTCGTGTGTTTTGTTTATAAGGTGGATTTTTTGAGAGATTCCTGAGGATTTTCACTAGAAGATACGGAGTTACGTGCTGTGAGTGATACTCTCGACAGGCGGCGAGACGTTTCATTGAGAGTGTCGAAGTGTATATGGTGAAACCTAGTACAGTGAAGTCAATCGGCTGCGACTTTTGAACCCTGTGCATCCTTTTCTTTACACGGCAATCCTTAGGGATCCTCTAAAAACTACACGTGTAAACAAGACTCCGCGTCTCAGGATCGAACCCGCGACCTCTTCAATACAAGATAAATGCATTAACAACTATGCCACTGAGATCCAAAGAAGAAAAGAACATCTCCAATCTACACTGTAATCTACATTGTACGTGGTAAGAGGTAACTAATTGGATATGGCGTTGCAGTTGGCTGTCAGATTTAATAGGTTAAAGTGTGCTAATAGCTCTGCTATTGTCGGATGCGTCGGGTCGAGTAATGCATATATTATACACCGCATTCCGTTCTCCAAACTATAACGCAAGTATCTGCAGGATTGTTAAAACGACGGCAGAAGTAGAAGAGGAATAACCTATAAACCATGTAATCTCTCTTCTTCTGCGCTGGTTCTCAAACTGCTGCAGATTAGCAGGATGTAGCCCAGAGAACGCAATACGCTTCATCAAGATTTACAGATTGCCTGCGATATCTGCACCTTTCGAACTTATATAAGGGATTTAAGCATGGCTTCTGAGGCACTTCAACCCTTTATGGAATGGGACAGCCAGATCAAATCATAAAACGGCCTTAGTTTTCTTGCACGACGTTCATCGCAGATATCAGTGTCCCTGTTATTTGCTCCTCCATCGGATCCATACACCACACGGACGTAAATCCATACTATCTAAACAACAATTATTCGTATACAAATTCTTGGTCAGAGATGGAGATATAACTGCTTGAATTCACGTTTAGACTGGTAATAAATATATGTGAGCAAACTTCAACCACGTTTATCGCTCAATGTCTACATTGATAAGTCTGTTTTATGTGAAGTATTCTTTGTTTCATTTCTGGAACCCGCTGTGGATGAAAGGAAGGTACGAATACGTTCGATTCACGTGTTGGGCGAAATCTAGAATAATGTAATGCATAGTTAGGATAAACTTATTTAGATTGCAAAGAATTACAAGCAATGAAGCTCGTGTACTTTTGTGAATTTCTGTTAATCTTTTTTTTTGGGGGGGGAAGGGGGTTCCTCAATAATAGGTAAGAACTATTATGTTTATTTATGTTGCGTTATTGATGAAGGCCTTTTGTAGCGATCGTCGATTTTTGAATGTTATTATTACCAAGAATTACCACAATTCCAATACCCTGTTACAAGTTTCGACTGCGAGGTTTCCCTTGAGGTTTAGTTCATATCCTGAAGACTATGTGCAATGCTGCAAGAAGTCTATTGCTCCGAGAGGGTAAGCAATGTTAGGGTAGATATGTCTCTCTGAATGATCCAGATGAGCAGTTGATATTGGGCATGGTCACTTTATGACGAATCAATGCATATCAATCCACAAAATGTAGTATTCGAATAATAATTGAAGCATTTCCTGTACATATATTCATTTTAAATCTTGTGTTTCTTCAGCGTTCGTTCTCAAACTGCTAGATATTAGCAGGATGTAGTCCGAAGAACGGAATGTGTTGAGTCCTTGTTTAAGACTTAGCAGCGATATCTGCGTCTTTCGCCTGAAACATCCGATTTAAGCATGACTTCGGTCACTTCGACCCTCTATATTATGGGACAGCAAACTCAATCACAAACCTCCTTAGTCATCTCTTACGATATTCTTGGCAGGAGACACTAGTGGCACTATTCTTTGCTCCACTTTCAGGCCTGTCAACACGTGGGTGAAACTACTGTTATAAAGCGCCACTTGTATTTCAGTGTCTTCACCGCATAATAAACATCAGGAGACACTACAAACTCACAAACACTGAACTGGTGGAGCGGACAAAATTACCATTAGTAATGGGAACACTCGGCAGTAGATGATTAATCTGTTATGATCATAGGTAAAATATAAACAGCAACCGTATCCTATCGTCTATCCTCAGGTGAATAATGGTTCATCGTATCCACATTTGCCGCTAAGCGTGTCGGTAAGAGTAATTATTGGAGTAACGGTATAATATAAATCCAGGCGTTTGAAAACAAATGTTATATACGTGTGTGTTGGGTAGCTATTATTCAGAACATAAGACCAATGTTTTTGTACATGATAAAATTAATTCGTTAGCTGGACAACAAGAACCACTGTTGACACTAGTGAAACTACGTAAACTACGATAGTACGGACACGTGACCAAGGACATACCTCGATGATAAAAGATGTTCTTGAAGATATAGTGAAGAGTGTAAGAAGTCGAGGTGGACAGACGAAGACATGGCTGGATAATATTAAAGAATGGACAGGGTGTGAGGATTCCAAACTCATCAGGATGGTAGAGATGCTTGGAGATCTTTCTGCACCAAATGTCTCATTGTGACACCCTTACGTGGAGATCTTTCTGCACCAAATGTCTCATTGTGACACCCTTACGTGGAGATCTTTCTGCACCAAATGTCTCATTGTGACACCCTTACGTGGAGATCTTTCTGCACCAAATGTCTCATTGTGACATCCTTACGTGGAGATCTTTCTGCACCAAATGTCTCATTGTGACACCCTTACGTGGAGATCTTTCTGCACCAAATGTCTCATTGTGGCACCCTTACGTGGAGATCTTTCTGCACCAAATGTCTCATTGTGACACCCTTACGTGGAGATCTTTCTGCACCAAATGTCTCATTGTGACACCCTTACGTGGAGATCTTTCTGCACTAAATGTCTCATTGTGACACCCTTACGACTCTGACTGTTATGAGTTTATTATTTTTATAAACTATGAATCGTGTCTTTATATGCTAATGACTGAAATGAGACACCCCATACGTCTATGGACTTTATTAATAGACGAGTAGGTAGATATTAGAACAGGTTGATAGATATTGGTGTAGACAGAGAGGTAGATAGAAGTTAGATGGGCAGGTATATAGATAGATAGGTAGGTAGATATTAGAACAGGTTGATAGATAATTGGGCAGTGGGATATGCAGATGATTTGCAGTATATTCCTACCAACACTGTGTTACCAGTGCCAAACCTGGTCTCTCGCATCTTCACATTACAGAAAGATAGTGACATGTGAGATGAAATGCTTGAGGAAAGCTGCAGGGGTAACTAGGCTCGATAGATTACGAAATGAAAACATCAGGGAAATAATAGGTATAACATCATGCATAGAATACATATAAAGGCAGCAGATCAAGTGGTTTGGCCACATTATAGGAATATATCACGACAAGTTACCCGTACAGGCATATAACCAAATGAGATCAGGGTACAGAGCCAAAGGAAGACCACAAAAAATATGGATAGAAAACATTAGGGAAATCCTGAACAAACACGGTCATATCACAGCCGAGGCCACACATCTGGTCCTGGAACACAAACACAAGCTCCAGCCACCGCCTAAGCGTAACGACAAGAGTGGATAACAAATCACCTCGGAAAAGACAATAGACAACAGATAGGTATAAGTTAGATGGGATGGGTAAATATTTGAAAATTTTGAGTAGGAGCACAGATCCGTTTATGGGCGCCCCAAGAAGGTAGGAACTTGAATGATAAACTACAAGAATTGTAGAAATAGAGCTTAAAGAAGAGCCCCCGTGACTTTTAAAGAAAGACACCTCGTTTTTTTAAGTATCAAAGTCACGGAGAAAATAATGCACAAAACGGGGCCACGGGCTGAAAATGTTGAGGACCACTATTCTATGGAATATATCGTACTGAAAACAGAACTCTCAAATACTGTTTGGATACTTGTGTGTGCGAGTGTTGGTGTCTGTGTTGAAGAGGCTTATTTGCATTTTGTGATTCACTAATTCCTTCTGACTGCAACGTTGCCAGTTTCTCCAAGTGGCACTTTAATGTCACAATGGATTTTATAAATAACTTTAAATACACTTAAACGAGCTTTTCGTTTAAGACTGAGATGGCACCGGTGGAAGGTAGATCAATAAAAATGAGGCGAGGGGATAAGGTAAGGTATACCCAAAAATAAGGTTCAGTAAACCCAGCATCAGCTAAATTATGGATTACTGTAGTGTAGCAATAAAGCTATATGCCTTAATTTGTATGTTGCGGGTTTGAACACCGACGATGATGTTATCTTATTTCACAAGTGCTTGCGTCGGAGATCCAAGGTGAATAGCATATACTTCAAGATACACATATACATCTAGAAGTCTTTGGGATTTATAATAATAAACCCATAACCCGTCGGGGTTGTAGGGGTGACACACGGGAAAAATCACCACAAAAGTTTTCCAGTTATTTCTGTCATTCGCTATTCGGAGGGGCGTAGAATAATCACTCACGGACCTTTCCTTGATGTTATAAATCCATGATGTTCTCTGCCCCTTCTCCATCTTTCCTCGACTGTTCCTTGCAAAAGTTTTTATAGATTGAATCGTGTCTCATGTGCCTACATGTCCAAACCAAACACGTTTAAACTGTTTCAACACTAATAAACAGGTGTACACTGTTTCAGCACTAACAAACAGGTGTACACTGTTTCAGCACTAACAAACAGGTGTTTACCTTGTTTCAGCACTAACAAACAAGTGTTTACGCTGTTTCATCACTAACAAAACAAGTGTTTACACTATTTCAGCACTAACAAACAGTTGTTTACCTTGTTTCAGCACGAACAAACAAGTGTTTGAGCTGCTTGATCACTAACGCAGAAGTTTACACTGTTTCAGCACTAACAAACAAGTGTTTACGCTGTTTCAGCACTAACAAACAAGTGTTTACGCTGTTTCAGCATAAACAAGATTAGTTTCTTGATAACCTGCGAGTATGTTTCTATTCTGCCGAACAAATATATCTGCTTTGTGATCAACATCGCTAATTCTTAACACACGTTTATAGCACTTGTTTTCAAAAGACTGAATCTTTCCCATGCTGCATAGAGTATCCAACTTTTACATCCGTATACAAATATATTTAACATTAGCGATCTGAATATTTTTTTTTCAACCGAAGACGGATGTGTCAGGCCATTGGCGCAAATAAAACGTCGACACAACGCACTTCCATTCTCTGGAGTACATCCTTCTGGAATTCAAATATGACCATGGTCCTGCTACAAGAGATATCCAGTGGGAGTTTGAGAATGAACGCCGAAGAAGAAGAATTATATTTACTGTATTGCTGATCTTACTTTTACAAATCATGTACAACCTTGCCATGGCAGCCATCACCATTTCCAGTATTAGCTTAACCTCAAAAGCATGAATATTTCTTTCTATGCATGCAGTGTCTTTCTATCTCAGTGTCTGTCACAGAATGTAAAAAATATCCATACTATTCAAGAACTGCACATAATAGCTTAGAACGGACAGAATTGGAGAGATCTGACCTCTGTCCTATTCGCTAACTTCAGTGCTAAAGGAACATGATGATGGTGATGATCGTGCATACCATGGTGACCTTCCCTGTTTAAATCTCTGATATAATGCGATGAATTACCGTTGTGAAATCAATTAAATTATGATAAAAAGCACATTTATGTAGTAATGTTTTTCTATCAATATGTTTATATTAACAATATGTTATGTGGTGCTTCTGTTTTTACGGAAACCAGTCAATTATTCTACCTAACAATTCCTCTTGTTTATCTTGTATTCTGTTAAGAAAGATCTTTAGCATCACCTTGCTTGAATGGACGATTATACTAATAGTTCTGTAATAAGACAGTAGCTGTCGATATAAAATGTACAAAAAAGTGACCAAATAAATTCACGGAGAAAGTCAAATAGTGTTACTTTTGAAGAATGAACACACTGTAGTTCTATGCAGTGCTCTATGATTATAGTCAGTGTGGAACACATGACTATTATAGACGAGGTAGTGGCAACACTGATCGCAGGATTCGATACATACAATATTTTAATGCAGAGCGTGACCGAGTAGATAGGACTTCAATATTATAAGGGAGAATACAGTCCTGGGTTCAAATCACAACTGTGACTATATTCTATCTACTAGCAGTACAATAAATATCCGTGCTGTGCATGTCGTAGCTATGTGAAAGTGAACATTATTTGTACTTAATATAAAAGGCTTCCCTGCGCTAAAATGATTATCTTCGGAGGTCGCGGTAACTGGATTACTAGAACCGCAACATTCACTACATTTTCATTGTTTAAATATCTGATATAACCGAATGTGAAGAACGTCAACGGTTGAAACTAGCGTACCTCCCCAGTAGAGGAACGTTTGATTTAACTAACTTAACTGAAACAGAGTCAGTAGGTAGAGGGATGATAGATGAGTGTAGCTTGAGCATGATGCTTTGTAAGTTTGGCTTAAGTGGTACTTGACAAAGTTAATTCACCTCACACAAATAGCTTCCTCACTTTGGTGTTGGGAGTTAACCTCTTAACGTCGTAGTCACTGGGTCGTCAAGTCATTCGTAAGGATTCTTGATTTTTGATTAGGAACCAGCATCGCCGCCGCACAAAGGGGAATTCCAATATGTGTCCTGATTGCTAATCCATCAGTCAAGTAAGAGTATATGAGACCGATGATTCAATCAGGCAGTAAGGAGATATTAGGTGATAAGGAGATATCAGGCGGTCAGGTGATATTAGGCAGTAAGGTGATATTGGGTGGAAAATATATCAGGCGGTAATAAGATATTTGGTTATAAGGAGATATCAGGTGGTCAGGAGATATCAGGCGGTAAAGAGATATTAGGTGGTCAGGAGATATCAGGCGGTTAAGAGATATTAGGTGGTAAGGAGATATCAGGTGGTAAAGAGATATTAGGTTGTAAGGAGATATCAGGTGGTCAGGAGATATCAGGTGGTAAAGAGATATTAGGTGGTAAGGAGATATCAGACGGTAAAGAGATATTAGGTGGTAAGGAGATATCAGGCGGTCAGGAGATATTAGGTGGTAAGAAAATATCATGCGGTCAGGAGATATCAGGTGGTAAAGAGATATTAGGTGGTAAGGAGATATCAGACGGTAAAGAGATATTAGGTGGTAAGGAGATATCAAGCGGTCAGTAGATATTAGGTGGTAAGGGGATATCAGACAGTCGGATGATATCAGGCGGTAGCGGGATATCATGCAGTCAGGAGATATAAGGTGGTAGGAGATATCAAACAGTTAGGAGATATTAGGTGGTAGGGAGATACAATGCATTCAGTTCTCAGGGAGGCATGTGGTTAATCTCCAGGAGTTTGAGAATGAGATTCTGAGTCATTATTGAACAACCTGAATACAATGAAGTCATTTCATTGTGTTGATATTCAGCCTTCATACTCAAACCTAAGTTAGATTTTTCCTGTATCAAGACAATGTACCAGTTACATTTCCAGCAGGATGTAGTCATGAGAATGGAAATGTACGGTTTCGCCGTTTTATTTGCGCATATGGCCCGACACATACGTCTTTGGCAGTATCTCAGTGCGTGTTTTGATAATTTTCGTAGAGTGACACTTTCCTGATTATCTCTCGTGCGGGGTGCAAAGGGAACGCATTGCTCTAGGCGGACCCAGGGTTAGCAGATAACCAAGATCCCAAATGTACCTGCACGCGGTGAACCCTGGAAACAGAAACACAGCAGCTCGAGCTGATTCTGGCCAAATCATTTGGGGATCGTGTCCGAGAATGTGGAGGTAGCAGATGGAAAGAGATTTGACTGCACAAGAGACAGACAATATCTCCGACACCATCAGCATCACCACATATAACGACACTGTCGACATACAGTGAAGCTAGTCAGCTCAGTCCGATCATTGTAGGGGCGGCCAATGTAAAATGCACGTAAAGGTAGATGCATGGCGAGAGACAAATAGATTTCATACCGAGTACAATGAAACAATGAAAGGGCAGAACAGCGCTAGAGGGCAGCGCGAACTGCAAATAGAAAGTGAAAAGTCCCTAGGAAAGGGGAACTACAAGCTTAGTCAGCTCGAGACGAGCTTCTAGTTACCTGTGTCCCTTACAGGCAGAGACTCAGACCCATTCATTGGCGTTTGGTAAAGCAAGAAGACCTAATCCAAGTCTAATGTCGAGCCTTCCTAAACCGGAAATATGCTCGCGAAGAGAAAGGGTTCTGTATCCGACGGGCTTAGGCAAGAAAGGGACAACGATGGTAGTCCTGGCCCATCTCTACTGTCAAGGTTTCCTATACCGGAAGCGCACTTGCAGAGAGAATGGGTTCCGTACCCGATGGGCTCAGGCACAAAAAGGACAACGATTAATCCTGGCCCAACTCTACTGTCAGGTTTTCCTACACCGGAAATACACTTGAAGAGCGAAAGGGTTCAGTACCTGATGGGCTCAGGCGCTATTGGGACAAGGACGCTCAGCTCGAGAACGCATTGCTCTCAAACGCGTGGTGTGAGACTCGAACTTGAACAAGGGGTACACTATGTCGGTGAATGACACCTCGGCTAAGAGGGCGAAAGAGCCAGGGTTCAACTCCTCTGTTGAGTTCTTCCCCTTAAGGAACCAGGCTCACGGATGAGAAACGGTTCAGTACCCAATGGACACAGGCACATCACGTCCAATTACACGAGGCAAGTTCATAGACAGTGGAACACCTCGTGCGAGTCAGACGAGAGCAAAAATCGTTTGGGAGAAGAGTCGCCACCGCGCGTGCCTGGAGACAGATATAGAGTCTGTCACAGGCTAAGGGCATCCCACCCGAATTGTCAAGGCATGCCGAAATCGGATGTGCTAGGCCTACAAGGCGCATAACGGTGGCACAACATAATCACGCTCCCGGCGGAAATCGCACGGATATCCGTGATGGTTACAATGGAGCGAACGAAAAACAAACAAACAAACATCTCTCTTGCAGACTTGTAGAAATAAAGAACGTTGGTCTCATCATAAAATGTCTACACTTGGAGTTACAACAATCCAGCGATCACATGCTTCGATATTTTTTCACCAACAAATAAATTGTTAATGGATTTAGCAATGACAATACATGGATGACTCATGGCCGATTACCTACTACTGGTACAGGCGTTCTGCAGTACGTCAGTCAACAGGAATTGGGACGTATATATATATATATATATATATATATATATATATATATATATATATATATATATATATATATATATATATATATATATATATAAACATGCTGAAAATGGATCTGTTTTGCTTATATGGTCGTACTGAAATCATGCAGTCATATGTGGACTATTTAGTTCAATGTGGCCAAGATTGATATCAGGAAATTACTGGCACTACTGAAGCCGAAATTGGCCAATATTGATAGCGACAAATATCTGGCCATATTGAAGTCATACAGTGATATATTGACTGTGTGATTGGAAATGGTCAATATCGATAACGCCAAATGTTTGAAGACCTTCATCTACTTCGATATTTTTATCAAACTTCTGCTAGTTAGCAGTGTGTAGTCCGGAACACGGAATCCGTTGCATTATGGCTTACACCATGGCTGGGATATCTGCGTCGTTTAGCCTGAAATGTCGACTACAGCATGAATCGTGGGTCACTTTAATCTTTAGGGTGGGACAGCCATCTTAACCCCATGATTTCTTAGCAATCTTTAACGACATGCATGACAGATCACAACACTGGAATTCATTTATCTTTATTCAATATTCAATAATTATATGTATCCAGAAATGATTCATTGTCATAAACAACACTGCAGTGAACCGTCGAAGGGAGGAGAAGAAGATGCGGACGAATAAAGACAAGGACAGACAACATCGAGGAATGAACAGGACAAAATTTGCACTCACTCCTTCCATCGTTGAAGATAGAAATCGCTGGAAAGATCTATGTGTTGAAGAATCCAATGTGGTACACCGACGACCCTGACGGTTACGGGTTTATTGATGATTGATTCAATATTCTGTAACACATTATCGGCACGTGTTATTTTGAGTATTATTGTTTTTGACATATTTCACATATAATATCTCTTCCATGTAATTAACAGTACAATAGTTTTAACGGCTGACAACCCCGGTATCTTTCTCTGTTTTAACGGCTAGCAACCCCGGTATCTTTCTCTGTTTTAACGGCTGACAACCCCGGTATCTTTCTCTGTTTTAACGGCTAGCAACCCCGGTATCTTTCTCTGTTTTAACGGCTGAGAACCCCGGTATCTTTCTCTGTTTTAACGGCTAACAACCCCGGTATCTTTCTCTATTTTAACGGCTAACAACCCCGGTATCTTTCTCTGTTTTAACGGCTAGCAACCCCGGTATCTTTCTCTGTTTTAACGGCTAACAACCCCGGTATCTTTCTCTATTTTAACGGCTAACAACCCCGGTATCTTTCTCTATTTTAACGGCTAACAACCCCGGTATCTTTCTCTGTTTTAACGGCTAACAACCCCGGTATCTTTCTCTATTTTAACGGCTAACAACCCCGGTATCTTTCTCTATTTTAACGGCTAACAACCCCGGTATCTTTCTCTATTTTAACGGCTAACAACCCCGGTATCTTTCTCTATTTTAACGGCTAACAACCCCGGTATCTTTCTCTATTTTAACGGCTAACAACCCCGGTATCTTTCTCTATTTTAACGGCTAACAACCCCGGTATCTTTCTCTATTTTAACGGCTAACAACCCCGGTATCTTTCTCTATTTTAACGGCTAACAACCCCGGTATCTTTCTCTATTTTAACGGCTAACAACCCCGGTATCTTTCTCTATTTTAACGGCTAACAACCCCGGTATCTTTCTCTGTTTTAACGGCTAACAACCCCGGTATCTTTCTCTATTTTAACGGCTAACAACCCCGGTATCTTTCTCTATTTTAACGGCTAACAACCCCGGTATCTTTCTCTATTTTAACGGCTAACAACCCCGGTATCTTTCTCTATTTTAACGGCTAACAACCCCGGTATCTTTCTCTATTTTAACGGCTAACAACCCCGGTATCTTTCTCTATTTTAACGGCTAACAACCCCGGTATCTTTCTCTATTTTAACGGCTAACAACCCCGGTATCTTTCTCTGTTTTAACGGCTAACAACATGTTTATGACTAATTTATTGTGTTTCTACATTTTGTTTTATCTTCTGTTATTCTTATCCTGGGTGGTGGTGAAATGCTGAAGAAATAACCCCTTTCGCTGTGAACAGATAGGTTGTGACAGCCAATAAGCTATTCTAAAAAAAAAACGAAAAAAAAATAATATTTTCAAAAAACTAATATTTTCGAAAAACCCATATTTTCAACCAAAAAAAAATCATATTAAAAAAAACAACATATTTTCGTCTAAGTTGCGTAACTCAGACGACAACCTAACTCATAAAGTTTTCTGAAAGGCATGTTTGTGTAAGGGAGGGGGGGGAATTATGGATGCATGTTTAGTCCTTGAAGAGAGAAATTCCAGAGTGCTAGCTAGTGTCCCAGTATTACCACGTCCTGTCAGGAGCACTGAACACACTTCTGGGTCAACTGTATGACTATTTCTACTTCATATTTGCTGACCCATCGGCAGTGATGGCAGATCCAACATTCCACGTTACATAGGAGTCTTGACCCGTATTCGTAACCTTCGATAACAGTTACCATGTTGTTCTGACAGGCCGACGTTGTGCTTGAACTAGTTACGGGTACGGCGTGGGTGGGTGGAACAACAAAGAAACCTGTCGCAAGGGCCAGAGTTGTGCCCTGATGTCGACGTCTGTTTCGGCAGCATATACTCGAAACACAATCGAGTCGAGTGGCTGCTGGAACAGAGGGCGCAGCACTTATTGGAACGCCCCACGTGCTGTGGGGCCAGTTTCTAATCAACAAAAACATAGGAGTCTGCCACAAGAGTCACATAGGAGTCTGCCACAAGAGTCACATAGGAGTCTGCCACAAGAGTCACATAGGAGTCTGCCACAAGAGTCAAATAGGAGTCTGCCACAAGAGTCAAATAGGAGTCTGCCACAAGAGGTCAAATATGCAATGTCCGTCCGCCTGCGTCTCTTTCTCATCCATGGCAATTTTTGGATAGAAGAAAAAAGTAAGAAACTATTTGATAGAAGACAAAAGTAAGAAATTATTTGATAGAAGACAAAAGTAAGAAATTATTTGATAGAAGACAAAAGTAAGAAATTATTTGATAGAAGACAAAAGTAAGAAATTGAGACAAAATGTGACAATAATTTTTTCACATGTGACAGGTCGTCAGCCTATTCCGAACTTTCCTTAGTCGTCCCCCTACGACATTCCTGGCAAGATCACAATGGCCCTATTATTGTCACTCTGAACTACAAGTTCAGGCTCCATATGCGTCTTATCTTAAATATAATACAAACATTTTTGTTAGCATCTCAACATTTTCAAGTTTACTACATCCAACCTGCTACAGAAACCTGAAATCTTGATGCTTGATGCTAGGTTCTCACGCAGTAATTCTGTCAGACTTAATGATGTATTGTACGAGGTCTTGCCGCCAGTGGTAAGCGCGTCGTGTCACCAGGCGTTTCTCAGGTCAAGCAACTCCGAAACTGGGAGGTCTGTGTGTAGAGTTTGTCTCACATGACATCAACATACTAGATGTCAGCTTTCCTCTGAGAGAGATAGAGATAGAGAGAGATAGAGAGAGGGAGGGGAGGAGAAGACACTGTGTATTCTTAAGTACATCCTTTTTGTCTGTCATAACCAGTGCAGGATTTACGTATACGCTACGGAACCTGCTTAGGGGCCCCACTAGGTATCCGAAAATTATTTGGCACTGACATAATCCGGACTTATAAAGGGCCCCATATCTCAAGTATCTTAGGGCCTTATTAAGTCTAAATCTGGCCCTGGCCATAACATTTCAAGTTTCCTTATATGACAAACCTGGGAATGGTGTCATGACATTTTGTTTATCCCTGGAAACACGCATAAATCCACCAAAAATGGTTTATCAAGAACACAATCAACACATAATACACGAATGAGAACAGCACTGTTCATATGGCAGAGCTAAGTATAGATGTGCTTACACGGTAGAAACGAGAATGTCAGAGGTGAAACACAACAAACTGAAATGTAGATGCTTAACAGTGGAGAGTAATTGTAGAAAACATGATAAAGCAACAAACAGGCCTGGTAGCTATTCGCCTCGCAACCAGAGTCAACACGTTTTCCGAATTCGACCACATAGCATTCCTAAAAACGATGAAATTTTAGTAAAGACTAACAACGTGTGTGTTCTCAAGCTGATATCAATATGAAGAGACACGATTGCATGGAAAGAGTGTTGTTGGAGGGGGGATAGAATACAGTAGTGGCAAGGGCCGACCAAGACATTGTTGGACAAGAGATATTCAGGAATGCATGCATGCACATGGTGCGAGAGGATGAGGGACAACTTTCCAGAGACCGCGGGACAACTTGCCAGAGACCGCGGGAATTTCAGGAGATTTATAAGGAAGACTACGTTCAGGAAATAATATGTCACATGACACACACTATCAATATGCTCCAGTCGATCGACTCACAGACAATAACATCGCACACTGTACGTGTATGTAAACTCCACGAGAACAACAAACATTTAACATTAGTATTTACCATCGGCTTCAATACTACCATAATCAGGTAGGCTGATTTATCAACATAAATATGAAATATAATTTAAAAATTTTTTATTTAGGTGTGACATGGGTAAATAAATATGACTATAGCAAGAGTAGCTAAAACGACAAAGGTAGATTAAACACCACTATACAGTTACACATCAAGACATTTGCGAACAGCACAGAGATTCTTAGTCAGAATGAGATATAAGTCTATATCTGATGCCGTCATTTCGTATCTAATCTGACAGTGCCGACAACCTTTCTCGGATATTTCATTTAGTCAGGGATCTCACGTAGTGGTTAGGCTGTTCGCCGTGTTCTCTAGAGGTCACTGGTTCGAATCCGATTCGTGTCGTCTTGTTTACAATGTGGATTTTTCGGAAATCCCTGGGGACTATCCTCTAGAGCTACGGAGTTAAATGCTATGAGTGGTATTCTTCATGCCCGCTTCGCCAAGAGAGGCAGATTGCAAATGGGGAAACCCGAATCCAGATAAGTCAATTCAACACGTCTTTTGAGCCCAATTTTCATTTCAAGTGTTACTAGCTTATGATTGTTGTCAGGTGTCTCCTGTTGTCAGCTTTCTCATGTTTCCAGCTTTCTCATGTTGTCAGCTTTCCCATGTTGTCAGCTTTCTCATGTTATCAGCTTTCTATTGTCAGCTTTCTCATGTTGTCAGCTTTCTATTGTCAGCTTTCTCGTGCTGTTAACTTTCTCTTATCAGCAGGTGTACCATATGTTTTTCTTCGTCGTTCGTTCGTAAAATTCTGCAGATTAGCAGGATGACATCCAGAGAAAGGAATGTGTTTGGTAATGGTTTACAGCTTCGCTGCGATACCTGTCCCTTTCAGCAAGATACATCCAACTTTAGCTTGGTTCTGAGTTACTTTGACCCTATATGGGCATGCGGTAGCTAACTCCACCCCATAAAGCTCATGACATTCATGGAATGTAAACACTGATGTTATTCGTTGCTCCCATTTTCTGCCAACGACAACACAAGGTCGTTCAATATTTTCAAATTTTAACTTTTTGTATAATATTTCTTTAGAAATTTACTGTCATACGCACTGCAAATGATAATTATTTACATCAATCAGTCGCATTGTTGTCATTCTCATTTGGATATGGAACTTAGTGCCAAAAAAACAAGTTCTGAAGAAAAGAAAATACAACATATACCTGATGTTGTGATGGAAGATAACGACAACAGAAATCGTCAAGTTTAAACAAAAAGCAGAGTCTGTAAATTAAATAAAAATCCGATGCAAAGATCCAGAACATTGGATGTCTAGTACAGGAAACAGACTATATATTTTTGGGTAACTACAGAAAGAGATGGAAATTGCGAACGGCATTTAAGAGATGCCATCATCTGTTTAAACTCTGTCTATGTCAGCATTTAGGGAGGTTTTGCAGGAACCACGTGCAAACATCGAGGTATCGCCGAAGTAACGACTTTAACAAGCGCCAAAATATTATTTTCATTGAGGGAGGGGGGGGGTTACTACTTCTTCAGCGTTACTTCTCCAACTCCCGCTGGATCTTCATTGTAGCAGATCCATGATCCTTCTAGATTTCCAGCAATAGTAGTTCAGATAATGGAAATGCGTTGCGTCGTCGTTTTATTTGCATCAATGGCTCGACAACTCCGACTTCTGCGATGAAGGGGTACAAAACATGACATAGATAAAGCGTGGCTAGATTCTAGTAAACACCTGTGTACAGAAAGTAAAGATAACCTAAAAGACTGATTTTTCATTATGTCCGTCCGTGCTGGTCAGAATTGGCTACGTTTGTGACTCTAGGTATATAAATAATGACCAACGAAAACACGACAATATAAAACGTAACGAATGAAGTCCGGTTTATTTTCCGTACAGAGGTCTTTACTGCCGTGGTCTTGGATGAACTGATGTAAGACTTACGCAAGAGTAATCATCAGGAAATATGCATATCGTTGAATAGGAGCGTACTAGATTTTCAACAGGATCTAGTCCAGATAACAAAAATGCGCTGTGTCGCGGCTTTGTTTGAACAAATGGCCCGACATATCTGGCTTTTTAGTTGGTAACTAATACATTCAGTGTTTTTATCACTTTCGCTACACGATCGACGCCTGTAACAATATGGTTTGAGCGCATGCTATACGAGAGATAATTTCTATATTACAAGTTTGTCCCCGCTTCACAGATAACCTCAGTCAAACTTGCTTGATACTTTTTGCCGCTGTCTGTATCACAATCGACACAGACATAGACTCCCACACATTTGGGAATAAGAAATTTCTCAAACAAAAATATTGCCTACAACAGCTTCTAAGACAATATAAGATGAAGGAAGAAAGAGAAGGAATAAGAAATAAAGCGAAACAAACAGCGAGAAAGAAAATTGAACCAAGCATATGTTTCCTCCATCTTGTTTTCCCTGTGAGACGGATTATCACCCGAAGGACAGGAAGTGTCAGGAACCAAGAAATATGGCTCCATGATGTCAAGATAGTCTTGTCCATTCAGTCAATTAAATAAACTGTTCATGGACTATAAAGATAATACCTCACCACTAGCCCGCCATTTATTTATATCGCTCGACATAAGTATCACGCGTATCGCATACGTCATTGTTTATAGCAGAGATGGGAGCGGTTAAAAGTTTATTGTTTAGAAGGAACCAAGTGGAGATTAGACGAAAGTTTAGTTTTGCCTGTTGGTTGTAAAGATATTCTAAAGTGGTTTAGCGGATAAATTCATTGAGGATAAAATAAGAGATAAAAATGAGATGAAGCCAAGGTTGCCAGTTTTTGGCCATTTCGTGACCAAAATTAACCAATTTTGCCATTTTTAAACGTTCCTAGCTATGAAATTTTTATTTTGATAATTTTTCATTTTTGTGGTGAACTTGAAACTATATTAATAGTCAGGAGATTCGGGAGTTTTGGACATATTTTACTAAAAATGTAACTATCATTAATTTCTTATATGTGGCAACCCTGGGAAGCTAGCGTGTATCAGAAGAAAATTGAGGGGGGGGGGGTGTTTGCGCTGATGAGGAATGCAACTCTTTGACTCAGGCATACCCTGGTGTATTAGTGTTGTTAAGTAATGAGGGTATGGTTGCAGTGTAAGCAATCTCAGGTATAAACGAGGGAATTTATCTGTCCTAATAAAATATATCTTGAGAACCTGTGTCTGAGCATTATTCATCCTATATTAATCTCCTATGGTTCCAGGTAGGTCAACCTGTCTCTAAGGTAGATCGGAATGAGATCCAGAGAAAACTGCCAGTATGTTCAGATGAAAGTAGGAAGACGGGAAGAGGTTTAGAGAAGTGTAGGCGAAGAGATTTAGAGAAGTGTAGGTTTTTGAGAAGTGAAGATGAAGAGGTTTAGAGAAGTGTAGGTGAAGAGGTTTAGGGTAGTGTAGATAAGAGATTTAGAGTAGTGTAGGTTTTAGAGTAGTGTAGGGGAATAGGTTTAGAGAAGTGTATGTGAAGTGGTTTAGAGAAGTGTAGGCGAAGAGGTTTAAAGGAGTGTAGGTGAAGTAGTTTAAGGAGTGTAGGTGAAGTAGTTTAAGGAGTGTAGGTGAAGAGGTTTAGCAGAGTATAGATAAGAGGTACAGAGGTGTGTAGATGTAGACGTTTAGAGGTTTGAAGATGAAGCGGTTTAGATGAGTGTAGATGAAGTTTGAAGGAGTGTAGATTAAAAAGGATTTAGGAGAGGAGAAGATAAAATTATCCATGTATTGCCGAGACCAGAAAGGGGAATAAAGAATTGTTACCTGGCCAAGCGTTCGTAACAGACGACTAAGGAGATATGAAGGTGTGGTTGATTGTCATACACCATAGAGGGTGACAGTGAAGCACACGCCGTGCTGCAGTTGGATGTGTCAGACCGAAAGGCGTAGACATCGCAGTCGAGCAGTAAACTGTGACACAACACATTTCATTTTCTGGACCACTTCATGATCATTGGCAGGAGTTTGAGATCACCACCTGTAAAACTATCAGGTAAGTAGTTCTCATACTCAAAAGGCGTAGAGGATTGACGTTATTATACTCGTGTTACCCCACATGTATTTCGTATTTATCAACGAAGAGGTAACCTGTCTACCTAATGTACGTATCACAACACGCAATTCAGTAGCTACCATCCACCTGCCACGAGTAAAAATCATAGCAAGCAATTATGCAGCTTCAAGCCAACAGTCAAGAATACATATAGCACGCAATTCTGTATCATGAAGCTGCAATTCTCAGGAAAATAAAAAAAAAACAACTATCAACTGTATAAACCAGACTTCAGGTGCGAGATTTGAATCTTTGACTCCTTGAACACAAAGCCGAAGGCTAAATCACGACCGCGCTCAAGTCAAGTACGTCGATGGTCACGGCTACGCCCACTAGGGCAGGGAAACCCCCATGAAACTAATATTATTTTATTAGAAACCCCTGAAATATATACAGACATTCCTATTCTGGTCATAAATTATAAAGAATGTCGAGGACGTCTGCTGTCTCCCAAGGAAGGGAGGTCATAAAAGTTTACGAGAAGACAAGCATACTTCTCACAGTTTATTAACGTCTACTCAGGTTCATGAAACAAGAATAAATCACAAGGACAGAGAATTCAACTTACAAGGAAATATATCAAGAAAACACAACCTGATAGCCTGGTCAGTAAGAACATTAGCCTGGCCAGAAAGAAAAGTACAAGACGACTGGCAAAAATCAGTAATTGTACCACTATAGAAAAACAAAGGTAGAAAGAGAAAGTGTGAATAATATATAGGCATCTCCTTATTAAGTCATACAGGTAAAATCTACGCAAAAATAACTGAACAGAGAATGCGCTACAATGCAGAACCCCCAGCTGAGTCCCTCTCAATTTGGCTTCAGAAGAGGAGCAAGTTGTACAGACTTAGCGCACCATTCACACTGAAACAACTGAGTGAAAAAGCAAACAAATTCAATCAAGATTTAAACACAGTATTTGTAGACAAGGAACAAGCATTCTACCGAGTAGATAGAAACATTCTATGGGAAAACATAGAAATTTATAACATCAGAGGGCAGCTGTTAGACTATATAAAAGCGATATATAAAAAATGCCAAATCACAGTAAGAACAACAAATAAAATTGCTGACCCTTTCGTAACACGGTTTAGAGTAATACAAGGCTGCGTGTTTTACCCTCTGCTTTCAACATATACATGGACAGAATATTAAAAGAAGCACACATAAACAAAGAGAAAAATATTGCAAACAAACCTGATGAGTAACTTAATAATTAAATCAATGAACTATTATTTGACGATGAACAATGTTTAATATACAAAGATGAGGAAAATGTGCAAAATCACATCAATGCATTGTTGTTAGCATGTCAGACGAAGTACAACATGAAAATTAACGTACAAAAATGCAGAAGTTATGAAAATCAGGAAGTCTGCAACACCAATTGATATAACAATAGACAACACCACGGTGAAACAAGACAAAGAATTTAAATATCTAGGCAGCATTTTTTCCCGAAAATGGAAGACTAAACATAGAAATAGAAACAAGGTGCCAAAAAGCAAACACAGAGACCTACCAACTTTCATCATTGCTTCTTCACTTAAAGATCAAGATAACAATTAAAAAGCAGATAATATCTACAATTTGTATACCTACACTCTTAATAAGAAGCGAAGAGATTAGGAAAAGAGTTGGTATAATATCATGTATCGAACATATTGAGAGACAGCAAGTAAAATGGTTCGGTCACCTTATGAGAATGAATCCAAACCAAATACCAATAAGAACATATAACAAAATAATATGCGGACATGAAGCCAAAGGTAGACCAAGAAAACGGTGGATAGTAAACATCAAGATAACCTTGAACAAACATGGACTAAATGCAACCTTGACGACACATCTGGCATTGAAACGACAGTTTAAGCTTCAATCTCTACGCTTAACGGCAAGTGTGAATACGACCAACCATTATTAACTTGGGTATAGACAATAAACACAAACAATTGTAACAGAACATACACAAAGTAGTTAACATGAAAAACAAACCGGTTGTATAAGAGAACATTCAGCTTATATGTAATAATATTGATGTTGTTGTCCCTTCTTTGCAAGCGAAGGTGAGCATGACAATGATAAAAGGGGTTAGGTTTGATTGCTTGTGTGAGTCCTCAGATGTTTGTGAGTCCTGAGATGTTTGTGAGTCCTCAGATATTTGTAAGTCCTGAGATGTTTGTGAGTCCTGAGATGTTTGTGAGTCCTGATATGTTTGTGAGTCCTGAGATGTTTGTGAGTCCTCATATGTTTGTGAGTCCTGAGATGTTTGTGAGTCCTGAGATGTTTGTGAGTCCTGAGATGTTTGTGAGTCCTGAGATGTTTGTGAGTCCTGAGATGTTTGTGAGTCCTCAGATGTTTGTGAGTCCTGAGATGTTTGTGAGTCCTGAGATGTTTGTGAGTCCTGAGATGTTTGTGAGTCCTCATATGTTTGTGAGTCCTGAGATGTTTGTGAGTCCTGAGATGTTTGTGAGTCCTGAGATGTTTGTAAGTCCTGAGATGTTTGTGAGTCCTGAGATGTTTGTGAGTCCTCAAATGTTTGTGAGTCCTGAGATGTTTGTGAGTCCTCATATGTTTGTGAGTCCTCAGATGTTTGTGAGTCCTCAGATGTTTGTGAGTTCTCAAATGTTTGTGAGTACTCAGATGTTTATGAGTCCTCAGATGTTTGTGAGTCCTCAGATGTTTGTGAGTCCTGAGATGTTTGTGAGTTCTCAAATGTTTGTGAGTACTCAGATGTTTGTGAGTCCTCAGATGTTTGTGAGTCCTCAGATGTTTGTAAGTCCTCAGGTGGGTGATGAGTCAAATCCAAGCTCTGAAAGACGTATTACAGTGTGAGCGGGAATGCAGTAGGTCTTGAGTTTGAGGGAAACTGTGTGATCTCTTCCTTTTTTATTCTCTCTGTTTGAAACACCCCGCTTTATTCTGCTCGGTTGAAACACCCCGCTTTATTCAGCTCTGTTGTAACACCCCGCTTTATTCTGCTCTGTTGAAACACCCCGCATTATTCTGCTCTGTTGAAACACCCCGCTTTATTCTGCTCTGTTGAAACACCCCGCTTTATTCTGCTCTGTTGAAACACCTAATACCCGCATTGATCTGACCAATCCAGGATATACATTCAAGATCTATTGTTTTCCTTATATAGATCTTGCAGTGCTTGAAATATGCATTCCTGCCCACATGGACACAGGTCTTTCAGTGCCTGGATTGGACGTCTCAATCATCTGAGGGCTCACAAACATCTGAAGGCTCACAAACATTTGAGGACTCACAAACATCTACGGGCTCACAAACATCTGAGGGCTCACAAACATCTGAGGGCTCACAAACATCTGAGGACTCACAAACATCTGAGGGCTCACAAACATTAAACCAAACTAGATCCTTCTTTATGCTACTCTCATCTTCGAATCCGATGGAGGAACATCATCACATCCTGATAATCTGCAAGAGTATTATAGTACGAACGCACAAGAAGAAGGAGAAAAAGAAGATACAGTTATTAATGAAAAAAGAGATAACGATATTTATTCCACATTTGTGAGATTCTCGGATACAAAGAGTGAACACAATATTATATTTATAGATTTAATACATAGATTTACTGATACTTTGACATATAATACAAGCACGCAGGTTTCTGCTTGTAAAATCATACTTATGAAGTGTGTACTTTAGATAAACGAACACATACGCTCATGACAAAAATGTGTCATTAGAACTTGTCCTTGGCAAGATGGCCACTCGACTGAAGAGTTCTACAAACATGGCGATCTCCGAGCTCAGGAGAGTTCTGTAAACATTCTTCTGGAGTGCTGTCCCCTTTCTCTACGACAACCACAAGCGCTAAGATTTTATAAAAACCTACACTGTGATTATATAGCGAATGCGTTGATAGATAGATAGATGCACATTTCCTGTTCAATTTCCGAATGGGAAATATGTGTTTAATTGCATGTTTATTTATTCTCCGTGAATGGCGATAAAGAAAGCAATGAACGAGGATTCATTGAACAAGTCTTCTTCGTATCTTGGTTCACGCCGTGTAGCGCTGGTTATCATGAATTTCCACAAACTTCTATTTCGTGTGCTGTTAATCATTTCTGATACCGATGGTCTCCCATGTCACAATGTTAGGTTGTCAAGAATTTTCTCTCTTGTCTTTCCTTACCTCTCTTACTCTACAACTTGCCTGTTGTTACAAGGTGTGCCATCTTTCCTCTGCTCATGACGTGTCCAGAAATGTTGACCGTCTCTTTCTGATGCGCGCATGCAGTTCTCTTTTTTGAATAACATCTTTCAAGATGTCTGTGTTACGCTTTGTATCTTTCCATGGTGTCCTTAACATTCTTCTATAACACCACATCTCTGCTTCCTCAATATACGTTTTCAATATTGTGCTGAGTGTCCACGGTTCACGTTTATATATTAGAATGGGATTGATATAACTCATTGAAGAATACGAAAGGAAAGCAGAAAATTTAGAAAATAAAAAAAAAGACGAGTCATATATGAGTTATGTCCACGACTGGATAATGTCTGAATGATGTCAAATGTGAAACGCTGGATGATTTCAGATGTCAAACACTGGATGATTTCAGATGTCAAACGCTGGATGATTTCAGATGTCAAACGCTGGATGATTTCAGATGTCAAACGCTGGATGATTTCAGATGTCAAACGCTGGATGATTTCAGATGTCAAACGCTGGATGATGTCAAATGTCAAACGCTTGATGATTTCAGATATCAAACACTGGATGATTTCAAATGTCAAACGCTGGATGATTTCAGATGTCAAACGCTGGATGATTTCAGATGTCAAACGCTGGATGATTTCAGATGTCAAACGCTGGGTGATGTCAGGAAAATGATTCTCCCTCTAAAGCCAAATAACCATCTGTCACTGTAATCTGACGTATTCTCTGCGAACGTTGTCCTCCCAATGAACTCCCTGAACCATTCTCTGTCTTGGGTCATGCTGCTTGCATTTTCCAACGCCGTATTCATGTTATCTTTAATGTCGTCAGTCCATTATCTTCTTGGTCTGCCCGTTCTCCTGCGTCCAGGTTCTCTGCCCTCTATTATTTATCTTTCTAAACAAATGTTCTCTTAATAACTACATACAGAGTAATAATAACCATGCATTCTAGTCAAACAAGCAATAAGAGAAAACACCAAACAACAATATTTTTCTACAACAATAATAAGGAAGGAATGGACATATATCAGACATATACTTAGAGTTATGTAATATGACTGTCATTAGAGGTGAGAAAGAGAGTTCTGCAGTGCTCTATAACTCCTATACTAACATATGGGTGCGAGTCTTGGGCAATAAACAAACTAGAAAGTGGGAAATTAGAGGCAACAGAGATGTGGTTCTACAAAAGAATGCTGAGAATAATATGGACTGCCAGAAAAACTAATGTAGAGGTGTTGAAAGAGCAAATGGGAAATGGACCTTAATCAACAATATAAGAAAAAGGCAATCTTAATTTTTTTGGCCACTTCATGAGACAGGCAGGTTTAGAGAAAACATAGTCACAACAGGCAAAATTTATGGCAACAGAGACAGAGGGCGACAACGTGAGAAAATATTAGACAGTTTGACAACCTGTCATGCAATGAAACACCAACGACCTTGATACATAATACTGTGTACAGAGAGCTGTGGAGAGCCATGACCGCCTACGCCAGTCGGCATGGCACCTGATGATGACTTATAGTGAATGAAGACAGACTGCTAATACTAATATTAAAATGGCTACCACGTGGCGAGAGCAAATTATGAATACCAAGAGAAAACAACTGCACGAGAAAAACCATCCATTGATATTCGCAGAAAAACCATCAAAGAGGATATAACAATGGATCTCAACAACATACAAGACTTACAAAACAGTAGCATCACACTGCTCGTACTGGAGATTTCTGGTTTCTTTCCTCAGCACCGTATTTGGTGCAGAAGGAACATAGATAGATACAATCGGTTTGTGTTCATTTGTACATAACGTGAAATATGAGTGAGTGTGTGCTCACGCTTCATCGATGTATCCCAGTCGTTTGTATAAGTCGAGAATGAGATCAATGTAAACCTGATAAACAATATAGCGATCATCATCATCATCATGTGTTGTTTTATCTGTATCGATGATTGGATGTAATGAACCTCGATACGTTTCTGTATTTTGACTTTGGTGATGCATTCTGATTGATTTACTAAGAACCCCAAGAATTGCGATCGATTAGCTCTTACTTCCTATGTGCAGTGTGATTTTTCTGACTTTTATTTAATACACAGGAGATAAATCTAGACAAACCACCCGAAAACCTTAGCAGATGGCATGCCGTTATATTGAGGCTCTCTTATGGACGCTTTGTAGCATGTCATCTATACAATTATATACTCCCTCTGAGTAGGCCTCCTTCAATAGGCATTGAACTAAGCCGAAAGCTGAAGTCTCCTGTGTATGAAAGAAAGCTCAGAAAAACTACTCCACTGCACATAGGAAGTAAGAGGTAATCGCTTTCAATTCCTGGGGTTCTCAAACAATAAATCAAGCATCATATATCGACATATAAAAAACATAAAATTTTGTGTTTTATCTGTTTGTACATTATCCACAATGATAAACAACAAATAGATAAAAAACACAAGACGCTAGAAATACACACACAAAAAATGATAGAAACACAAAATAATACAAATGAAAAACGATAGAGAAAAACACAATGATAGAAAAAAAAATATAGCACTACAAAACGATAGAAACAAAAATATAGCAATACAAAACGATAGAAACAAAAATATAGCAATACAAAACGATATAAACAAAAATATAGCGACACAAAACGATAGAAACAAAAATATAGCAATACAAAATGATAGAAACAAAATATAGCGACACAAAACGATAGAAAAAAAATATAGCAACACAAAACGATAGAAACAAAAATATAGCGACATAAAATGATAGAAACACAGAACTGTTAAGTACACTGCGATAGAAACACATAAATAATAATAATACTTGTACATGTAGAAGATAGAAATATGTTTCTTCGCGCACTCCGTTTTCCACATTCTCCTGTCTACAATGAAATGCACTGAGACGTCAAATAGTTGAAACTTCTCCAGGAAACCCGAAGACAACACTTACTATTCTCTTATTCTGATTGTTTACGGAAATTCAAATATGCAATAAGCTTAATGAAAGGACAATCTTCAAGAAAGAAGCAGCAAAGACAAATACGGAAGATAACGCGGATAAAAATAAAGGATTATTCAAACTGATAATTATTTTCACAATTGAAAGTATTATCTGACAAATGATTTACTGAATTGAAGTTTTAGAAAATGTATTTTTTTATCAACTAACAAAATTTCAATTTTGTCAATACATTCTTTCTTGGAAAAAACGTACAGATTTGTTCTTAACAAATTCTTTCTTGGAAAAAACGTACAGATTTGTTCTTAACAAATTGTTTCTTGGAAATCAACTTACAGATTTGTCACTAATAATTCTTTGTCAAATCTAGAAAGTTCTGTTAGGAGGCTCAATATTGGGGAAGGGGGGGGGGCGACAACTTTCTCTCCATATGTCTGTTAAGCATACATATTTTCATCTTTATATAAATATTTAAATTTGGGGTATACCTAGTGTAGCGGTCAAGCAGTTCGCTTTTTGCTCAAGAGGTCGCGGATTCAAATCCCGCTCGTGTTGTCTTGTTTACAAAGTACATTTTTCGGAAATCCCTGGGGATTATCACTTGAAGCTACGGAGTTACGTGCTATCAGTGGTACGTACTGTCAGAAAGCGGCATGCCACTTCGTTTAGATGGACAGATTCCATATTGGGTAAGCCGAGTACAAGGAAATCAATGCACTACATCTTTTCAATCTTTCCTATACTTTTCCTACAATTACTCCGTTTCTCTCAACAAGAGAAGGCCACATTTTTTGCCAAGAGAACATATAGAGTACGTAAATGTGTAGTTTCATGAGAGAATCTGTAGGATCGTGAAAAGAATGTTTGGAGGTGTGTTTCTTACAATTTGTTCAAGTGAACTACAAGATACAAGTGAACTACAAGATACACGTGAACTACAAGATACAAGTGAACTACAAGATACAAGTGAACTACAAGATACAAGTGAACTACAAGATACAAGTGAACTACAAGATACAAGTGAACTACAAGATACAAGTGAACTACAAGATACAAGTGAACTACAAGATACAAGTGAACTACAAGATACAAGTGAACTACAAGATACAAGTGAACTACAAGCTACGCTTTCTACACATTTTACATGGAAATAATACTCTAGTTGACTGAAGGCGATTTAGAGCATGTTTCCTACTTACATTTTACAACAGAAATGATTTGTTTCGTAGAATTCTCGGAGTAACAGTAAGAGAATCAAATTTGTTTCTAGAAAAAGGTCCCAATTGGACCGATACGTGGATTATTGTCCTTGTTCTTTGTTTTATTGTTATTTATTTATTTATGCTTTACATTTGATAGTTAGGTATTCCCAGTAACTGTTTTACTTTATTCAGGATTTGCCAGGAGAGAATCAGGAAATGAAAATACAAGAAAACTAACAAACACAATGCAAATATTGGATTACACCAGAAGACAACTGATTACGTAATTTGCATATGCTTCCAGACTACCATCAGATAGTGCCCCATCATTAACTATGGCTATACAGACGCGCGTGTGATGCGCGGCCGAAAGGTTAGAAAGTTGTTCTCATGCCCATAGTTGTCCAGAGTTCGATCTCAGTAAGGGCTGGTTATTTTTTTCTGTCAGATTATAAATTAAAAAAATTCACCCTGAACATGGCGTGGGAACAGCAAGGACATGCGGTCTAGATCACACGCGCCACCGAATTAACTCCCTAACGGGAAGAATACATTATGGCAGTTATACAGACATGCGGGATATAAACCCAGAGGCAGACCATGAAAAAATGGATTAAAGAAATAGAAGAGTTAACCACACCAAACGTAGGCACAATATGAAGTAGACAATATGAAGTAGACAATATGAAGTAGACAATATGAAGTAGACAATAGAAAGTAGACAATATGAAGTAGACAATATGAAGTAGACAATAGGAAGTAGACAATATGAAGTAGACAATATGAAGTAGACAATATGAAGTAGACAATAGGAAGTAGACAATATGAAGTAGACAATATGAAGTAGACAATAGGAAGTAGACAATAGGAAGTAGACAATATGAAGTAGACAATAGGAAGTAGACAATATGAAGTAGACAATAGGAAGTAGACAATATGAAGTAGACAATAGGAAGTAGACAATAGGAAGTAGACAATAGGAAGTACACAAACATGATGTCTCCAGAGAATTATTCTACCCCTGACGCTGCACGGTATAACGTGGTATAACGTGGTATAATAGGTATAACGCGAAAGACGTTTTGTAACATTTACACATGACAATTGTTAAAGTTTAGAAATCGAATTTTATTCCATTTACATCTCTTGAAGTTGATAGCTGAAATTTTATACAATTTACATCTCTTGATGTTGATAGATGGAATTGTATACAATGTACACAAGTAAAGTATTGAAGTTGAGTTTATATGTGTCATACACTTTACACAAGAGTAGTTAATGAAATTGACTACACGTTTCATACAATTTACAAAAAATTAACTATTGCAGCTGGATGTACATGTTTTATGCAATTTACACAAGAGAACTACTAAAGTTTGGAGCAGTCGTTTCATACAATTTACACGAGAACTATTGACATTGAGAGAAGTCGTTTCCTGTTAATGAAAGCTTTATAGCAGGCCGACATTCGGAGATAGGTAGGCGAGCACGCAAATAATAAAACTATAGTGTGATACGAAATGAAGCATCAGGCGACTAAGCATAACCGATTCTGGCAGTTTCATTTTATGATTATTACTTGAGAGAGATTACCCAATGACACGCAATTGATAAATGTGCAGGTTGCAGTGCAGGAAATAACAGAAAAACCACCATTTACAGCGGAAGTCTTAATATAGGTGGCCATCAAATTTGGGAGTACAAGATGGAGTGTGGTTGCGGTCTAGCATGGGGGTATATTGGCATAAAACCTGGAGTGTAGTACAGTCTAGATTAGGGGTGTAGAGGCAGTACACGCTGGAGTGTAGTGTCAGTCTAATCTGGGAGTGTATTGTCAGTCTAACCTGGGAGTGTAGTGCAATTGCAATCAGTTAGTAAGTTCGTTGTGGTTCAAATATGTCAAAAATAGACAGTAATACATTTTCTCGTATTATTCGTCTTCTGTGCTCGTTCTTATAATTTTGCACATTAGCAGGATGTAGTCCGGAAAATGTAATGCGTTGTTTAGTAGTTTACAGATTCACTGCGATATCTTTGTCTTTCGGTCTGACACATCCGATTTAGCATTGCCCCTGGATCAGTTTGACCATATATGGGATATGGCAAGCGAACTGTCTGTACCACTGCGCCATAGAGCCGACATGGCAAGACAGTGTTGATTTTCTTGTTCCCCCTTCCTTTTCGGACTTTGCAATACAGTTCCGACATAAACTTGTATTGCAGTTCCGACATAAACATAAATACAGGGCCGGCATAATGTTATATACAAGGCCGACATAAACAGCAATGCAGGGCCGACATAAACTTCAATACAGAGCCAATACAAACTTTGATACATGGCCGACATAAACTTCAATACAGGGCCAACATAAACTTCAATATGGAGCCGACATAAACTTCAACATGGAGCAGACATAAACTTCAATATGGAGCCGACATAAACTTCAATATGGGACCGACATAAACTTCAATACAAGACCAACATAAACTTTAATATCGGACCGATATAAACTTCAATACCATCTTGAACCCTCTGCAACTTAGGTGTCCCAACATTGTGTGTATTTCTATTGCAGGAGAGACTGGTAACCCCATTGTTAACTTAATGAGACACGACATTGTCCCTCACCGTGTTCGAGTACTTCAACATTTGCATTTGAATAAGCCGTTAAAACCGTACTGTTAAATTATACGACAGAGCTGATGTACCCAAGTGAAATCTTCTTAGAGTGTCGGAATCTGATCTCTGGGATGTGCAAGCAAGTTTCTTCAATACCTGTAAACTTCTCAATGCATACGTCTTTGAATTGTTAACATGTTTCTTGAAGCTGAATTTCAGACTAAAAGTTGCTCGAGACCAGGGGTTCTTATTCCCTTTTCTGTCCGTGGCCCTGTTTTAGATATCCTTTTTCCCCGTGCCCCCCTAACAAAAAGAAAAATGGTGGCTGGCATTTTTTAAATGTCACAAGTGCGGTATAAAATTTATCGATATATACCGTATTTATTATTGTTCAAAAAGTTATCTTACTTCGTGGCATCCCTGGACAGATCTGTTGCCTCACCACAGTTTCAAAAATTGTTTTCTGTGTCACTCCTTTAACACGAGTGCCATATAGCATATGTTGAGAACCCCTGCTCTAAATTAGATTGTAGTTTATAAGTGTGTTATTCAAATGAAAAATCTAGCAAGTGAATGTGAAATTAGATTAAGCATGACATTGTCATGCTATCTGTTGATATTATTACCAAGAGTGTCACGAATGTATTGCGAGTGTTTATTTGATGAATCTAAACAACATTACGTCATAATGGGAGTAGAAAGAGGGCACCATTATTATTGACAACCATCAAAGAGGATAAGAGTTATGTTATCTTTTGTTTAATGAGTGAAAGAGTGAAACGTTTAGACATGCTGCGGCGAATGAAGGTGTGGTATGCTCTACAGCATGCCTTTCGTTCCAGATAGTGTATGTGTGAAGTCTGCCTGTCCATCCATCCATCCATCCATCTATCCATCCATCCATCCATCCATCCATCCATCCATCCATCCCTCCATTCCCATCCATCCATCCATCCATCTATCCATCCATAGAAGCTCACAGTCACATTACCATTAGGCTCGTAGAGGTACCACATTGGATGCGCCAACACACAAGTGCCTTCCATCGATTTCTATCAGCGGTGCGGTTGAGTTTGGAAAAATCTAAACCCATCCAATCTGAGATGTTGTCTGTCTATGATTTTCTTTTACCTCCACTGCTCTTTCAACCCTCAATTGTAATATGTAAAATTATTTTTCACAGGGGCGTATGATAGATCTCCACGCCATGCATGTTTTCACATTTGTCTTATGCTCTCGATAGAAAAGGCTAAAATTCATCTATAACACATGCATGCGAAATTATGTATCCGCCTATAACACATTCATGCGAAATCCTGTATCCGCCTATAAAATATGCATGCGAAATCCTGTATCCGCCTATAACACATTCACGCGAAATCCTGTATCCGCCTATAACACATTTATGCGAAATCCTGTATCCGCCTATAAAATATGCATGCGAAATACTGTATCCGCCTATAACAAATGCATGCGAAATCCTGTATCCGCCTATAACACATGCATGCGAAATACTGTATCCATTTATCACTGCCTGCAGTGAGTAACAGTAAATGAACAGTGTAAGAAATACGAACATATTTCTCACGAACATACTGGTCACTTCTAGTCTGCCTGACGGTTTTAAAATGTTCTAATCTCATCAAACGCTAGATGAATTGATATGAGCATGTATACCCTACCAGACCTCTGTTCAACAATGAAATTCTATATATTTAACTGGTAGGAGCACGTATTACCCTACCGGACCTTTGTTCAGGCGTTTAAATTCTACAGATTTAACTGGCAGGAGCATGTAGTACCCTACTGGACCTCTGTTGGACGATGAAGTTGCTTAGATGTCTTCTACTGTGGATTTATTCTCAAAGTATAGTACACAACGATGAGTTGGAGTCTTCAGGATAACTCCTTCTGCGTTCAGGATTCGTTTAGTTTTGCTAGATCTTCAGGCCAGTCGTCACGACGAAGCTCACAATCTTCTCCAGGTTACAGCCACTGCCCTAAATTGTTTGCCTCAGTTCAGTCCAGTGTGACCATGTCTTACCTTGCAGTTCTTTGTAATCTGGACATTCCTGGACTACGTTTTTGGCTGTCACCCTGGTGCATACAGGTGGTCCTGCAATTTACAGTCGCCAGTTCTAGGTCGACAGTTGATGGTCTGTTGTTGCCTATAAAGTTGGTGTATGTGGTCTAGTTTCACAAAAATATCCGTATATTTTTCCACTATGATGTATAATGGCTGCGGTCTACATGTTGTATAATGGCCGGGGTCTAAGTGATGTATAATGGCTGCGGTCTACATGTTGTATAATGGCTGCGGTCTATTCTGGATATAATATAAATATATAGAGAAGCCCCCTGTTGTACATACGAAGCAGCTTTATCAGTTGCATTTCGTTCCGAAGGGGGGGGGGTGGTTCTGTTTATGAATTATTCATTATCACACTCGACTGGATTGTTCTTGTAATAGGATAATGGTCCTCCAAGATGTTCTCTTGGATGTAGTCCTGAAAATGGAAATGAGTTATGTAGCAGGTTTATTTGCGTCAATGACCCGACGCATCCGTCGTAGGTGGTCTGGGAGTCTAGACAAACGCACAAAGAACACACGTCACTGTGTATGGTGTTTCAGTTGATTTCATATGTGAAATATTTACTTTACAAAATTCAAGTGTACTAATTATTTTTAGAGTTTTGCTAATTGCTGTGACTTCAGTGAGTTCTATGCTTAGTGAGTTGTAAGCAAACAGAGGCGGCAAATAAAGGAACAAAAAAAAAACCCCAAAAAACAACAACCACAATATCATTGCAAAACTGAAATGCGATGCAAGTTAACAGACCTACACTGGCTTTCAAAACTGACATTCTGTTCTCAATGAACTTCAGAGATTGAGAAACGTTTCCTAGACACAGGCATGATAGAATCAAACATCTTTGTAGCGTTGTCATGGACGCCGTGACAAGTGCACACGTTCCACAAACTATAGAGAAGAGAATGGAAGAAATTGTAGATAACACCTCCCTCATTGGCGTCTGAAAGAGATTGTACTAGATGACAGGGGCAGCTAGAGCACATACATTGACTGCTCCATTATCCTGTATCTTTCGTAGGCCGCGGTTCATGTTCTATTATAAGAATTATTAATACTAACACGAGATGAAGTCTGTGAAAGAAAAATCATCGTGATAATAGCTTTTTCCACACTCGCTGTTGGAAACCACCCAAACAAAGAAAAATAATGAGCGTTTTGTCAGCTCGTGGAATACAAGAAAACAAAGACACGATATCGTTGGAATCACCATGTATATGGCTACGAAAAACCCAGAGCTGTATTGTATAACAAATAGGCTTGAAGAATGACCGTTTACGATATAAGACATAATATCTGATATGAATTTAAGACTTTTCAATGACTCATTAACTATTCCCTTGATTTTTCATTGGCTGGCACACAGAGTATAATCATAGTGACCAATCAAAATCACGGGAATATTTAAATGAGTGATTAAGAAGGCTTGATTTCCTTGATTATCTAGTAGATCGTATATTGTCGACGGTTCTACTTAAGTGTACACATATAATAGACAAAGGTTATGAGAACCAATACAGTTAATGGGAACTAGATTACGTGACACCATGGGTGGGCTAATTGCAGCTGTGTGGATCCAATCAAGTTGGGAGAGATATTTTACTGTCCAATCAGATACATTAAAATTTAATATATACATTGGTTCTTGACCTACGAAAACATCACATTACAAGCTATCTTGTGAAATTGTAAGAAAACGTCACATTGCAATATATTTTGTAAAATTGTAAGAAAACATCACATTACAAACTAACTTGTAAAATTGTAAGAAAACATCACATTACAAGCTAACTTGTGAAATTGTAAGAAAACATCACATTACAAGCTAACTTGTGAAATTGTAAGAAAACATCACATTACAAGCTAACTTGTGAAAGTGTAAGAAAACATCACATTACAAGCTAACTTGTAAAATTGTACAACCCGAAGGTATACAGTGAAAATGAGGGAATTATTGCATCAAACCTTTGATATTGCTTGTTGAAAACAGTTTGAGAACGAAATGGACTTCTGGAGTCAGTAATCATGGTTTGATTCCGACATTGGAGATGACACAAAATTAATCTTTAAAGCCCGAATGGTTGTCAAATGAATAGAGGATTGACTTCACTGTACTAAGATTACTTCATTTTTATCCCGTTCCTATCGACGAAATGGCACTCCATATGCCAAGAGTACGATATAACTCCGTAACTTCCTGTAATAATTCCCTGGGATCTAAAATAAATTAATTTTATTTAAAAACATTGTCGCTAGTGGGATTCAAACACGCGACCTGTGGAGCATAATTTAAACGGCTTAAAAACTAGTACGTCAGTACGATCCCTTAAAGCTACACACTGATAACTCTTTTCTAATGTAGTCATTTATTAAATACCAAATGTGTTAGTAAAGTATACATGTTTTAATTATTCATTATTACTTATATTATCTTAACACCAATATAACAGATAAGATGTGTGATTATACTTTCAGTGTCGTTCTCTTAAAGCTTTTTCTTTAACTGGACCGCGGCTAGCTGTACATTTTCTCATCTGGACCTAAGACCAGTAAAGGCTGCCCGACTTCTGATGTAAAGAGTTAATATTTTGCCCCAAAACAAAAACTGTTCTAAGGAAAAAAATGTCGCACAGTAAATAGTAATCATAGTAAACGTATCAAATGTCGACTCAGTTAGTGACGTGGGATACCGTGTGTGAACATGTACAATGAGGGGCGTGGAATGGGAAATATACTATAGTTAAGTTTTTATAGTCCCTTGTCATTTTTTTTACAACAATGAGCGACATCCACCACAACAGGATACACCGCTACTTCAGTAAACAGTGGGGATGACACGCCACCAAGAAAAACTGCCATGACCAACATTATAACAACACCTCCCTTTTGTCAGATTGATGGATAGATTACGTCCCTTTGGCGGTCAAGTGCGGACGGTGGATTCATGTTCCCGATAAATTAGGTCCAGTGTTTCTCCAAACGGGATAACAAATAGATTAACTCTGATCTGAGGTGTCAGCTTGTAGTTAAGACAGCATGAAACGCTTGTAATTCTGAATCTTGAGATTGAAAAAAGAATTTATTACACGGAACTATACCAATACGTGTAGTCAGTGGTTAACCTTATGAGACGGCAGTACATGTACTAATAAAAGCAATTCTAGTAGCAAGCCGTATAAATGTCTAGATCAGGGCTTCCCAAAGTAGTGGTAACTGGAAAAGTGACTCGTTCAAAAGCTTTGTTCGTTTGTTAAATGAGAGACTAAAGCCTTGCACGTCAGTCTTTGCATTTTAAAAGCCATTTAGAGTCTGCATTTTCAAAACCATTTAGAGTCTTTGCATTTTCAAAGCCATTTAGAGTCTTTGCTCGATCTTTTCAACCTGAGTCTACGTTGATTGTATCAGGCAAGTCTGCGTGTCCTGGGTGTAGGACCTGAAATTTATATCGAATAAGCCATTTGATCAGCAACACACACGCCGGTCCATAGTAGATTCAGAAACAAATTACCAGTCCGTAATAGATTCAGAAACAAATTACCAGTCCGTAATAGATTCAGAAACAAATTACCAGTCCGTAATAGATTCAGAAACAAATTACCAGTCCGTAATAGATTCAGAAACAAATTACCAGTCCGTAATAGATTCAGAAACAAATTACCAGTCCGTAATAGATTGAGAAACAAATTACCAGTCCGTAATAGATTCAGAAACAAATTACCAGTCCGTAATAGATTGAGAAACAAATTACCAGTCCGTAATAGATTCAGAAACAAATTACCAGTCCGTAATAGATTCAGAAACAAATTACCAGTCCATAATAGATTCAGAAACAAATTACCAGTCCGTAATAGATTCAGAAACAAATTACCAGTCCGTAATAGATTCAGAAACAAATTACCAGTCCGTAATAGATTCAGAAACAAATTACCAGTCCGTAATAGATTGAGAAACAAATTACCAGTCCGTAATAGATTCAGAAACAAATTGCTGCACTGGATGATAATGCTGACGTACGTGGAAACATCCACTATGATTATGGACCTTTAGATCGAGATATCAACAACAACCAAACTGCACATGCATGTCAATTCCTCTATGACTACAACAAACACAGAACTCTAAGCGTACATGCTGGTTAAAAGTAATTATACAAATAAAGAACTACCAGTCTGACGGCGCGGCGGGTGGGTCTTAATGTGAATTATAGCAGCTCTCAGAGGCACAGGATTAAACATCATATAATATTTTAAAATCCCCATAACTGCAGTAGGTTTATGATGCCTGTCAGAAAAGCACCCACAATGTCACATAAATTTTTCAACGGCATACTTCTTGTCTGAATTAGAATATCGGGCATAAAACGGCATGATTACGAACAACATGTCGCCAATTAACCGCGAACCATGACATAAGCTGTTCCCTCATGAAAACTTGCCGCCCTTATCTCTGCTTATAAAAGTCAGCGTAATTATTGTTGATGGTTTTAGTTTAAAACCTTTAACAGCTGCCTGTCTCATCTAAACATTTCTTCAACAATAAGGCGAAGTAATTGTGTTGTATATGTGTGCGCATATGTGTCAGAGACTCTTATTGTATGTGTACATATGTGTCAGAGACTCTTATTGTATGTGTACATATGTGTCAGAGACTCTTATTGTATGTGTACATATGTGTCAGAGACTCTTAAACAATGCGCGCATTTGTGTCAGAGACATTTTGATTGTGCACATATATGCCAGAGAATATTATTAAATGTGCACATATGAGCCTGGGACTCTTTTTCGTTGTGCGCATATGTTCCAAAAAGTTCCAATATGACTAAGTACTGTTCATATGTGTATTATTGACTATGAGTAATGCACGCACATGCGCCATGGACATTTAGTACTGTTCGCATATTTTTAATTGAATCTTGGTCATATATTGTTCACATCGGTCATATGTGTGCAATGGTATATTATTACAGTTCATATGTGTACTATGGATTCTTATTAAATATACCCATAAATTCCCTTTCATGTGTCTCCGCAGTCTGTCGAAGACTGATGTGTTGGACCTTTGGTGCAAACAAAAACGGCGACACAACGCATTTCCATTTTCTAGACTACATCCTGCTGGAAATCTATTTGGAGTATGGTCCTGCTTCAAGAGAGATCCAACGGGAGTTTGAGAATGAACGCTGAAGAAAAAGAAGAAGAATCTCCGTAACATAGAGGTTAAGCTATTCGCCTTGTGTTCAAGAGTTTATGTGTTGTAAATCCTCGTTGTGATATGTTCCTAACAGTGGATCTTTTCGGACATCCCTGGGAAATTTTGTTTGAAGCTACGGAGTTACGTACTATGAGTGGTACTCTCGGCCCTACCGCCAACATCCCTAATACCATGACTTTATTTCTTGATGTAACCATTGCAGTTCCCTTACGACCATGATTCTGTGATCCTGCAGTATCCATACGATCATTATTCTGTGTGTTCACGTATCCAACGCAGTATCCATACGACCATTATTCTGTGTGTTCATGTATCCAATGCAGTATCCATACGACCATGACGGGTTTGACCGAATGGACCCGACATCGATTGAACTCTATGAAACGTTTAGCGTCTGCAGAACATTCATTCCTGTGGATAATAGTTGGTCTCGTGAACACATACTTCAGGATTGCCCAACATACAAAGAGAGAGACAGCAGACCTGGACAGAGGATACAGATTTGTGGCAAAAGCTATTGGGCAGTTGCTCTGACCCGTAGAAGACAGTGTACTTCGTCCTGATGGCAGGCCTGAAAAATATAACATGACCACAGATGCTGAACGCAGAAGAAGAAGATAGTTGGTGGGGCCTGAAATGGGATTTAAGATTACCAACACATTGGCCTCCCTGGCTTGTCACAAAAAGCGACTTAGGAATTTTTTTTTCATCTGCAGTTTTTCACTCAGGTACCGGGAAGTAGTGTACCAGTGCTCATTCTCTGGGGTGTTCGAAGAATGGCGCCTTCGTTTCAGAGTAAGTGCGGTAGTTGGCGCTAGTCAGACGATTTTCTGGTCAATGTCTGATTAGGCACTTATGGGAAAACTTGTGTCTTCACGGTGATTCAAAACTCAGCTGACCTTGCCCTTTATATATCAAAGTGACAAAAATCATGCTGAAATCAGTTATATCAAACTAAAAGGCGCATATATCGAAGCCTAGATGTAAATCATGACATGATACAGAACAAGATCTAGTTAAATAGGAGTGTGAGACAGAACGCAGAATGAGAGAGAGATAAATAGAGAGAGAGAGACAGAATAATTATAGTATATAGTTTATGAAATACAGAATGGATGAATGTCTTCCCAGTGGGCCATCAGACCACCTCACCAGTGGGCCATCAGACCAACCATCATACACCAGCAAAACACCGCAGTACACAATATGTCTATATTATACAAGACAGACTATTGTCTTGTGAAAGTCTTATATTATCTCATTATATTATAAACGAAAGACTTTTGTTTTGTGGAAGCCGTGCAGCTTTTCGTCTACACAATTGTTTAATCTTTTACAATTGACAATCTTTTCCTCAAAGCTGTGCACATCGGTGCATCTCCCTCCTTTAAGTTAAGTAGACTTTTCAAAGTGGTGCACATCGGTGTATCTCCTCCTCTAAGTTAAGTAGACTTATCACAGCTGTGCACATCGGTGCATCTCCCTCCTTTAAGTTAAGTAGACTTATCAAAGTGGTGCACATCGGTGCATCTCCATCCTCTAAGTTAAGTAGACTTCTCAAAGTGGTGCACATCGGTGCATCTCCCTCCTTTAAGTTAAGTAGACTTCTCAAAGTGGTGCACATCGGTTTACCTCAATCCTCTAAGTTAAGTAGACTTCTCAAAGTGGTGCACATCGGTGCACCTCCCTTCTCTAAGTTAAGTAGACTTCTCAAAGCTTGGCACACAGCTGAAAGTTGGAGTCTTCTTGGTATAAAAGAAAGCTTTGGACAATGAGTTATGACTACAGCTTATGGTCAGCGCACACGTTCATATGCGGTCTGATCCCCGTCTTCAGTAATTCCATAAAAGTGTAGCGACTGACAGTTCCAGTTGCACGCTGATTCATCAATCTCTTCATATAACTACATTATTATGTTTATCTTTACGGCTGTTCCAGTCTTTACAGCTGTTCCAGTCTTTACGGCTGTTCCAGTATTTACACCAATCTTGCGCAGATGTTACAGCGACCACGATTAAATTTTTGTAATTTTGTGACCGGACTAGGTCCCTTAACGAAATAATTATGTCCAATCCAACTATGTACATATTAACACTATGGCCATAGAAAAAAAAAAAAGTAAAGTAACCCATATCATTTATTAATGTCGTAGGGGTGTGAGATGTCAGCGGCCTCGCATTTCAGAGGCTCTGCAAATGAGAGCGGTAGCCATCTCTTCTCCCTCCCACTGTTGCCATACTCGCCAGTGTATCGCCTCGCTCATTACCCTCAACACCCGCATGCCCTGACACGAATACAAACGTAATTTTATTTGTCATACAAAACTGTGGAAAAACAACACCTCTGTCTATTTTATTTCAGCCACAAAAACAAAAACTTCGTTTCTCATACTTCCATGGGACCGAAAGAAGCAGAGTTTAACCTCTGTAATAAAGTCAAGCGTTAAAAGTGAGGAAACAAGGATACTTCTGACGATTCTTAAGAGAACAATGACTTACTTCATTAGCATGCGCCAAGTTGTATGGTAATGTCTTTACTTAGCATCAAATTTTTCGGATTATTGCTTTCCAACCAGGACTCAAGTTGTATGCCCCTAGTGACCTAGTGTCCTCATTATCATTCGAAAGTACTTCTTTGGGTTTAAGGAATGTTATATCAGCGGTTCTTAAACTATGATCCTCACAGGGGGTCAGCAAAGACATGAAGAAATATCAGTTTTTACATTTACAATAAAAAAGATATATGGACAGATTAGGTGCAATAGCACACCTTAAATATTTAGGCAACCTTGCAGATTTCATCTACTATTGTTAACACACAGATATTTATCTACTATTGTTAACACACATATATTTATCTACTATTGTTAACACACAGATGGGGTGCAAAGGGAACGCATTGCTCGAGGCGGACCCAGGGTTAGCAGATAACCAAGATCCCAAATGTACCTCCACGCGGTGCATCATGGAAACAGAAATACAGCAGCTCGAGCTGATTCTGGCCAGATCATTTGGGGATCGTGTCCGAAAATGTGGAGGTAGCAGATGGAAAGAGATTTGACTGCACAAGACAGACAATATCTCCGATACCACCAGCATCACCACATATAGCGACACTGTCGACATACAGTGAAGCAAGTCAGTCCAGTCCGAACATTGGAGGGGCGGCCGATGTAAAATGCACGTAAAGGTAGATGCATGGCGAGAGACAAATAGATTTCATACCGAGTACAATGAAAGGGCAGAACAGCGCTAGAGGGCAGCGCGAACTGCAAATAGAAAGTGAAAAGTCCCTAGGGAAGGGGAACTACAAGCTCCGTCAGCTCGAGACGAGCTTCTAGTTACCTGTGTTCCTTACAGGCAGTTACCCAGACCCATTCATTGGCGTTTGGTAAATCAAGAAGACCTAACCCAACTCTTATGTCGAGCCTTCCTAAACCGGAAATATGCTCGCGAAGAGAAAGGGTTCTGTACCCGATGGGCTTAGGCAAGAAAGGGACAACGATGGTAGTCCTGGCCCAACTCTACTGTCAAGGTTTCCTATAACGGATGTACACTTGCAGAGAGAAAGGGTTCCGTACCCGATGGGCTCAGGCACAAAAGGGACAACGATTTAGCCCTTGCCCAACTCTACTGTCAAGTTTTCCTATACCGGAAATACACTTGGAGAGAGAAAGGGTTCAGTACCTGATGGGCTCAGGCGCTATTGGGACAAGGACGTTCAGCTCGAGAACAGCTTTCTCTCAAACGCGTGGTGTGAGACTCGAACTTGGACAAGGGGTACACGATGTCGGTGAATGACACCCCGGCTAAGAGGGCGAAAGAGCCACGGTCCAACTACTCTGTTGAGTTCTTCCCCTTAAGGAACCAGGCTCACGGATGAGAAACGGTTCAGTACCCAATGGGCACAGGCACATCACGTCCAATTACACGAGGTAAGTTCATAGACAGTGGAACACCTCGTTCGAGTCAGACGAGAGCAAAAAATCGTCTGGGCGAAGAGTCTCCACTACGCGTGCCTGGAGACAGATATAGAGGCTGTCACAGGCTAAGGGTAGCCTACCCGAATTGTCAAGGCATGCCGAAATCGGATGTGCTAGGCCTACAAGTCGCATAACGGTGGCACAACGTAATCACGCTCCCGGCGGAAATCGCACGGATATCCGTGATGGTTACAATGGAGCGAACGAAAAACAAACAAAACAAACAACACACAGATATTTATCTACTATTGTTAATACACAGATATTTATCTACTATGGATAACGCACATACATTTATCTACTCTTGTTAACACATATATGTTATCTACCATTAACACACACATATTTATCTATTTTTGTTAACACATAGGTATTTATTCACTATTGTTAACAAACAGATAATTTATTTCTGAACATTTTCAAATACAGAATATTTTGCGGGTCAGAGTAAGAATAAAATATTTAAAAGGATTCACGAAAGTTTAAGAACCGTTGGATGATCTGGAGAAACAACCATTATCATCACTTTAAACCCCATCGAGGCCAGCTCCTTGTCGTGGAGATGGGGCTTAGTACAGCAACCAGAGGTTGGAAACTAAGACTGGCCAGGCGCTCCTAAAATCGAGCAAAACCACAGTCTCCCCTAGCAAGTACAGGTGCTGAAGACAGAGACAACCACCCAATAGGTGCACCACAGCGATCAGGATGCTACACACCCATACAATGGGAATATGCTTATATCTGATATATTTTATGGTGCCTGCCCTGAGACGGACATCCAGGCAGGGACGGTTCTGGACCCGAAGACTCGAAAGGATCCAACCCCAATTACTGGAAGTTCTTATCAATTGCTCCGAGGAGCCAAGAGGCATAAGTAAATAACAGCCGGCCAATCAACAAGACCATTAAAAGTAATGTATTGGAATGCTAAATGTATCAACACATACACAAAAAATGGAACGTGAATACATCTTAAATGAAGAGCAAGTAAATGTATACTGCATGCAAGAAACATATCTCAACAAGGATGTAGCCTTCACAATAAGAGGCTTCCATAGCTCAGAGCTATCGATCAGAAAGAAAAGACAGGCAAACAGGTAAAAATACTGACGCTGGATAAGAACAATATCAGTATATGCCAGTTAGAAACATATACGGAAGGAGCGGATAACCAGATATTCCACCCCAAGACAGAAACTACAGAATTCCACCTCAAGACAGAAACTACAGAATTCCACCTCAAGACAGAAACTACAGAATTCCACCTCAAGACAGAAAGTACAGAATTCCACCTCAAGACAGAAACTACAGAATTCCACCTCAAGACAGAAAGTACAGAATTCCACCTCAAGACAGAAACTACAGAATTCCACCTCAAGACAGAAACTACAGAATTCCATCTCAAGACAGAAAGTACAGAATTCCACCTCAAGACAGAAACTACAGAATTCCACCTCAAGACAGAAAGTACAGAATCCCACCTGATCAACTACTCCTGCCTGAATGATTGCCCATTAGCACTAGACACAATCTCAGAGTAAAGAAAACGAATTGTGTACGGAAACTTCAAAAGCCAATCGCAGAGTTGGGGTTATGATCACATGGACAGGAGAAATGAGGAACTAGAAAACTGGCAGTATTAACATGAACTTATCTTGATCAACCAACCAAACACCCACCCCCCGACCTTCCACTCCAGATCATGACATTCCACCTCTACACATGATTTGGCATTCCACTCACCAAATTCTGAGTATTCAATCGTGTTGTTGAAGAACAGCTTTGAGACAGCGACCACCGTCCAGTCGTACTGACTGTAGATAGTGCATATATTACAGATAGCAGCACTCTCTATAGGTGGAACTACAGGAAGGCAAACTGGACAATGTACTGACACTACACTAGTGTACTAGCCAGAGACCTAACTACAGACAAAGATATCAATAAGGTATTCAATGAATTATGTAGATGTGTATTACAGGCTGCTTGTAAAACCATCCCAAGAGGAGACCGTGAATACTTCAAAGCTTACTGGTGTAGTGGGTTGGAAATATTGCACAATGAAGTAGAAACAACTCGACAGCAGTCAGAGACAAGAGCATGTTGGGAGGACCACAATAAATACCAAGCTAAGGCCACATTTCAGAGAGCCAAGCTACAAGCCAGGCGGAGCACCCGGAAAGCTGTCATACGTGCGTACATGTACAAGTAAGGAATAGAATCGCTGAAATAATAACATAGTGACTCCCCCATGTTCATATCAACCAACTCTTGGATATTTCATATATTGTTTTGCGTTTATTATCAAACGTATGCAGATGAATGATACAGCTGGGAGAACAGACTGCGCTTGTCATGGTTTACAGCTTGTCTACGAAGTCTGCGACTTTCGGACTGACACATCTGACATAAAGATAGTTTCTAGGTCCCTTTGACCCTCTATGAAATCTGACAGCTCACTCCACTCCTAAACAACAGTCGCGTCTTACTACATACATGTCAGGTAACTGTGACACTATTATCGTGGCTTTCCTAAATGGCTCCTGCAACAAATGACCTGCTGTATCGCATGACCTTTTGTATTACATGACCTGCCGTATGGCATGACCTCCTCAGCAAATATGTGCTTCAACACAATAAATCACTGATACCAGCTGTGCAAAGGACGGTGGTATCCAGATTTGTGTCTTGCCATCTGCTGTAACGTTTCTGAGACAAGTAGTCTAGAAAGTGTTTGCGCTTCCTCAGAATGTCGTCCATACATGGTCCATGTTTTATCAGCGTATAACAAGATTGCAGCACTGAAAGTAACACTTCTCTCTAAACTATCGGCGTAGTTTGTTGACTAGCGGCATTACTATACCACAGTCTGTCACACCATATGCTGAACAGAGCTATTAGTTTGTTCGATTCTCAGTCCACGCTCTGGAAGATCCAAAGCGGTGGCTGATCCATGACTGGGCAACATATATAAATATCTCTGCCCTTCAGGAACCTCGTATGGACCTACTGCCTGGGTTATACTGGAGTGCTAGGAAATGAAAGAGATGACACTGCCTGGGTTATGCTGGAGTGCTAGGAAATGAAAGAGATGACACTGCCTGGGTTATGCTGGAGTGCTAGGAAATGAACTAGCTGACATTGACTTCAAGAGAATCTTTAGTGGGCACATTGAATATGAACAAAGGTAAGATTGTGAAAGGAATACTGGATCGCCTATTGAAGAATGAAAATTCAATGAACGAATGAGTATTACAACAGAGACTGAAGGAATGTGGGATCAAATGTGGAACAAGTAGAGAAGTTCAAGAGATAGGTCGAATTAAGCGCGTGAACAATAAGCATGCAACGGGAACGATGAGTAGACATACTTTTCACCATCTGCTAAAACAGCATCTGCTAAAACACCATCAGCTAAAACACCATCTGCTAAAACACCATCAGCTAAAACACCATCTGCTAAAACACCATCTGCTAAAACACCATCAGCTAAAACACCATCAGATAAAACACCATCTGCTAAAACACCATCTGCTAAAACACCATCAGCTAAAACACCATCTGCTAAAACAGATTGAGAACCTATGAGTCTGCCCGGAGTGCAATGAGTGAATTGTTAAATACTTGAAATATTGTCGACAGTGCTACTTGCCTTGTACATCCTGGTATTCTACATCAACCGTGGCATTTTGTGAAAGTGTACTACCAAGTTATGCGATTATATTCACATTTTTCTTTCTTTTTTCTCCCTGCCATTGTTTTGTAAGTAAAATGTTTCTTCTCTTGTGATGTACGTTCTTTTCTCAATCAACTTTTCTCAATCAACTTATTATGAGAATGAACCCAAATCAAATATCAATAGGAATTTGGATATAGAACAAGATGTAGGCCAAGAAAACGGCGGATAGAAAAAAATCAAGATAAACTTTTTTTAAATTGACTCAAGGCAAAACATCTGGACTTGGAATGATAATTGAGATTCGCAATCGTAGGCATAACGGCAAGTGTGATACTTAATCAACCATAATTCAGTTGGGGAAAGACAATAGACAACAAACGTTTTTTTGTCACTTGCTGACGTTAGCCAAATTTCGTCAACGCAAACCTTTACAACAATAGAAATATAATTGGAGGTCGCAGTCCTGGTAGTTCAGAGATCTGGACCTTCATTTGAACATGTACGTAGGAGATTATATAATAACTACTTTCTATCTCTCATATATATATAGGCGAAACTGAATGTAGCGTACAAAGGTAAACAATCCAGTAAATATTGATCGTTACACTTAAGGACGTTGCGAATTGTGTCCCATTAAAGAACCTTGAATGTTTTCAACATTTTATACAATATATATATATATATATATATATATATATATTATATATATATATATATATATAATATATATATATATATATATATATATATATATATATATATATATATATATATATAGTGCCAAGCGATTGAAGTTTCCAGAAACATACAGATCACTCACAGACACACCATACTTCACTTGATGAAAAAAAAGTAGAGATGGTCAATGAACAGATAGACAAGAGTAAGGTAGAGATGGTCAATGAACAGATAGGCAAGAGTAAATACTTACGTGTGTTCCAGTAAATCGTCTTCCTCCTCCTGTTCATGTCCTCCTCCAGCTGGAAACCCTCTGAGCCGACCCGACTGTCACGTGATCCATGGCTGTAACAGAGAATTTAATATACATGATGTCAATAATATTATTTACAGATGTTTTGTGTTTTAAAATATTTACTATTATTAAGAACGTGTTACTCGGCAAATCTCTTTTGCGTCCGTTCTCACGATCCTGCAGATTACAGGATGTAGTCCGGAGAGCAGAATGAGTTTTGATGTGGTTTACAGCTTGGTTTAGTCGGCAGCGATTTAATTTACAGTGATGACACTTTCTGTTAGTTTTTTGTGAACAAAATGATGGCAAATAGGGATATATGTCTGTTAGTGCTGAACGTCTCGCCATAAGTTTCTGAGGTTCTTGTGTATTGTTTATGTCTAATTTTGAACATTTGCCATTGTTTTCTCTGCGTTGTTTCTTTTGGAAAATCTAAATTATGTTTCCATTTGCCTTCTACATGATGATGCGTTTGTGAAGTCTGTTTTCATCCATTCTAAATACAGGACTGATTTAATTTTCCAGAGTCTACTTTCGATACATCTTGAAACATATTCTTGGCATGTTGATTTTCTCAATGAAATGTTTGTGTTAAAATATTCCCATTCTATATCAATATTTTCATTCTATGTCAATATTTTCCATTCTATGTTCAATATTTTTGAAATACATATGTCTGTGCAAGCAAATAATTAAACACATAGTCCGAGCATAAGTGTTTTTCTGTAAATGTAAACGTATGGTATGATGATAGCAGTCCAACCCACGTTTTCGTTCACTTCTCATTAGTGCATACCAACGTATTTGTGGTTAACTGATCTAAATATTTTAATTTTTTTAACAATCAATAATAAATTGAAATATTCACTATTCAGGGTTAGGGGTAGTTATGTTTAAGATAACTAACCCTAACTATAATTACAGTATATTGAAATTAATAAATGATAAACATAAACTGATAACAATGCGCAAGGGAAATAACCACACAGGTAGGCAGTAATTGGTGCAATGGGGGTTGGACTGCGATCATAGTACCTATAAATATTTCTAACCTACACCATATTGTTTTGGTGTCATGGCAGAGATTTACTAGCAATAAAGCACGTGTATACCTTTATGAAATTTAGGAGAGGGGGGGGGGGGGGGTTTCTAGTTCTAGCTTTATTTAATAGGGCCTACCCATAAGACTTCACATTTATGAGTGCGATATTTCAAGAAGAATCTCATATTGAATGTGCACAGCTATGGGGAGTCGTTCCAACTGAGTGTTCTATACTCTGAGAACAAAGTCCCTAATGAGTTATCTATGCTCTGACAAGAAGCTCCTATATCTGCAATGCTCTGGAGTAAATCTTCTACTGAGACAGTGCAATGCTATGGAGTAAATCTTCTACTGAGACAGTGCAATGCTCTGGAGTAAATCTTCTACTGAGACAGTGCAATGCTCTGGAGTAAATCTTCTACTGAGACAGTGCAATGCTCTGGAGTAAATCTTCTACTGAGACAGTGCAATGCTCTGGGGTAAATCTTCTACTGAGACAGTGCAATGATTTGGGGAGAAGCTGGTACTGAGAAATGATAAAAAACGTAATTGTACAGTGAAGGATTTTAGTAACCAACATGCTATATACTCAACACCCAATTCCTGTTAGTAAATTGGAACATGCCTTTAGTGTTAGGAACTAACAGAAAAAGTTATCACAGTTTTAGTGCTAGGAACTAACAGAAAATGTCATCACAGCTTTAGTACTTGGAACTAACAAAAAATGTCATTACAGTTTTAGTGTTAGGAACTAACAGAAAATGTCATCACAGTTTTAGTGTTAGGAACTAACAGAAAATGTCATCAAAGTTTACATGAAAACAAAGTCGAGATGTATCATTAATTAATGACCGACAGACGTGGACAAATTGAAACAATAAAGAATACTATCATCGCAGACAAGCTGTAAACAATCACAAAGTAAATTCAGTAGTCAGAATTGCATCCTGATAAACGATAGGAGTTTCTTATTTTTCTACGTTCGTTCTCAAACTCCTGCAGATTAGCAGGATTTAGTCAGGAGAATGGAATGCGTGGTGTCATGGTTACAGCATTGCTGCGATAACTGCGCCTTTCGGCCTGACACATCAGACTTCAGCATGGCTTTGGGTCACTGACCCTATATGGGATGGGACAGCCAACTCTATCCCATAACCTCCTTAGTCGCCTTTTACGACATGCGTGAAAGGTAAACAGTGTAGCTATTATTTGCTTCCTTTTCGGGCCCCGGCATCACACGGGCGGTAAACGATAGGAGTTTGAGCATACTCACAAAGGGAAAACAGAAAATAAACTTAGAAAGTGGAATTCAGCGTTACAATAATCCAGATTTTAATTTCTCATGGTTACTTCCCTTGACATCACGTGATTGTATTCTAGATCACATTTTTATTACAGACGAAAATACTGGAAAATACTTATCATGTATTATTTCCTATTGCGTTTTTATCTTTCTACGGATCCGGTTTTTCTTTTAAATTCAGCCGTGGATGTTGGCGCATAAACGTGGATTATTGCGATGTTGCGCGATTTACATTTGAATCTTATACTTATCATTGGGTCATTTATTGGTGTGTATCATTAGGTTCATTTATAGACTTGTATCTTATCATTGTGTCATTTATTGGCTTGTGTCTTATCATTATGTCATTTATTGGCTTGTATCTTATCATTCGGTCGTGTATTAGCTTGCATATTATCACTATATCATTTATTGGTTTGTATAGTATTATTTGGTAATTTATCGGTTTGTATCGTAACATTGGGTTATTTATTGGCTTGTATTTTTGGTCATTTATTGGCTTGTTTCATATCATTGAGTCATTTATTTGTATGTATCATATCATTGGGTCATTTATTTTGCATGTATCGTGTCATTGGGTCATTTATTTGCTGGGATGATGTCTGCGGTGTGCTTGAATGTGGCTAATGAGTCTGGGATGATGTCTGCGGTGTGCTTGAATGTGGCTAATGAGTCTGGGATGATGTCTGCGGTGTGCTTGAATGTGGCTAATGAGTCTGGGATGATGTCTGCGGTGTGCTTGAATGTGGCTAATGAGTCTGGGATGATACTTACGGTGTGCTTGAATGTGGCTAATGAGTCATATTCGTGCAATAAATTTTCTACCACACTCTGAACATGTTTGGTGGAGTCTGTAGGGCCATTGAGCGTCTCTTGCCTTTCTTCTAGCGTGACTATGTTGTGTATCAATGTGTCTGAGGTTCTTCTCTGCAGCTGCTGCACCACTCTTGATCGTGCGACGTCAGTTGAATCTGTCTTGTGCAAGATTCTCCCTTGAATTTGATTTATTTTGAAGTGAGTCAGTTACATCTTAGGATGTTCTTTAAAACGCTTCTTCTGTCCTCCTGCCTTGAGGAAACCAGTCTGGAGTTCTCCATATAACAACTTCTTTTTTAGACGATTATCTGTCATGCGGACCATGTGTCATGCCCAGCGTGTCTGCGCCTTCATCAACCTTGTATGTATACTTACAGACTTGCGTATCTTACAAAGGCAGCTTAGGTGAATATGGTTGGGGCTTCTAGCTTGTCTGGGATATACTGTCCATGTTTCACAGTGATTATATTGCTGCTGTCTGGTAAACTATGAATTTGGTGGTAGTTATTATTCCCCTTTTGCCCCATACGTTTTTTCTCAGTCTTCCAAATCAGAAAGTAAACGTGACATGAAAGACTGATTTTTTTAGTATTTTCGTGAATTTCGTTGGTCTCCCTTGGCTATTTTGGCATGCGACTCCAAGTATAGAAATAGTGACCAATGAAAATCACAACAATAATCAAAATAATAACGAATGAATACTTGTTTACATTCTGTACAGAGGTCTTTCACCCCTGATAGCCTCGGTGGAACCATACTTGATAAAGGCACGAGTGGAGGAACTGAATATGAGGATCATGTAATCCCCGTGTGAAGTGGCTGCCACTCATCGGTGTCTCATCACGCCACACATTGTTCGCTTACAAATGAATTTATTTCCAGCAAATCTGCAATCTGACACTGAACTTCAGTGTTCCCAATTGTCTAATTGTAACACAAGTGATAAAATTCTGGTGCCGGGAAACAACACGACACTGTAAATGCGATGGCTTGCAACACACTTTGTCTGAGGAATTATGGACGTATCGTCAAAAGTTTGCGTGAAATGTACATCAAACAATAACAATAATTTCTCTATTGAACAAGTGAATTTAGTCGAGAAGATACTATACAATTTTGCAATTGCTTGTACACGGACCATTTGATTCGGAAATGAGCAGCGAATGTGCACTTAAGGCCCAACCACCAATCTGACACGTTTAGTATATTCTCAGTCCAGGCTGGAACTGAAAGACAGAGTTTGGTGGACGAATGACACAAGAATGTCGAACTGTCTGCAGTAATCGGGTAAACTAATCACGAGATTAAATCGCAGTTGTATCTTATTCGCTTGTGTATTTCGCCCGTTTGTTTACGGAACCAGATTGTGAATACAGATTAGCAATACTGTTTACCTTCCATGTATGTCCCAAGTGACGATTAAGGATATTTTGGAGTGAATTTGGCTGTCTCATGCCATATATGTACTGAGGATAGAGTTGAGGGGAGACGAGCAAGAGATATGTAGAGATACAGGTAGGAAAGAAATATCAAGAGAAGGGTATGTTATAATCTAGCAGAGTGCACAACCTAAGCAAAAGACAGTGAAACTTTGAGGTCCCATTTCACCAAAACCCTCGTTACGGAGATGGTACCTGATAATGAGATGAAGTACGTCACTGTACTCGGGTACTATCAGAACATCCGGTTAAACGGTCAAACTTAAACAAGAAACTACCACCTTGAAATATCTGGGGTCACAATTATATGATGATAACAACTTGGGGGAATAACAAGAAGTTAAGACTCGAGTTGGGGAAGACTGTCATGACAAGGCTGAATGTTATTTGGAAAAGTGAGATCAATATTACAGTAAAGATCAATATATTCATATCGATAAAGCTAAGTAGATCTATACTTGTATACGGATGTGAAGGTTGGACACTCAATAAAGGCTTAGAAAGATGAATTCTTATTTCTGTAAACAGTTGCAATGCTACATACTTCTGGTAAGAATTAGTTAGGCCTACATAGAACACAAGGCAAATATATTTGTCTGGCAGTAAATATACACACTTGACCAAGAACCACTTTTGGCAGTGGTGAATTGGCGTGAGCTTGTTTGGTTTGGATGTATAACGAAATGCGTCTCATTTTCTCAAATTATTGTGTGATGATCGCTTCCTAAGTTATGCCAGGAAAGTAAACAGTATCGATACTGTTGTAAATCGTTATTATAGATAACGATCTTATGTAACGATATTTATAATAAATATTTTTATAATCAAGTAATTTATTATAATTATAATTATATAATATTAAAATTAAATAAATTAAATTTAAACAAAATTAATTATTATTAATTACTATTATATAATTTTGTTTAATTTTAATTTATTTAATTTTAATATTTTATAATTATTATTTATTAATTATAAATTAGTTAATAATAAATAAACTATTATAGATAACTATTAATATTGCAGCTAGATGTCACTAATCATTTTACTCTGAAACTGAAATATAACTTGAAACGAAACATGAATCTTCTAACAACAGGACTTTCCTCATCTTGACGTTTTACACATACTGGTTCTCTTGACGTTTTACACATACTGGTTCTCTTGACTTTTTACACATACTAGTTCTCTTGACTCTTGATTAAAAACTAGCTTCACAGCAGGTGGGGCATTTTCATAAGTGCTCCGCCTTCCTTTCCAGCAACCATCCCAGTGTATGTAGACTCAAAGTACCGGTCAGGTGTTGATTACGTGATCTTCGAGACCTTCTAAAACAAAATACTTTTCCTTCCTTCCTTATAGATACTCCCATTTCTAACATTCTCTGTATGTGTACGTTCTCAGCCTCACTAACATCATCTTCATCTTGAAATGAATTTATTACTGCCTTGATCAAGTCTGCTTTATCCCTTCTCAGCCTTGTGTCGTCTATCGCCGCATTCATCATCATCATCATTCTCTTTTTGTGCCAAGCTTGGTACATAGGGTAGATGTCATAGCTCTCCATGCTTGTCGATCAACAGCCAGTTGTTCCAGATCGTTCGTTTTCATACCATGTTTTCATTCATGTTGTGATTTCTTTATCGATACTTCTTATCAGTGTTGTTTTTTTTGTCTTCTCCCTTTTCTCTTGCCACTCGGTGACCATGTAGAGACATGACGTGAATTCTGTCTTCGTTCATTCTGAGTGCATGACCGATGTATACCCAACGCCTTTTTCTAATAACGCCTGTGGTGTATTCTTGTTTTGTCTCTTCTCTTAGTGTCTTGTTTGACTTAAAGTCTTTCCAGTTTGTGTTTGTGATTTTCCTGAGATATTTGTTTTCGAAGGCATTTAGTTTGTTTTCAAAAGATGTAGTTGATGATTGCCTGTATTGCCTGCTACTAAACCTGTTCTCTCGTTTCCTCTGACCTCAGCTTGACCAGGGCTGTATATCCATGTAATGCTCTGGATAATTGAGTTGTTCAATAAGTCCCACCATTCCTTTCTTAGCATGAACTTTTCTATCTTGCGCAGCATGCTTTGAGAGTCTGTAAGTATTACCGAGTGTGTTGATGTATCAGTTATTAACCAATTAAGTGCTGCTGTAACTCCCTCTATCTCCATCCTCATGTTCGATGTGACAGTGGAATATGCTGAAGATTTCTCAAGCGCAACTTCACGCCGTTTCTGTGGACAACAAAACCCCAATCGCTATTATGTGTATTTCTGTTAACTGAGCCATCTGTGTATATAATTATGTCTTGTGGTTTCAAGTGTAGCTGGGCAAGTTCATCCACTGAAACCTGGTCCTTGACATCCGTCCATTTTTGACACACTTTATCTAGTTGTTATTACTTTAGTCAGTGATTTCTTCTCAAAGTCGACGTCCATCCATTCACTGACCTTTCCTATTTCATCAAATTCAAATACTCTTCGCAGTCTGTCTTCATCCTCTTCCACCCATGATCTGCTACGCTTGATTCATTTGATTCCATATACTGGGCTATAGAAGAACCAAGATAAATGTAAGAAAGTCAGCCGTTTTTTGATATATGTTATCTTGTTATATGTTATGTCGCTACATGTTATCTTGTTACGTTTTATCTAGTTATATGTTATGTCGTTACATGCTATCTTGTTAGATATCTAGTTATATGTTCTTCTTCTTCTTTCCTTCCTTTTTTACCCTTTACGGGTGTCAAGGGAGATACAACGTCATTTTTCTCGCTTTTCTGGCAGCTTCAGATAATGTTATTTGGTATTCGTGTAATGTCTCTTTAATGTTGTTTATCCAGCGTACTCTAGGTCTACCCCTGGCTCTTCTTTCTGCTTCTCTTCTCTTCGTATAGGCTTTATAAACTAATGAATGACACGGCATTCTTTCCAGATGACCAAACCATTGTATCTGTTGGTTTTGTATGTATTATAGAGTTGATATGACCCCCACTAGTTAAAATGTTATGTCGTTACATGTTATCTAGCTATGTTATCTTGTTACATGTTACCACGTTACATGTTATCCCATTATATGTTATATTTATTTCTTTCATATGTATACAGATTTGTCGTATGTTCTCTACATTAAATATGCACAATTCATCTGTAACATTTATCTTGGAAGAGATGTATTAGTCTATCTTTGTCCGCAGTGAGTATTAGACTCTCACAGCCCTATATTACAATATAATACATAGTGTGTATTGGACTCTCACAGCCCTATATTACAATAGAAAACATAGTGAGTATTGGACTATGACAGCCCTATATTACAATAGAAAACATAGTGAGTTATAAACCTTTTTTATAACTGGATATAATTCCTTTGTCTAAAGAAGTATGTAACAAGTTATCCAAATTTACATTACGAGAATCACAAATATTCAACATCAAACTACCCTCGTGACAGTCATAAATACGCCCAGATCATGTTGATAAGATGTATCAAGACCAGGGATACCCAGCTGATCGCACAGATAAGCAGCATGAGATACACCCTCCATTTCGGTAGACAAAAAGAGCTGGCTATTAATTTAACGCCCAGATAGCATGACTATTACCAATGTTGCCAATGAGTGAGGGCTATAAAAGTACGACGCCCAGATTTCCTGCATTCACCAAAGCTGTGTTCAGATCTGTTTGATTACAACAGTTTTTATATTTTCCCTTTAGTTGTGTGTGTTCACATCATCAACCAAGCCAGAAAGCTAAGGTTATGGAAATGTTTTTTTCTAATGATAGGGTAATATTGTAATTGCTCGGCTACACTTCTAAAAGGAATGAAAGTCTTGATGATCAATTGAAGAGTTGTTGATGTCTTTCCTTCATCAAATTGTAATTTTTGTGCGTTCATTCTCAATATCCCACCGGAACTTTCTTATAGTAAGGCAAAGGTCCTACAAGATTTCCAATAGGATGTAGTCCTGAGAACAGAAATACATCGTACCGCCTTTTATTTGTGTCAATAGCCCAACATACCTGACTTCGGTGTTCTTTCATCAAACTATGTTATATTAATATATTCTTTATAGTTAGTCGTAATATAATCCTTATATTACTTGGAAAACATTTATGGGTGCTCTAATCTCATATTCAGTAAGTCCTGTGTACTTCAGTATGTACTTCAGTATGTACTTCAGTATGTACTTCAGTATGTACTTCAGTATGTCCTATGTCCTTCAACATATTATAACTGACTGGGCTGGTTCTATGTTAGTTGACAACTCTTAATTTGATTCCTACATGCCACTTGTTTCTTGAAATACTTCCATTCACTTCCTGATACTGAATTCTTGCAATACTACGATTCACTTCCTGATACTGAATTCTTGCAATACTTCCATTCACTTCCTGATACTGAATTCTTGCAATACTACGATTCACTTCCTGATACTGAATTCTTGCAATACTTCCATTCACTTCCTGATACAGAATTCTTGCAACACTACGATTCACTCTCAGATTCTGAATTCTTGCAACACTACGATTCACTCTCAGATTCTGAATTCTTGTGTACTATCTACCTATTGTAATTTCCACTAGTGCTGTTAAGTGCTGAAGTTTGTATTTTGCCATTTGTGTCGCAGTAGTGTCACATGGTCAGCAAGTGTCTCATTAAAGATTTCTTTCATTGACCATCAAAGGCTGTTTGCGTTGGTTCCATTCTTATGACCTGACTAAACCACCTTGTTTCTTGTCTCTCGATGTAGTCTTGACTTAAGATAGTTGTTTTTTCCCCCTAAATATTCCTTTCTCCATCTGTCTCTTCTCGTGACAATTATATCTCTCCTCAAACATCTCATTTCTGTTACTGAACTCTTGTCATCAATGTAACAGTAACATGGTCTGCACTTTTGTGTGACAGAAAGAACTTGTTACCGAAAACATATAGTTGACTGTCTGCCCTGGACAGACTAGTGTGACAATACAAAGATCTGCAGCGCCACAATAATTTGCGACGGAAGAAAATGCCTTTTAGGACTTACTGGAATACTGGTGCTGTGACCAGGTCTAAATCTGTGTAATACTGCTCGACATCAATAGTTAACCAAAGCACTCCTTCACAAGAATATGAGGTTTATTTACACAAGTTGATATACATCAATTAATAGCATCATACTCATAAGAGAGGCAAATAAACACTAGTCACAAGTCCCAATCTAGTCTTATTCGAGTCCGTATAATATAACAATCGCCGAGTACAAATTACGCTAGCACATCCAGGAATTGTTTCATTCGGGTTATAAGCTAAGTCTTAGAGATTATACACCGACTAACTATCTGGCTCTGACTCTGACTCTTCGTCTTTCATGGGAGACCGAAGACTCTGACTGTCTCAGCTGCGAAACTAAACTGAGACTTGTCTCTCCTGGGAGACAAGTACTCTGTCCGAGACAAGCCTGATAGAGACTGACCTCTGACCTGGGAACTGACTCCGGGGACTGCTCTCCCTAGCACTCTTCACCCACATTTTGTGTGCTCCGGTGAGGTCCTCAACCCCGCCCTTATTCTTACTCCCCACCTATCATCTTCTCTTCTCGGTCCGCACTTCTGCTGTTTCTGACTCCGCTTCTACATTATCACCTGTCAAACTCCTGTATGCGTTTATTAAACCACGCGTAACGTTAGATGTTCCTCTCTGGTAAGAGGCTATGCCCCTAGAGTTACGTAACTTAATCGTCTTGCCGATTCTATTGTCTGGTTCTTGTGCGTAGCAACAATTTCAGTCGGACTCTGTGTGAGTTTGTAGACACTCGTCTATTCCAGTTCAAACATCCCATTGTCCTTCCTGAGGTATGGTATAGCAGCGTCACAATAGTTTTTCTGCTTCTGTAGTTAGTCGTGTCTACCTCCCGTGTCTAGAGTGCGTAAGATGCAGACTTGTGATAAATAATATTGCCTTTAGCTAAAGCGTACTAGCTTGTCTCAGACTTTCTGTCTGACATGTGTGCGAACAACTCGTCTGCCACCACCGATACCATTACATCAACACCAAAGAAGAAATACAGAAACCATATTTACTTGATTTCACTTATTGATCAACACGGTTCATTGAACTATCACAATTCACTGCGGACGCCGTGGCAAGCTTGTCTGCGCTTTTATTATCCCTAACACCCACATGTGCAGGTACAAAAATAAAAGGTAAATCTCTTGAGCACATGTAATATTTCGACCGCAGACGACAAAGATAAACCTACTGAAAAATATTCGGTGAAGACATGCTATCTAGTCGTGTTGCGTAATAGCATGGTTGCTGGTGCGTCTCTTGGTCTGGTATCTCCGACTTCAGTGCTTGAACAAGATTGTGATCATGTTCGATATCAGGGATGGTCCAACCAATCTTAGTTCATACCAGCTGTTCTAATAGCATCACAGCTCATACCAGCACTTAAATAGTTCTATCAACCACTGCAATCGCTTCACAGCAGCAGAGCTTGCACCAGTTTTTCTAATACGTAAAACCACGGATATGGCAATAATAGATATAACAAGAATAGATATAACAAGAATAGATATAACAAGAATAGATATATGGTAAGAATATACATTCCAGCTGCAAATGTCCTTGGACAGTTTCGGGCATGGAATGACCACCGTGGAAGGATTTTGGTCTATCCGCGACTTTCTAACTACTCCCCGGTGTTGAGCTGTGGAATGTTGAATTTCTCCTCTTTTCACAAGTTCACAAGATGATGCGCTCTGTTTGGCTGTAGAACACCATGAAGATCTATCACCTATATATATATATATTTACGGCATAGTCAGAGACAGTCGACGTTTCGACTAAAAAGCCTTCATCAGGACAAACAAAAGACAACAGTACAACGACTCTTACATGAAGACAAACATTATTATGATAGGAAGGAAAGAAAAGGAGAGGTAGCGAATAGATAGCGGATAAATAAATATGGAGCGGCACATCACGGAAGAAGAGGGTATAAGGAGAGGATAGAAAATTTCCCTGTGTTACTCCAGCCACTCACTTCCTTTTTAGGGTTGTTACCCTACTCTGGAACATTTATCCCTATGGGTGTAAAGTTTACCAGCAAGGCATAAGACCACACCTGGAATATGGTTCAGCTGCGTGGTGTCCTGCATCAAACACCACATTACAAGATCTAGATAAAGTGCAAAACCAGGCACTTAGAATAATGTTGGGAGCAATGAAATCAACACCCATAGCAGAGATGCAGAAAATGGGAAGAATGCAAACACTTGGCGAACGCAGAGACACAAAAGTACTAATTCAAGCGGAAAAGTTTCAGTGTATGCCAAGTCATCCAATGAAGGAAAGATTCCAAAACCTAGCAATGGGGCGACTGAAAAGAAGCAGCTTTATCCATCAAGCTAAACGACTCCGTAGACAACTTACAGACCTACCTGAAGTTGACAGCCCCTTAAGGTCTGTACCAGAACAAACCCCATGGAGTGAAAGGCATGGAATGCCAATATACATTCAGACCCATGTGAAAGGAATACTAAGCGAGGACGAACAGAACAGTGTGCAGCGGAGGACAGTCACCCTCAGTTTCCTGGACGAGGAATATCCACAAGATATATGGGTCAGAGTATACACAGATGGGTCAGCACAGAATGCTGTGAGGAATGGAGGTGCAGGTGTATATATAGAATATCCACACAAGCCTAGAGATACAATCAGAACACCGACAGGAAAATTCTGCAATAATTATGATGCAGAAATCCAGGCAATTACTGTGGCAGCTAAAAAACTGCTGAACTCCAACTCTGACCTACAGCCTGTGGTATTCCTGACAGATGCAAGGTCAGTGCTTCAAGCTCTCCAGTCTGGAAAACTAACAGACTTGAAAAAACTACTTAGCGAATTGTCTTACCAGTATAGGGTAACCATGCAGTGGATACCCTCTCACTGTGGAATACCAGGAAATGAAAAAGCAGACCAACTGGCTAAGGAAGGTGCTGCCGAAGATCAACCAGATATACCAATCACCTACCATCAGAAAAAACAGATGATCAAGTCAATAAGAAAGCCACAAACACCAACACAAGATGAGTATCACATTATGAACAGATCAGAACAAGTTATAATTCTACGTCTCAGAACAGGACACAACCGACTCCGCAGTCACATGTATACAAAGCTCAAGATTGGCAACACAGCCATGTGTACATGTGGACAGGCAGTACAGAGTGCCAAACATATACTTCAAGAGTGTTCTGAGCATGAAACGCTGAGGCAGACATATTGGCCAGAGGAAACAACACTGGAATCAAAGCTCTATGGGACACTGTATGAACTACAAAAGACAGTGAGTTTTATTAAGGAGACAGAATTGCAGATATAGACATGTTTCAAGTGAACGAAAGAAGAAGAAGAAGAATCCCTATGGGTAATTCTAGCCGAATGTGTGACAGATGAACGAGCCAACCTCAAATCAAAATAATTATTCCCTCATCGTCAATAGCAGTCTCAGTAACGAAGCTTGCTATATCGGACTTCCACAACAATCTTACCTTGGTGGTGCACTCTATTAGACTTTATCCTGTACATATTATAATATTTTTCTTCCTCTCTGCCTACCTCATGAGCTATAACTTCAAGAAATGTCTTCAACAAAGTACCATCTCTTTTAAAACGTCCAAATAATTTGATGTGTTTGATGTTTATTTTATTTAATAGTTCTTTTTTCCATACGAAATGTTGTCAGAACCTGTGTTGATTTATTTTCTTGTTCTATTATGTTCAACAGATTCCTTTATATACCAACGTGTAAAAGCCATCAATTATGTCTTCTAGCTGTGTGTTGATTACATGTGTTTCTGAGCTATATATTAATGTTGAGTAGACACATTTTTGGATTATTTGTAATTTGTTTGGATGTTAATATTTTCCCCATGTCATTGAAAGTACTTTTAACCATTTATATTCTCCTTCTAACTTCTGTTTCACATCAACCATAATTTGTGTGATTATGTGATATATTGGATGTTGGAAGTGATATATTAGATTTGTTGTAGTATCTCCATGTATTTTTATGTTTAGCGTCTGTTTTTCTGTAAGTGGATGTTTATATCTAGTCCATATTATTTACTTGGTATATTGACTTGATCTTTATTTTATATACCGACTTGATCTTTACTTGGTATATTGACTTGATCTTTATTTGATATATTGACTTGATCTATTATACACAGTAGTTTCTGTTTAATTGCTGAAGAAGAAGATTGTGTTATCAGTATATCGCAGATTCTTTATTAGTATCCTATAATTTTCAGCATAGTCCCTCCACATAAAGAGATATCTCAAAAATGCCTTAACTTCTACATTTTCTACACGATCTACTACAGCAGTGAAAGGATTGGAGAAATTGAATTTAAAGTTCTTTTTCTTCTTCGTTCTAGATTCGGTTGGTATTGCTAGATTTTCAGAACAGTCACCAGGACGAAGTTCCCAGTTTAGCCTAATCCATGTCAGAACGGTGCCCCGAAGTTTTTGCCTTGTATAGTCCAGTTTGCCTCGCAGTTCTTTGTAATATCTACATTTTTGGAGTATATGTTTAGGGGTCTGTATGTTCGTTCCAAATGGACATTCATTTGTGTAAGTCAACCTGATCCGGTAGAGGTGGCCCTGGAATATGCAATGGTCAGTTCTCTGGAATCTGCAATGATCAGTTCTAAGTCGAAATAATATGATCTGTTGTTGCCTATGATATTGATGTCTGGGTTCCAGTTTATATCTTTCTTCCACTGTCATGTATAATGGTTGCAGAATAGGGTTTTGGCTTCACTTTAAGGTAGAGGATAACTGAGTTGTTCCATTTTACCTCCTTCTTTGTTCAGGGCATCGGCTCTCCCAGTGATACCATAAACAAAGGGGGTGGGGTAGGTATGAGACACAGTATAAGTATGAGACATAGAGTATGTGTATGAGACACATAGTATTTGTATGAGACACAAATTATTGGCTTTATAAATGAAGTTGAAAGTATATATTTTAATCTTTAGAGATATCGTTCTTTCTACTTTCCCACTTTATACTTTTCGCTGTATCCTTATGTGTCTCGGCAAAACTCTGAAGTGTATTGGTGAGTCCGAAATGGAAGGAAACCTAAAGGCAAGATGAGTCATAGCGCACGGTTTCCCATTAAGTTCTCAGCAACCTAGTCAGTGGTTAATCACAAACCGCCTGACCAATATCGCCTACCACACTTATATTCAACGATTGTGAGATAAATTGAACACTTTAATAGATGGAAAACAACAACAGACCACAAATACATGCATATATTCACTCAATAGCGTTTGTCCAAATGTCATGAGCTTACGGACAGCTGGATCAACTACACACAAAAAAAAACAACCAACAAAGCAACAAACAAACATAAAAACATCAGCGGATTTGCTCAGAAGTGATGTTGCCATTCTCTAAGGTGAGCAAATAACAATAATAGTGCATGAAATAAATGTTTTCACATCTATCTTGTTGCTATTACGTTTTTGTTTATTGGTGTAGTAACATGTATACAGGACGTTGTAGCGTAGTTGATGTGAGCCTGATTACTATAATCGGGCTACAGCGTGCAAGGTTCGAAACCACGTCAGGACAAACATTTTGTTTTTCCGTGTCGTGATTTCTCACCTGCCACGATCACTCATACAGTCAACCCAGATATAAATGGGTACCTGACGGATGGGTTGGGGGAGGTAAGGACAGTAAAGGAGGGAACTGGTACCCCACCTAATAGTTGCTGCGGTGTAATACATGAAGAGGTATCTTCATCCCCGTCGGCATGTTGCTGCCATGTGACCTACCTTTACCTTACCTACTACGTATACATATGGACGATAATTTTGACATTTTAGTAGGTACCCGAGCAATACTGTATGCACCACTGCGGAGATACGTACTCTGATACTCTCCGTAAACATAGTACTGCTCTGTTAAGGGGAAGGGATTACATATGTATCCGAAAATTCGAGTACAAATTACGTCAATCCTCTACTCGTTTGGTGCTCTTTTTTAACTGAAAGAAAATTGAAGCGATAGATCTGATATGAAAGTAATGAGATAATACAATATAATACATACGTTCAATGGAGACACGCACTCAAAGAAAACCCTCGCTCTAAGCTCAATATTCAAATACGATATTGACTACAGACTAGTAAGGTTTAAGGTCCGGAAGACGAATGCCAATTAAGATGATGAGGATGGTTGTAACGATGATGATGGTGTAGATGTTGATTCGCCACGATATGTGGTTGTAGCGTGTAAGCTCTCAATCTGCCGAAACGGAAGCAGATTCTCCGATGTTGTCTAGTTTTTAATCTACACATCTCTCCACATTTCCAATGTAATTATGCAGGATTTCGTGATTGATTCGGATAAGAACTAACAAACGTATAATTCTATAGTCGCTGTTTGTTTTTTGTGTTTCCCTAAGTTGAGATGAGAAATGGACAAAAACGTTCAATTATACGTGATGGTGGTGGTAAATAGGAGGACACAAATTCACCTTATTTATATCAGGGAGTGTGAACGTAAAAAAGGATGAAAGGTCGAAGTTGAGATAATCCTGTAACTACTGACTCTGGGTAATATAATGTTATCTCAAAAACGATAACGTAAATCTCATAATCCCATTGAGCTGGCGTGGGAAACTTATAGTTTTTAGGTCGGATTGAGAATTGTTTGTTTAGGATGGGGCAATGTTTTGGTGGTGAAGAGGGTCAAGTTTTGTGAACGAATAGAGTCAAGTTTTGTGTGCTGTGTGGGGCCATGTATTGGTGGTGAAGGGGGTCAAGTTTTGCGTAGTATGAGGCCAAGTTTTGTGCGCTGGATGGGGTCAAGTTTTGCGGGAAATGGAGCCAATTTGTGTGTGGTGGATGGGTCACATTTTATGTACGACTATTGTGGGTCATGTTTCTACTTTACTGTTTTTGTTTGTTACTTGAAGTTTCAAAATATATTTTATGAAATCGCTACAAGTTCATATGATACTTTTAAATCTCATTTTTCTGCGTTCATTCTCAAACTCCCTGCAGATTTGCAGGATGTAATTCGTAGAACGGAATGCCCTGTGTCATCGTTTACAGCTTTGCTGCGATAATGTTACCTTTCGGCCTGAAATATCCTACGTCGACATGTATACTGGGTCACGTTTACTCTAAATAAAATGAGGCAGCCAACTCCACTTTATAACCTCCCTCTTTAGTCGCATCTTACGACATGCATGAAGATAAACAGCGACGTTATTCTGTGTTCCCTTTTCGTGCTTGTATTGTATCTCATTAATGCAGAAATACTGATTCATTGTGTGTCGTGTCAGTATTTTCACATTGTCATAAATTATTCTGTTAAGAAAATGTACATTTTTCCGTGAAGACTATGCTTCTTCTTGTGAATCTTGCGCTTTGACATTCGTTATCATGTCTTTCCACAGTCTTCTGATTCTTGTGCTGTCAATCATTTCCGATACCGCCCGTATGTTGTCGGGGCCTGAGAGGGAAGCAAAGAATAGCAACATTGTTCACCTTCCATGCATGTTGTCAGAAGCGAATAAAGAGGTTATTGAATGGATTTGACTGTCCCATTCCATATAGGGTAAGTGACCCAGAGCCATGATGAAGTAGGATGTTTCGGGTTAGAAGGCGTAGCCATCACAGCAATTCTGCAAGCCATGAAACAGCGCATTCCGTTCTCCGGACTACATACTGCTAATCTGCAGGAATTTGAGAAGGAAGAAGAATTAGAATGTCCAATACCAATATTCTTCCATGTCACATTGCTAAGTTGTCAAGATTGTCATCTATTGTTTTTTTCGCCTAGACCTCTTTCTCATCAACGTGCATATTGTCACTATATACTCCATCCATTCTCCTCTCAAGGTGTGTCTATCTCTCTGATAGAATTGAGAAAATATATTTTTTAATTAATTAAGTTGAAGGTTTTTTCATCGTTTTTATATTTTATGTTTTATATTTTATACACTTTTTATATGTTCACGGTATTCTTAACATTCTTCTACACAACCATATTTTTAACTGTCTCTATTGAAAATTAACTGTTAGCAATAACAAAATTTAGGAAGTTTTTGGATTTCTTGTCCATTTGTTTAATTAAAAGATTTTTGAGCGGATTTATATTGTTGGGTGAAAAAATTAAATGGGTTGATAATAGATTAGTAATGATATGTGTATGCTTTTATGATGAGATGATGAGACGTTGAGATGATAGGTGATGAGACGTTGAGATGATAGTTGATGAGATGAACTAATGATATTTGATGGGACGATGCAATATTAGTTGTTGAGATGATAACATAATAGTTGATGAGATGAAATGATGAGATGATATAATGAAATCATGAGATGAGATGATGAGATGAGATAATGAAATCATTAGATGAGATGATAGTTGATGAGATGATGGAGTTATGAGATGAGGTAATGAAATAATGAGATGAAAGTTGATGACATCATGAGATGAAATAATGAAATAATCAGGTGAAAGGTGATGAGATGAGATAATGAAATAATGATATGATAGTTGATGAGATGATGACGTTATAAGATGAGGTAATGAAATGATGAGATGAACGTTGATGAGATAATGAGATGAATTTATTATGAGATGATGTTACGTTGAAATGATGACAGGATAGTTGACGTGGTCCAATATTCTCATTATTGTACTATCAAATGAAAGGTTTGGTTACCAATTACATTCGACAAAAAATTTGATATTTTTGTGGGTTTTTTTAAATTCGCACCATCTGCTTTATTTACAGCACCTTATGGATACATCGGACACAATGTACGGTATTTTTGTTTTTCTTCTGATTATTTTTGTGTGAAAGATTCCTAATAAGATTTTATCTATTTACCACGTATTATCTCTATTAACCATATATTATCTCTAGTAATCATCTGTTATATCTATTAACCACTTATCTCTATTAACCATCTATTATCTATGTTAAACACTTATTATCTATATTGCCCATCTATTATCTCTATTAACCATCTATTATTTCTATTGAATATCCTTCTAACTTTACACATTTTACATTTTGTGTGATTGTCATTTGCTGGTGATACAAAGTACACAGAGAATGATCAATGTAAATCACGGGAGACAACAAATTACTCACTAGAAGGATGACTAAATATTAACTCTAATTGCGTAAAGAATCGACTTAATTGTACTCTGGCTACCCCCAATGTGCACCCCGTCCGTTTCATCAGAGTCGCACATCAAGCAGAGTGTATCACTCATAGCACGTAACTCCGTAGATTCAAACGACCCCAGGGATCTACGCGATCATCCACTTTATAAACTATACCTCTCGATTGGGGTTTGAAACCACCACCTCTTAAGCAGAAAGCGAGCAGCTTAAATACTACGCCTCTGTCGAAGTCGGATGTGTCGGGCCATTGGCGCAAATAAAACGGCAACACAACGCATTACATTTCTCTGGACTACATCCTGCTGAAAATCTAGTTGGACCATTGTCCTGCTACAAGAGAGATCCGGTGGAGAGTGTGAGAATATACGCTGAAGAAGAAGAAGAAGAAGAAGAAGAAGAAATACTACGCCAGGGAGACCCCGAGGAATGACATTGAGTGACGATTCCCTATAAGCATCAGGACTATTTAATCTGGGGAAAAAACTGGCTTGATGAAACCTACAATAACCATGACGATCTGTCAGATTCATATAATACGTTGTTATTCGAGCGAAACAGCACACTGTCAATTCTATGTTACCGAATCTAATTGCAGACTGTTTTTATGTCAGAACAGAGGAGATAATTTCAATAAATTCATACCGCATTATACGGGTATTACCGCAGCACAACCACACAACTAATGATTGGATTAATCCAACGAAAACTACACGCGAAAATAAACCCCATACTTTTTATTGGAATAATAGTTTAAGGCACGTTTTATAGCATGCTGTGAATTATGCAAATATTTGTTTTCATATTGTAACGTTACATTAATGTACTGGCACAGCGAAGTGGTACAAGGTACGTTTTGAATGGGCAAAGAACCGTTCAAACCCCGTCTAAGGAAAATAATCTTCCAGACTCTTCAGAAATCTTTATTGAACTACTGTAGTTAAATATTGGCAATAAAATAACAGTAAATAAAATATTTGATGCATTCTCAACATCGGTTTACTGCCAATTTCCTATCACTGCTAGTAGTACAGCCAACACTCCCAAAACCTACTACTCCCCCTAGTACAGCTAAAATCCCCAAATCTACTACTCCCCCTAGTACAGCTAAAATACCCAAATCTACTACTCCCACTGGTACAGCCAAAATCCCCAAATCTACTACTCCCACTGGTACTGCTAAAATCCCCAAATCTACTACTATCACTGATAGAGCTAAAATTCCCAAATCTACTACTCCCACTGGTACAGCCAAAATCCCAAAATCTACTACTCCCACTGGTACAGCTAAAATCCCCAAATCTACTACTATCACTGATAGAGCTAAAATACCCAAATCTACTACTCCCACTGGTACAGCTAAAATCCCCAAATCTACTACTCCTACTGGTACAACTAAAATCCCCAAATCTACTACTCTGACTGGTACAGCTAAAATCCCCAAATCTACTATTCCCACTGAAACAGCTAAAATCCACAAACGCTACTACTGCTATTTGTACAGCTAAAATTCCTAGAACCCTACTACTTTCTAACATATGCCTTTCTGCAGCTGACAACAGATAGTGGTACTGCCACAATCAACAACATTATTACAGATAATGGTGCCAATTCGTCTCTGCAACATCAATAACAACGACAACGATAGCAACAAGAACTGCCAGAACTGCTACTATTCCCAGAGCACTAGATGCGTTTGACGTAAGAGGGAAGATTTACCATTTACCTTAAAAAAAAGTATCATCATCAGGTGTCATGCCGACTGGCGTATCAAGCTATATCCAGTATTATGTATCAAGCTCGCTGTTGTTTCCCTGCCGTGCCACGTTGTCAAAATGTCTAATACTTTCTCACGTTGTCGCCCTCTGTCTCTGTTGCCTTCAATCTTGCCTGTTGTGACTATAGTCTATGTTAAACATAGTCTATTGTGCGTTATACAGCCATGTCTGTCCTAGAAATTGTTTAATCATCGGAAGGGACGCCGAGCATTTTGATGTCTATTGACGTAACGCCAGTACAAACACTACTACTATTACTGTTACCCTGAATTTGTGAAGATGTTCTTCTAAAAAAATTAGAATATTTGTCACATTTGATACAAAACTCTACTACTATGTGAAATAATTTAATACAAAAATAGAGAAGGTTTATAATTTTGTGACACCGAGAGTATAAAAAAAAATGACTCCAGCACAATTTTATACAAGAGAATACATTTCCCAGAACTACAGTGTAAATGTTCTATAGATCGTAAAATTACAAAGAATTATTTTTCCTGCAAATATAGCAATCTCCAAAATCCCTAGAGCATACATCACACTTTAGAAATATCTAGAAAACCAGCAGGAATAAACTCAGTGCCCTACGCTTTCATTTCCTTTGCGTGATCGCCTGTCCCCGAGGGAGTCAAGTCATACGGTAGTGAATAGTGTATTTGGGTTCCCAATTGAAATCTGCAGAGACGTTGCAATTTACAAAGCAATGATATCGTAAGAAGATGATTAAATCGAGACATTATATACGATTAGGTTAATTAGTTCTTAGTAAATCACCTATTCATTAGAAACTGGAATCTTTTCATTTGTGGTAGACAAATAAGGTTCAACCATTTGTGTTGAAGTCCGCTTTTGGGGAGCAAAGAATAGTGATACTGTTAGCTGCCAGGTATGTCATAAGAGGCGTAAAGAGGTCTGTGAAATAGAGTTGTGTGTCAATAAAATTGAGGATCAATGTGACCTATAGGTAAGATGTGTCAAGTGAAAAAGTGCAAATATCGTAGACAAGCTGTAAACCTCGAGACAACGCATTATGTTCACCGGATTATATTTCGCTGATCTGCAAAACTTTACAAACTTGTGCAGAAGAAAAACAAGTACCTGAAGTATAGACATATACATTCTCAATGATGGTTCCTGTTACTCGTCGATACAAGAATGTTTTTCATCTGTCTCTTAGACACATTGTTCTAATTCTATACGGTTTAGAAGCTAACTCTGTTCTAATTCTATATTGTTTAGAAACTCACTCTGTTCTAATTCTATACTGTTTAGAAACTCACTCTGTTCTAATTCTATATTGTTTAGAAGCTCACTCTGTTCTAATTCTATACTGTTTAGAAACTCACTCTGTTCTAATTCTATACTGTTTAGAAGCTCACACTGTTCTAGTCTAGATGTGTGACGTATAGATGGGTCATTCATAGAAGTGTCATATAGACATGACATTTATTAGTGTACCATTTGCATATTTGCCATTTATGGACGTGTCATCTTTAGATGTGTCATGTATTTATGTACTATTTATAGATTTATCATTTATGAATATTTCATTTATATATATGTCATTTATATACATACCATCTCAAAATGTTTCATTTATATATGTGTCATTTATATACGTGCCATCTCTAAATGTTACATTTATGTATGTGCCATTTATATACGTACCATCTCTAAATGTTTCATTTATATATATGTCATTTATATACGTACCATCTCTAAATGTTTCATTTATATATATGTCATTTATATACGTACCATCTCGAAATGTTTCATTTATATATGTGCAATTTATATACGTACCATCTCTAAATATTACATTTATATATGTGTCATTTATATAGTACCATCTCTAAATGTTACATTTATATATATGTCATTTATATACGTACCACTTGCAGATATTTCATTTATATATGAATAATATATAGATATGTAATTTATATATGTGACATTTATAGATGTGTCATTTATAGATGTTCCATTTATACGACGTTACAACCAAAAATATCCAGAATAATCCACTAATGTTTGAATGAAAGATCATGTTATCCAGATTATATGATTAGAAGTTGGTAATGATCTTGGTGAAATGACATGTAAGACATGCCTCTAACATATACTCTATAAGAGAAGATACACATATGTAAAGCACATCCGTGCATTGCTGTTAGAATGTCAGATGTACGACATGAAATCTAATGTGCAAAAAACAGAAGTTATGAAAATAAGCAAGTCTTCAACACCAATGAATATAACAATAGATAACACCAAAGTGAAACAAGCCAATGAATATAACAATAGATAACACCAAAGTGAAACAAGCCAATGAATATAACAATAGATAACACCAAAGTGAAACAAGCCAATGAATATAACAATAGATAACACCAAAGTGAAACATGCCAATGAATATAACAATAGATAACACCACAGTGAAACAAGCCAATGAATATAACAATAGATAACACCACAGTGAAACAAGCCAATGAATATAACAATAGATAACACCACAGTGAAACAAGCCACTGAATATAACAATAGATAACACCAAAGTGAAACAAGCCAATGAATATAACAATAGATAACACCAAAGTGAAACAAGCCAATGAATATAACAATAGATAACACCAACGTGAAACAAGCCAATGAATATAACAATAGATAACACCACAGTGAAACAAGCCAACGAATATAACAATAGATAACACCAAAGTGAAACAAGCCAATGAATATAACAATAGATAACACCAACGTGAAACAAGCCAATGAATATAACAATAGATAACACCACAGTGAAACAAGCCAACGAATATAACAATAGATAACACCAAAGTGAAACAAGCCAATGAATATAACAATAGATAACACCAAAGTGAAACAAGCCAATGAATATAACAATAGATAACACCAAAGTGAAACACGCCAATGAATATAACAATAGATAACACCAAAGTGAAACAAGCCAATGAATATAACAATAGATAACACCACAGTGAAACAAGCCAATGAATATAACAATAGATAACACCAAAGTGAAACAAGCCAATGAATATAACAATAGATAACACCAAAGTGAAACAAGCCAATGAATATAACAATAGATAACACCACAGTGAAACAAGCCAATGAATATAACAATAGATAACACCAAAGTGAAACAAGCCAATGAATATAACAATAGATAACACCAAAGTGAAACAAGCCAATGAATTTAAATATCTAGGCAGCATTTTTTTCCGAAGATGGAAGACTAGACAGAGAAATAGAAACAATGTGCCAGAAAGCAAACATCGTGACTTGCCAATTTTCACTATTACTTCTTCACCCAAAGATCAAGATGGAAATTACAAAACAGATAATATTTACAATTTTTATACCAACACTGTGCTACCAATGTCAAACGGTATTTAACAGCTTCACAGCAAAGAAAAATCGTCACATGTAAAATGAAGTGTCTGAGAACAGCTGCAATGGTCATCAAACTAGATAAAATAAGAAATGAAGAAATTAGGAAAACAGTTGGTATAATATCATGTATCGAACATATTGAGAGACAGCAAGTAAAATGGTTCGGTCACCTTATGAGAATGACCCAAATACCAATAAGAGCATATAACACAAGAATATACGGACCAAAGGTAAAACAAGAAAACGGTGGATTCTTCTTCTTCTTCTTCTGCGTTCGTTCTCAAACTCTGCAGATTATCAGTATGTAGTCCGGAGAACGGAATGCGTTGTGTCATGGTTTACAGCATTGTCTGCGCCTTTCGTCCTGATTCATCCGACTTCAGCATGGCTTTGGGTCGCTGCCCCTATATGGGATGGGACAGCCAACTCCATTCCATAACCTCCTTAGTCGCCTTTTATGACATGCATGGAAGGTAACAGTGTTGTTCTTCTTTGCTCCCCTTCCGGGCCTCGGCAACACACGGGCGAATGCGGTGGATTGAAAACATCAAGATAGTCTTGAACAAACATGGACTAAATGCAACCTCGGCGACACATCTGGCCTTGGAGCGACAGTTTAAGCTCCCACCCCTAACGTAACGGCAAGTGTGAATGCGTCATTCACCTGGGAAAAGACAATAGACAATATACAGTTATTTATTTGTGTGTTGTGTTAGTTTCATTGTCGGAATTGAAAGTGTTCGTGACTGAACAGCGTACACATGTCAAATTCTTTGTTTTGCTTCTGAAGTCACACAAAGAGACACTAACATTGCTTAATGAAGGTCCTCAGACGAAACGTCAGTCCTCTGAATGGAAATCTCCAGCATCTGCCCGGACATCTACATTTCGTTTGGACAAGAACAAGAAAAATGTATGGATTAAAAAAAAAATTCCAAGTTATTGTATACCATGCTTTTATTCTTAGAGGCCGAACGGTTAACAAAGAAATGTATGTTGATATCATCCGTCGTCTAAGAATTGCAATCAGAAAAAAACGACCAGAAAAAAACGATCAGAAAAAAACCACCAGAAAAACACCACCAGAAAAAACAACCAGAAAAAAGGAGAGTGTACAGTGTGATTACTCTGCATAACATCTGGCCTTGGAACGACAGCTTAAGCTCCCAACCCATACGCATAACGGCAAGTGTGAATGCGATCAACAATCATTCACCTGGGGAAAGACACTAGACATCAATCTCGACTTGATAACCGCAAGTTTATTTGCTGTTAAACGAATACATATGATGTATTTCAATGTGTATAATTTTACTTCGTAGTGGCCAGTGTCTCTTCCAAACTTGACTTATCAGCAATCAGAAAAACACAAGACGTTATTCCAGGCCATTTTGACTGTAGGTCAACATATTCTATACATGCAGCTCTCAAAAGCATCAATAGCTGTCTCAGTTGTTCTTCTTCTTCTTTTTATTTCATTCACTTGAAACATGTCTATGTGTGTCTAGCTGTTCATTATCCGTAATTCTAAGCCATAGACATTTATTAAGATATAATAGATATTCTAAGCCATAGACATTTATTAAGGTACAATAGATATTCTAAGCCATAGGCATTTATTAAGGTATAATAGATATTCTAAGCCAAAGACATTTATTAAGGTATAATAGATATGGGGCCGCATTGAAAATTGTAAAGCTATTGGAGGGCCGCATATAACATTATGTATATTTGGCAATATATATATATATATTTAAATAATGTCAAAGTGGGAAAAAAATATTGTATATATAATGTATACGTCAAATTTAAATTCCAATGGATTTCTGCGTAATATTAATGGGAAAAAAATCATTTTTGACGATCGTCCGTTTATTTAAAAATGTTTTTGCGGGCCGCAAAATATCCAATGGCGTGCCGTAGTTTGCCCACCCCTGTTCTAATCCATACACATTTATTAAGGTATAATAGATATTCTAAGCCATAGACATTTATTAAGGTATAATAGATATTGCATTTCATAATTATCGCTTTTTAGTGTATTCACAATTTGTTTACATGTTAATATTGTCCTCTTGTAGTTTAAAGTAGTTTTATCCATTCTGTCTCATGAACTAAAGATAAAATAACCGAACAGCAAACACGAACTAGCAATAAAACAGCCAAACAGCAAACAGCATCAATGAGTTCATCTATCTTGACCAACATTTAATTTCATCAGATATTCATCACATTTGACTCTCTCGCTCAATGATACACACAACTATATACACACAACCACACGACTACACACTCCAACCTCCACATTCCGTGGAATAATACTCTTCCAAATTCATAAACCTTGATTAACGAGAAGATAAATGTATACATTTCATTACGGTACCCACCCCATCTTCAAGCCAAGCATTTGTAGATATTACCGAAACACTTGTAAGGACGACCAATCAGTGTCCTATGATTAAAAAAAAACTCTCTGTAATCATACACTGTAATCTCAAACCTCTTCTTCTCTGACCGGGGACGAGACCAGTAATCAGATATTGATACTATCTCTGGGATTTAGTACAAACTGACGTTAGTGTCTGTATATTTAGGTCAATGTTGTTAGGAGTTTCTGGAACCATCTTCAACTACAGTGAACAAGAATATTGAGACGAAATCAAATCAGTTACTATTTCACAAGGTAGTAATGTGTGAAAAACAGTGAAATAAATAATTACTACCCGTTGGGTAATTCGACTGGAAATTGATTTTATAAATGTACTAAAGTCAAGTTGGGATATGTGTCGTGGCTTCTGGGTGCAGATCGCATTCAAATCTCGCCTTAGACATTGCGCATCCGTACTGTTTCAGAAAGTAAGGGCAAACTTCTAAACGTAATCATATTGCCTATAATATAAATACAAGGAAAAAATGTAGGGTTGATGGCTGCGTCCTGGCGTGAATATGTTACAAATCAGAGTCAAAACTTGGTAGTATAAAGATAGCTTCTAAGAAGTTTTTTCGGATATAAATGAAGCAATAATCTAATAATATTCTTATTTGCGCCAATGGCCAGATACATCCGTCTTCGGTGGAATATAATAATATAATCAATCAATCACGAAACTAATCAATCTTGAGCCACATTTCACTCTACGGTGTTCAAAAAGATTTCGAAACCAAAGGAGTACAAAGAATATATAAAGCCGAGTACAAACTAACAAATCTTCTATATCTCTTTAGTGCCTTCTGCTGTCAGCTGGAAGATGCTCAGTTGTAAACAACTGAAAAGGTTGGAGGGGGTGGGAGCAGAATCCGCCCCCCCAAATCTGAAATCATAACATGACTTTTAGTACTAGAAGTTTATCACAAAAATCGGATGCAACCCTCATTTTAACCGTGTCCGAGAAAGATGTCAACAGAAACCTCATTAAAGTGAAGGATTCTACGTTCAACTACCCCCCCCCCCCCAACTGAAGACGTATCTACGACCCTGGTTGAGTACCACAATTTGTGTCATCTAAATCCTACATGATGTATCCATTGAACAGTTTACCTTCTCTCATGCAAGACTCGTCATTTGATGTTTGTTGACACGAGCATGTACCCATTATAAGGGCTCTTCCATAAATGCATCCGTTCTCTTACTATCTCTTTGATCTTCCATCTCACATTTCTATCAGTGTCCCTACTCATCCCTGAATATTCACGATTCTCCTGTGTCTGCTTCATTTACTTCTGCTTCATCTCCCCATAATAACTCCATGATTGCTCAAATATTTATCTATAGAACAGATACAAGAGAGAAGCTTAATTATCAGAACGTGGGCAAACCGTCTTCAAAAACAAAAATAAAATAAACATACACTTTTTTAATGAAAAAATAATCAAAACATGAAACTAGTTAAGCAAAAATAATCATAATCATACATTATTTAGGGAATATTTAAAAAAAAATATAACAAAATATCTAAGAAAAATAATTTAAAAATAAAATTATTTAAGGGATAAAATCATAAAAATAAAATTATTTACGGAACAGAACATAAAAATGAAATTAATGAATTATAAACTAGAAACTAGAATGAGTATACATCAGATCCCAAGAAACTAAGGATAGTCAAAAGAAATGGTATAATAAGGTAGTTTGTACAAAGTAACAAGTAGCGTCACATTGGGTCAATGATATACAGTCATTTCTTAGTTATGGTGGTTAATAGGAACCAGAACCGGCCGAGATAAGTGAAAAACCGCGAAGTAGTGTCATCCTCTCATTTTTAACACACATACATTTTTTGTGTATGTATAATATCAATAAGTGTATAGGAAACCTAAAAAAATCTTCCTGTAATCATACACTGTAATCTCAAGTATATGTTATCTAAGTGCATATATTATCATTAGTACATTAAAGAATAGTTTCAAACATGTAAATAAAATATAAATAGTATAAATAACATACATAAAATAATGTATAAATAATATAAATATGATACGTGTGTCTGTAACATACGTAGATGTAAAGTAAATGGAAAAAATACTGTAAATAATTTTTAGAAATCCGCGATGTACTGAGGCCGCGATAAATTATCCGCGAAGTTTCGAGGGATGACTAATTCTTTCTAGATGTTTCTACTGTCCGGGATAGCATCACTGTGATCTGTCATGAATGTCGTAGGATGCAACTAAGGAGCTGTTATGAGATGGTATCACGTGTCCTGTATCGTGGTAAAGTCCAGAAGACATGCTGAAATATGTTGTGACAGGGCGAATGAGGCAACTATTTCATCTAAGCTACAAACCATGACACATAATGTGTAGAATTTTCAGAAATAACATAGAGATTCTGTATTTGGAGCATGATAAGAACACAGAAGAATGAATTAAGACAAAGAAATTATCTTAATATCAATAAAACACGTTGATAAATATTACTCATGCCAACAATGTAATATCGACGGCATAAGACAGCAAATCTCACACATGGGGAACAAAAATACGTGATTATTTGATAGAGAAATAACCGATAGAACACGATATACTCGGGTATAAAATACGTGCATTTTACAAATAACAGTGCATAGTCATTTAAAAAATAAAATGTTCTGCATTATTTTCATTTTTAATAAGTATCTCCACTAACGAAAGCGTGTTATCTAGTTCCACACAAATGATACTGGACCAGTGATTCTCATACTTTTTGCATGACATTAACCCTTTCGTATACTTTTTTAAAATCTTCGCACAATTTTGTATAACTTCGTATAATGTATACTTTTAAAAGCCCCTTTCATATAGTTTATATAGATTATCGTCTCTTTTGTATAGTTCAGTAGTGCTTAATGTCGACCATATGATTCACCAGAAAAAGAAGGTTCCAGAGAGAAAACAAGAGATGGACAAAGAATAGTGCAGATTTTCTGTATATGATGTTGCAAGAGGCTGTATAGCGTGTATAGAGCCGAGAGGCTTACAGAATGGCAATGATTACAACGCTCTGCAAAAGGATGCGCTACAGAGATATATAGTATATAATCCACCATACCGTATAATTTTGTTCATTCAAACATATTTTCTGTTTCTGCGATCAATTATTAAACAGCCAGTCTATAATTGGTTATGTATGGAGTGGTTTGTTTTAGGCTATCTTGTGTTCCTGTTAATGCACAGAATTTGATGACGCATCTAAACCGTTAATACACAACAACTGATGATGCATCTATGCTGCTACACAACTTCTACGATTAATTCTTCTTCTTCTTCAGCGTTCATTCTCAAGCTCCCGCTGGATCTCCCTTTTAACAGGATCACGGTCCTACTAGATTTTCAGTAGAATGTAGTCCAGAGAATGGAAATGCGTTGTGTCACCGTTTTATTTGCGCCAATGGCCCAACACATTCGTCTTCGACGGGGATGAATTATTCAACAACCAGTCTAATATTGGTCATGTATAGAGTACTTTGTATTAAGTCACCATGGGTTCCACTACATATTTTTCAGAGAAGTTCATGTGGGCGGGATTAATATTCAACAAATGGTGTGTACTGAGAACGCCCGTAGTGACGCCGAGTCCCGAGAGTAGGGTTAGGAATAGCGACATTGTTTGCCATACATGTATTTTGAAGCGACAAGGTTTACGAGTGGAAATATGTGTAACAATTTCATTAGGGTCAATGTGATTTTCAGAAGCTATGCTGAAATCGGATCTGTCAGGCCGAAATTCGTAGCTATCACAGCTACGCTGTAAACAATGGCACATATAACTTTGTTCTCTGGACTATATCCTGCTGATATGAAAGAGCCTGAGAACGGAAGCAGAGGGAGAATTTCGAGAAGCTAGTCGTACATCCGACTAGTCAGTACTATATGGATTGTTGTCGTTCGAGAAACCAGTTAATCGACCAGCTGGGTATACACAGATAACTTCCTCTCTGCACCGAGCCGAAACCGAGTAGCGAGTAGCTGCAATATTTGAGTGGTACTTGTTTAATGTATCCAACATTCCGTCGCCCTTTTCTCTTTTGTTTCCTGACTCTTGTCAGTCTCGGTATGTTCCATGGTTCTTGTGAGTCTATCATGTTCCATGACATTTTTTGAGTCAATCGTGTTCCATGACATTTGTTGAGTCAATCGTGTTCCATGACATTTGTTGGTTCTATCGTGTCCCATGACATTTGTTGAATACATCGTGTTCCATGACATTTGTTGAGTCAATCGTGTTCCATGACATTTGTTGAGTCAATCGTGTTCCACGAGATGTGTTGATTCTATTGTGTTCTATGAATTTCGTGACTCTATCGTGTTCCATGACAATTGTTGAAGAAATCGTGTTCCATGACATTTGTTGAGTCAATCGTGTTCCCTGACATTTGTTGAATAAATCGTGTTCCATGACATTTGGTGAGTCAATCGTGTTCCCTGAGATGTATTGATTCTATTGTGTTCTATGAATTTCGTGACTCTATCATGTTCCATGACTCTTAAGCAAGTAATTCTCCACTATATCCCTACGCACTAATCCCAAACAGCGTCACATGTCTAGGCTACTCTGATTGATCAATTTTTATTTACGCGTATAATTGTTATCGCCAGCCAATGAAAGTCACATAGAATATCAGTCAACCAAAATAAATGACGTTGTTGCAATTAGCCCGCATGTCTATCCTGAAGAACAATCTCGAACATGATCAACTCGCATTATCTATTTTTGTAATTTCTGGTTTAACGGGTCGATGTGGCCCACTTTGAGAAACGCTGTACTCGATTAAGCAAACGTCCTGCTAGCATAAAACAAATGTTTACCTAAGTCAACAATCTGACATTTCTTCTGCACATCCTGGGGATAATTTGTAGAGATAAGGAAAATATTGCAAATGACATGGGGGGGGGGGGACATTATCTTAGTAAATAGACATGCATAGCCTGGTCTCAAACCAACGGCCTTCATATGGATCTAATTGTTACACAACTGGCATCCAGCCACTACATTTTGCGGTCACGTATTATTTGTTAAGAAGGTTTCTCACAAAGCTCTTCTATCATCAAGGAACGCGACATACGCGTCTTTAGAAAACCTAAACATAGAATATTGTTTGTACGGCTTTTCACAAGTGTATCTTGTTCTAAGAGTGATGAAATATTCACTGAATCTACGAACGATACAAGATCAGATGTATGTGATTGATTGAAAACTAGAACACCAAGTTTGTCTACGATAAATAGAGGTATGTGCTATTTCATTGTGTTGCGCTTGAATTCACTCAAAGTTGAAAAGCGGTCAGAAAGCGGTTAGAAAGCGGTCATTTGTATAGGGACGATCTAAACAGTACGTCTACAAATAGAGGGGGCAAGAAAGTCTGAAAAAAGTTTGAGAATCGTTGACAAGTGGGGGTAGGGGAGGGAAAGAGGGGTTTACAAAATTTGACGACAACAATTAAAAAAATAATGCTGTAGTTGCTATGGTTCTAGCTCCTGGGAGACTACATCACTTGATTGCTCAGCTTGGCACACACTGATTACTGATGGCATAACTAAATTTGAAAAAGAAAGAACAATATCGGCAATTTACAAGCGGTTTCCATCTTTAACTGGAAGTGGTGGCTCACATTTGAACAAACAGCCTAATTAAGCCTGTGTAATCACCAATTAACTCTCTGTAATCCGTAACTAACTCCATGTAATCCCTAACTAACTCCGTGCAATTCCTTATGAACTCAGAGAAATTCTAACTCCGTGTAATCCCTAGTTAGCTTCATGCAATCCCTAACTAACTCCGTGTAATCCCTAATTAACTTCGTGTACTACCTAATTAACTCTGAGAAACCCTAACTCACTCATTGTAATCCCTAATTAACTCAAAGAAACCCTAACTAACTATGTGTAATCCTTAATTAACTTAGTGCAATCCCTAACTAACTCCGCGTAATCCCTAACTAACTACGTGCAATCCTTAATTAACTTCGTGCAATCCTTAATTAACTTCGTGCAATCCTTAATTAACTTCGTGCAATCCTTAATTAACGTCGTGGAATCCCTAACTAACTCCGCGAAATCCCTAATTAACTTCGTGCAATCCCTAGATAACTTCCTGCAATCCCTACTTAACTTCATGTAATCCCTAGATAACTTCATGTAATCCCTAGATAACTTCATGTAATCCCTAGTTATCTTCATGTAATCCCTAATTGACGTTGTGTAATCTTTAACAGACGAACATTTAAAACTAATTGTTAGTTAATCATTAATAACCCCAATTGCACTGAGGAGTGGTGACCTTTGACTTTACAATGACACCTCTCAACAGAAAGTTAACATGACCTAAACGGCAGATTTTTTAAATTATTTCCGTGCATTTCGTTGGTCAGCACTACATTTTGTTGGCATATGTTTCCACGTATATATATATATATATATATATATAGTGACTAACGAAATGACGACAATAATTAAAAAAGAAAAACCTCAAGAATGAAGTCTTGTTTACGTTCTGAAGTCTTTACTGAAGACAGTTCATGGTTAGTGTCCGCCAGGAAACGAAAGTATATAAACGTACTTTGATCTGGAATTCATCATCATCAGGTGCCATGCCGGGTGGCGTAGGTGGTCATGGCTCTCCACAGCTCTCTGTCCACAGTAGTATGTATCAAAGTCGTTGTTGTTTCTTTGCCGTGCCAGGTTGTCAAACTGTCTAATATTTTCTCACGTTGTCGCCCTCTGTCTCTGGTGCCTTCAATCTTGCCTGTTGTGATTATGTTCTCTAAACCTGCCTGTCTCATGAAGTGGCGAAAAAAAGAAGATTGCCTTTTTCTTATATTGTTGATTAAGGTCCGTTTCGCATTTAACTCTTTTAACACCTCTACATTAGTTTTTCTGGCAGTCCATGGTATTCTCAGCATTCTTCTGTAGAACCACATCTCTGTTGCCTCCAATCTCCCACTTTCCAGTTTGTTTATTGTCCAAGGCTCGCACCCATATGTTAGTATAGGGGTTATATAGCACAGCAGAACTCTCTTTCTCACCTCTAATGACAAGGTCATATTACACAGTATATTTTTCATTTTTCTGAATGTTGTTTTTGCCTGTCCTATTCTGCATCTTATTTCTGTTGAACTTCTTCCATCTGCTGTTATAATTGTACCTAGATATTTGAATTGGTGGACCTGTTTTAATACTATATCATTCACTATGATCTTGCAAGGTGTGTTATTTTCTTTCTTTGAAATAACCATTACTTTTGTTTTCTTGTGATCTGGAATTACAAGTCCGTAAAGTGACAACTGAGGATGTTTGGAGCTGATACCGTCTGTTTTAGCCGCAGTACAGTGGTTCTCAAGTGACCCATATCCAGTTTAAACGGAACATAATACATTAAATGCCGAAAAAAAATGTTTTGAAATGTTATAATAAAGAACAGAGAAGGGGATCTTTGAAAGAAGTAAACAGATACAATAAGAGAGAGAGAGAGAGAGAGAGAGAGAGAGGAGTGAGAAAGAGAGGGATTGCATAAGAAGCAATTCTACAGATGGATACACACAAAAGACCAACGAATATCGTTGTAACACTGATATTGTTCTGAAACCAGCAAATAGGAGAGTAGGAACAACACAACATACACGTAGCAAACAGCTAGACACAGACACTAAAAAGGAAGATTAGTAAGACCTGAAACAAGATAAAAATAAACAATAGCTAAAATATAGTATAAGATGGAAATAGTTTCTTGAGGACCTATGCTCCATATGGGAATTTCAACGTGAAGATATAAACATATTTGCGCATATTAGATTTACATGTTTCAATTCCCATGACACATCTGACAGATTCACTAATGGTAATGTCACTCAAGCACGATTAAGAGCTGTCGTGAAATCTAAATATGCGAGAGATTTCAGTTCAAAGACAGACAGTTGGATCTTCTCTGGATCGATCAGTTCAATGTCACGATTTCTAAACCCAAGTTATACGTTTACAAGAACTCATTCTTACCTGGTTCTCATTTGTTCTTGATTTTTAATGAAATTGTTAGAGCGAGCTGTACCAACAGAGACTAATAGATGAAGTAACCGTATCAAGTCGGGAATATGGGCTAGATACAGTGGAATCCCACTATAGCGCGTCCTTTTATAATTCAATTCACTTTCTAACAACAGTTTTGAAAATCTCAAATTATATTTATTTTTTAGTGTTTGTACTGTGTATAGCGAATTTCTGTTATTACAACACATTGTCTCAGTCATGACCACGTTGTTATAACGGGATTTGACTGTATCACCTTAAAAAAATTACGATTGTGTAATTCCTGAGCAAAAAATTGCAGCAACGAAAGGCATCATTTTTACTTTCAATGCATATCGTAAGGGGAGACTAAGGTTGTAGGGTGGTGGCTGCCCCATTCCTTATATGGTCAAAGTGACGCACATGGCCAAGCTAAAGTTGTATGTGTTAGACGAAAGGCACATTTATCGCAGCAACCGTGTAAGCCACGACACCGTGCACTCCATTCTCCGGGCTACATCCTGCTAATCCTAAGGAGTTTGCGGAAGAACGCACGAAGAAGAAGAAGACCATAACACTATGATAATCATCAAAATTCAGAAGAAGCCTAGGCTTAACATACAAACACACAAAGAAATACTGAAGATAGCAGTTCTCTGTCTTGGACAGGTAATCACACCTGGTGGTAAGTTGAGGAAACAAGTTAAAAGGAGAATAAAAATGGTTAAAACTTACGTACTCAATGACATGATAAAACAACTAGAATCCAAACAAATACCAAATACACTAAAAATAATGAAATTGCAAATCGCTATATCCAACTCTACATTCAAGGCTCAGAAACATGGATAATGAGTAAACAACTAGAAGAGAGAATTGATGTCTCCCTCTCTCTCTCTCTCTCTCTCTCTCTCTCTCTATATATATATATATATATATATATATATATATATATATATATATATATATATATCTATAAAGGAGAGAGAAACGTCATATTCAAAGACATTACACCAGTTACAGACCTTACTTGACCTAAAAGTGAGGGACAACGAAAAGATGTAATCAGAGATACATCTGGGAAGGAAATTGTAGTTAATGAAAAGATAAAGTCTGTCAGAGTGCATTACAGAAGCAGAAGATGGGGGATGTAGGAGGTCCGTTGTAGCCAACTATTGATGCGAAGATAGGGGATGGTGGAGGTACGCTGTAGCCAGTTATTGATGCGAAGATAGGGGATGTTGGAAGTACGTTGTAGCCAGTTATTGATGCGAAGATAGGGGATGTTGGAAGTACGTTGTAGCCAGTTATTGATGCGAAGATAGGGGATGTTGGAAGTACGCTGTAGCCAGTTATTGATGCGAAGATAGGGGATGTTGGAGGTACGTTGTAGCCAACTATTGATGCGAAGATATGGGATGTTGGAAGTACGCTGTAGCCAGTTATTGATGCGAAGATAGGGGATGGTGGAAGTACGCAGTAGCCAGCTATTGATGGGAAGATAGGGGATGTTGGAAGTACGTTGTAGCCAACTATTGATGCGAAGAAAGGGGATGTTGGAGGTACGTTGTAGCCAACTATTGATGCGAAGAAAGGGGATGTTGGAGGTACGCTGTAGCCAACTATTGATGCGAAGAAAGGGGATGTTGGAGGTACGCTGTAGCCAACTATTGATGCGAAGACGGTACTTGGTCGATTAATGATGAATCTCTGAAACTGTTGTCATTATCGCCTGCGATGGACTGTCACACGCATTAGCGAGATACAACAATACAAGTCTGAAACTTGTCATCATAGTCAGTAATGGACGGCTGTTAGTCAAGGAATTTGATGTTGTTACAGTGGTGTATGTTACACGTAGCCAACTCTGTAGCAGTGACGTAAACATCTGAGATTGTGAGTTGTATAGTCATTATCATCATCAAGTGCCGTCTCCGCAACGAAGGTTAGCTGGAACATGCCTCAAATATTCCGTCTCTTGTTTTGGTGGTGCACTCTGCTAGACTGTAACCTGTCCATCTTGTGATGTTACTCTCCCACTTGTATCTGTGCCTACCTCTTGCTCGTTTTCCTGTGACTTTACCCTCAAGTAAGGTCTTCAATAGGGTGTCTTGTCTTTTAATGTGTCCAAAATATTTTATTTGCCTGATCTTTATTTCTCTTAATAATTCTTTCTTCATATTAAGTGTTTTTAGCACATCTTTGATTTTTTTCTTCTCTTTCCATGATGTCCCTCTTCCCCTATTCTTCTATATACCCACATCCAAATACATCAATTATGTCTTCCAATTGTTTGTTTAGTGTCGATGTTACTGAGCCATACATTAATATGGAATAGATATATCATTTTCTGCGTCAAACCTTCTTAATAATCTCCAACACCATACGTGACGGGTAGCAGTGTTACCATTCCTGTATCCCCTTTCAGATCTCAGAGCATAACAACAACGATAACAACATATAATAACGTTTGACAACATGTCTGTAAAATTGAAACTTCAATGCATGTTTAAAACGTACATGAAACTACTAATAATAAAGGGGAAAAAATTGTAACAATTTTTGAAAAAATGAAATATAAACGTACAATCTTGGAACAATCTCAATATAGATTGTGATTGTCTAAACGCATTTCCTTCCCCTGGTTGCTAAGAACGCTATAAACGTTCAACCTTGTCATAAACGTTGAACCTTATCAGATTTATGAAGAGTATTTGAAGAGTCTATTTCAAGTCAATTTGAGATGTTCTGCTCTGCAAGGGAGAGCAGCAACGTTATTGCTATACACATATCTGATAATTTACATCTTTCCTGGCAGAGTGATCTCCATGTTTGATTGGAGAAGAGATTTATCTCAAAATCGCGTAATTTCTGAAAACGTTGAAGTAGATATTGTAGATCGACAGCTTGTCGATCTGTGCTGGTGTATGGACTCTCTAAATCTGCGTCTATTTTTCTTCAGATTTTACATGCGAGATATCACCGATCTAAACCAGTGGTTCCTAAACTGTAGTAACACTTGTTCCCCTATGACGATAGATTTCTTCTGTGGACATTCTTTGAACGAAAGACTCCCTTGTATTGACAGGCCTGAAAGGGGAGCAAAGAATAGCAACACACATGTTTACTTTCCATACATGATGTAAGATGCGACTATGGAGGTCATGGGGTGGTTGACTATCATTCTAAATGGGGTCAGGGTTACCCGCTGGTCGTGTTGAAGTTGGATGTGTCAGGCTGAACGCGAGGTTATCGTAGCAAAGCTGTAAATTAGGACAAAACGCATTCCGTTCTCCTGACTAGTTCCTATAAATCTCCGACTAGTTCCTGCAAATCTCCGACTAGTTCCTGCAAATCTCCGACTAGTTCCTGCAAATCTCCGACTAGTTTCTGCAAATCTCCGACTAGTTCCTACAAAAGATTGATAACGACTTCAAAAGCAGAAGTTCTAAAGAAAAACTTGCTAGCTATCTCCACAACATATTTGTAGGCATCTTCTGCCTATGTGGGTAATGTTTCGGGCTATTGGCACAACTAAATAGGCGACACAACGCATTCCCATTGCCTGGACTACATCCTGCCGGACATTTAGTATGCCCATTGCCCTACTGCAAGAGAGAGGCAGCTGGAGTTTAAGAAATAACGCTACAGAGGAATAACAAGTATACAACTAATTAATAACCGTCCAGAAATTTACCTTTATGTGTCCCCCCTACTTCCAACAGCTTTGCAAATATGTATCACTATATATATATATATATATATATATATATATATGTTCGTTCTCCAGTATTGAATTTACTGCTAACTGCATTGTTCCATGCTGTCCTGTGCCTCAAGCTCATTTCATGTCTTTCTGTACCTGTATCTTGATAAAGACTTTTCACCAAAACTTCGATTTGTTTTATTTCTTTGTACCTTGTAAAACTGTTATTCAACCTATTTTATATTTATTTTATCTAAATATAACAGCAACAACTAATCAATAATACATGTAAAGATTAATTATTTTAGGGTTAGGGTTAGGGTTAGGGTTAGGGTTAGGAGAATGTTTTACATAACTAATTCTAACCCTAACACTAAATACATTTATATTTAAATTAATAAATAATAAACATTTTGATATACATTGCCAAGGAAAATAATCAGAAAGCTAGGAACGCGTTCCAAACAAGAAACTTCATTTAAGTTATATATATTTCTTCTTTCATGTGTATATTCTTCGTGTGTATATTTCATGTGTATATCCTTATTATCCTTGTTCCAAGTATTTGTAGGCGTACATTGTTGCTACATGATCGTCGTATTGTAAATATTTAAAAAAAAAATAAAAATAATTCCACTGTAAAGGTGTTCAGTTCTTTATTTTAAAAACAAAACTAATCCTTTTCAACTTTACAGAAAAGTTTTGTTTTTTAATCTTATTGTCGTTTCGTCTGCACTAAATAATACATGTGATATAACTGGATTCATGTTATTATTCAAGCGGAGCAAATTTATGTGAAGTTGACCTCTTGAATACCTTGATTATACCTGGATTCAAGGTACATCCAGGTAATAATATCAGCTGATAATCTAGAGTTAGAACTCGCACTGTAATGACATTCAACCAGACGCTAGGGATTTATAAGCCAAAGATTTAACTTTTTGTGTAGAAGCTGCACTGGAATGTCGCAGAGTTTCATAAAAGCTTTGTTTGTGCCTTATGTTTAGTACCCAAGACTACGGGAATCTTCCCCGGGTAGCTCTTGAACTGATCTGTAATTTATGCTTAGATTGTAACCAGGTACACGGGCTTTGTTGAACGTCACGCTGTGAAGTTTCGTCAAATTTCCCCACAGATCTGGCTCCGACCTCCATCGATACTCCGATTACGGTATGAAATTTGAGAGGTAAGCAGAAGTAATCTTGCTGGGAAGTAATGGTTGATACGCCACTGAGATTATGCTTTAAGATGGAAGAACTTACATTATTTATAGACATCTTCCAAAGGTGTAGCCTTTAGAAAATTTGGCTGGGATACAATAAAATAACAAAGCATGCAAGTCGAGAATCAAACATTCAGATTCTGTCATACAGGCACACACAAAAAAATGATATAAATATACAAGCTCGATTGAATTTGATAAAGATTGTAAATTATATCAAACACACGTGTAACATGAGACTAGATGTTACAGCAGATTAGTTTCCATATGTAAGGGAACCGTTTATTATGGCAGTATAGTCGTGATATTCTCCTTATGGTTAAATGAAGAATAGGAATGGCTAAAATTACCTTCAATAATACGTGGAAAATAGTAACATCTAAACAAATTACAAACAAGTTAAAAGGAGAATAGGAATTGCTAAAAGTACATTCAATGACACATGGAAAATAGTAACATATAAACAAATTACAAACAAGTTAAAAGGAGAATAGGAATAGCTAAAAGTACATTCAATGACACGAGGAAAATAGTAACATCTAAACAAATTACAAACAAGCTAAAAATGAGAATTATAAAATGCTACATCTATTCTATATTAATGTATGACTCAGAAACATGGACACTAAACAAACAGAAGACAGAATTGATGCCTTTGAGATGTGGGTATATAGAGGAATAGGGGAGGGGAGGGGGACATCATGGAATGAGAAGAAAACAAACTAGGAGGTTCTAAAAACACATAATAAGAAGAAAGAATTATTAGGAGAAATAAAGATCAGGCAAATAAAATATTTTGGGCATATTAAAAGGCATGACATCTTGTTGAAGACCTTACTTGAGGTTGCTACTTGGACATCCGGGATTCGCATGTACAGAAAACTTTGCTAAAGTTATACATTTCTTGGACCAATGTTTACAATTAGTGATTTTGCAGTTTTTCGTGTCTACAACTATATTTATTATGTTCTTTAACCATTTTTCTTTTTATATATGTAACTTTTAAGGATGCAGAACGATGCTGAAAACGGCAGTAAATTTTTTAACAAAAACAACATGTGTTTTATTTATGCAAATTGGCTGTCATTTTGAATATTAATTAGTTGTACATGCCTCTGAGAATCACAGCAATGTGATCAACAGATGCGTCTTGTCTTTGTGAATACAAAAATATATAGTTTCTGTGGTATTTTATTATGTTTAATAGATATTTAATTTATTTTTATTATACTTATGCAAATTAGCAGCGATTTTGAATATCAATTAGTTCTGTGTCCATCTGAACATTCTAGAAATGTGATCAACTTAAGCGTCTTGTCTTCACGAACACAAAAATGTATTGTTTGTGTGTTGTATTATTGAAAACAACTTAGATAATTAAGAAATTGTCAGCTCAGCTACATTTTGTGGTCAAGTTTTATTTATATTTTTCTATATGTTATGTTATGTTATGTTCCTCCAGGGCCATAGGCGGCACATAGGGCAGAAACCATAGCTTTCCATTTCTGTCTTTGTGTTGCCAGGTCTTTCAATTGTTGCGTGTTGTTTAGGTTCATTGACATGCCTTCTCTATTAATGGTTCTTCGTAGAGTTTCTCTAGGTCTCCCTCTTCTTCTTACTCCAGGTGGCACCCAATATAGTGATTGCTGGGGAATTCTTAGGCTGTTCATTCTGAGAACATGGCCGATGTAAGTCCAACGCCTTTGTCTAATGAAGGAAGATATATAGGTTTGTTTGCTTTCCTCTCTTATAGTAGTGTTAGATTTAAAGTCACTCCACTTAACGTTCAGAATGGTACGTAGGCATTTGTTTTCAAAGGAGTCGAGTCTTTTATCTGTGGCTTTTGACTATATGTTTCATGTAAATTTTTCTATATGTTTCATGTAAATTATTTTGATGTCAAATTAATTAGAAAAAAATTGATAACTTTTTTTCAGGGTTGACATACAGACTTGTTTGAGGTATCGTTGAATTGTAATTTTCAAGGGCTATCTAAATATAGTATTTTTAATGCTGTAACATTATTTTGAAAATATTGTCCAAGTACTTGAGTCAAAGGGAAGCAAGCAAGAGGTAAGCGGAGATACAAGTGAGAGAGTAACATCACAAGATGGACAGGTTAGTCTAGCAGAGTGCACCACAAAGACAAAATACAGGGGATGTTGGAGTTCTGTTGGAGCCAACCTTTGTTGCGGAGATGGCACTTGATGATGATGAGTCTTGATAGACCGTCTGAAATAAGCTAGCATCAGCTGGGGTTGAGGTGTTTATGTTTCATGAGACAACCTGAGTAACACAGGTTTGTTGTTCCTGGGTGTGTGATGTATGCTTACAGATCTAGTCCATTTATATGGAGAAATTCCTTGCTCATTCTGCGTTAAACCTCCTCTAAGTTCTGTCGGTGAATTCCAAAGGAATGCAAAGCTAGTACACTTTGTGTAGGTCAGGACTGCTGATGTCAGAGGATGTTGCAATCAATCGATTACCTTAGCTTCTCTTCAGCCAGATTTTAGAGGTTTACTACCTTAGCCTCATGAACTCCCGTGCTTACCCACTAAATGACTACACTAGAGGAACATGTACACAGGGCCGGCCCTAACAATTGAGGGGCCCAATGCGAAACGAATTGCGCGGGGCCCAGTCTGGGTAGGGAAGAGGATAATAAAATAAATTATAATATGAATTTATGGGCCTATGAAGTGCGGGGCCTACTGCGGCCGCATAGGTTGCTATGGCCTAAGACCGGCCCTGCATGTACATATAGAGACTCAAATTGATTGGTACATCTCATTTCACGAAAAATCCTACGACACAGATGAGATCCTAGGGTTGACTGTTACCATTGTCAGATTCAAAATGGCAATCTGAAACATTTTTACTTTTCAGACTCGAATTTTTCTGAATTTCTTCTTCTTCTTAGTTTCGATGTTGGATCATCATTATTTGATGTTGTCTTCATTTTTATTTGCGGATTTCCCATGTGTAGTGGTTAATCATTTCCTTATGTGTTCAACAGGTTGCAGGTTCAAATGCTGCTCACGACATTCTGTAAATCAGCATTGCTTGTGTGTTCCTCAGATTTTCAATGGTATGGGACAGCCAACTCCACCCACAAACCTCATTAGGTGCCTTGTAGAACATGCATGGCAGGAAACTATTCTTTGCTTTCCGTCTGCAATGTAAACATAACCTGCAAGGTTAATTTTAATTATTCCCGTGAGTTTCGTTGGTCGGCTTTGGCTATTTTTGTCATGTGACTCGAAGTATATAAATAGTGCCCAACGAAAATCACAAAAATAGTCAAAAACGAAACGGTTCAAGTCATGTACAGAGATCTTCTCTACCGTCCGCGGTCTTGGCAAAGGTACAACGTTCAGTCTAAGCTGCAGGGACGTTTCCATCCGGACTCTTAAGGCAACATATGGCGACATATTGAACAAAAAATAATGCTAGATATATGACTACAAACCTGACCAAATTGTTGTTATTGAAACATCCTATAACGTTTATTACTTTCTCGCTCTTGCCATGCGGAAGCCCGAAAGTATATCGACTCCTCCGGCTTCAGCACAGTTTCTGGGTCACTTTGACCCAATATGAGATGTGACAGCACTCCAACCTAACATATATTTTATCACATAGCACACCTGAGTTGACCTATCTCTTGGAGTTGTTACCTGAATTTTGCTGTAAAACTCTGCATTAAGACATGTATGACACCTTGAACCCTCACGAAACTGACGATTACACGCATGGGAGATGAAGCTAAACTAATTTCTGTACAAGGCACTAACTAACGAGGCATAACAAAT